>CM031239.1:343017561-343595061 GCA_018340775.1 Taxus wallichiana var. yunnanensis
CGGTCACACAAATAATAGCGGGCTATGACTACTTTGTCCCAATTCAGATGTGTGGTATGGAAAACCTCCTATGCAATGCCAAAATGCAGTCCTTGGTGTAGTGGATAGAAAATATTAGGTCCTTGTAATAGTATGTGCCTCTTAGACATGTATATATATGATTCATTTACTTAAGTTTTGCCATTAGCAAGTAAAAGGCCGAACAAGAGTGATAAAAGAAGACAAGTAAGAAGTAACATTCAAAAAATTAGAAAAAGAGATAAGGATGTTAAAAAGGTCAAACAGTGAAATAAGAGCTAAGTAGGATGTCGGCTGGTACGTGAAACTATAAGTTGTCAATCAGAAACAACAAGCAATAAAGATGACAAGGATAGAAGTAATGTCAAAGCAAAGTGAGGAGGTGTTAATGGGTAATTATCTTGATTAATAATCATGCATATAAATGACATATTTAGAGGCTAAATGTACATCTTAAGTGCATGATTTAGTGACTACATTTTCCCCCACTTTATGTTGGAAAATAAGGATTCGGTAACATAAAGTAGAAAAGAAAAGTGTACCTTTGAGCTCGTCGAATGAATATTGTATCCAATAATGTGTCAAATGAGTGTTGTATTGTGTTAAACAGAATAGTGCAAAATGTGTACAAAGTGAAATTCTAAGGAGAGGGAAGGATAAGGATCGTAGGGGTGACCTTTGCATGTGTGGAGTGATAATGATGTGTGTGTGTGTATAGCTCCTTGGAATATCATCTTTGCCAGACGTGCTTGAGATTTACTTCATAGTTGCTTGTGTGTTTTGCCTTTGTTGGGATAGAATAGGACCTACAAAAGAAACAAGAGTAGTTAATGCTCTATATAAATGGAATTTAACTTTAACTTAAAAAATATGTAGGAAATACATATTTGGAAAAAGTTAAACCAAGGGGTTAGAGTACACCTAAAATGTCAAAGAGAAAGGGATATAAATTTGTTCCTGCTTGCAGACTTGATCTTTAGGAGTTGGTTGGAATAACACAAAGGATTTGGGCGTATGTCGCCAAACAAGAGATATAAGCATCCTCGCGCGAAACTTCATATTTAGGCATCTTATCAAGCTATGAGAAAGTGTATTAGGAGAAGGGTTTTTTTCCTCCAACCGTTAACGCTTACCTATGGATAAGTGTCGTTATAGATGATCACAAACCTTTTTGTAATTTGCCTCGAGTAACACATTGTTCAAGCCATATCATTGTCTGTATATTACCTAGTTTCATTCCCTTATTTAGTTCCTACTTTGGTTTTTGAGTAAGTAGTTAGTTTCTATTAGTAACTAATTGCAATCTAAAACTAGTTGTGTAATTTCAAACTAGAGAAGATCAGAATCGTGCAACTATTAAAACCGCTTTGTAATTGTTGAAACCGGAGAAGACGTAACTATGTAGTTGTTGAAATTTTTGTAACTATTTTCACCCCCATGACAAGAGCACCGTGTGGGACACTAGCAACCCAGTGTTCCCGTTTGTTCTAGGTGATTCTATCCAGGATGTGAATTTTGGCCAAGTTTGTTTTTGGCCCTATTTTGTAACTAATTTATGTTCTGATCATGTTGTTTTTGTTTCTATAACTACTTTTGATAACTATTGGGAGGGTGAAAAGGTTCACCTAATGTTTTTCCCCACTCATTTGGGGTGCATGAGATGAACAAAAGCGAACAAAGCCCAAATAAGGAAGGCTGAAACTGATGTGCACATCTAATATAGGAATCCTACAGGGGGAAGGGGATTACACATGGTAGTTACCATGGTACAAGTAAAACAATTAGAAAATGTTATCATACAAGTGTTAGTGACAAACAAGCAATGCACACAGAAATAACAACTAGGAAAGAGCATATAAGAAAACAACAAACAAGGACACAATGAGTAGTTGGTTGCATACATGGGACACCACTTAGGATGTCACGATACAATTGAAGCCATTAAGGTTTGTGTAAATAAGGTAACAAGCAAACATAGGGCATAATTTGTAAACTGTGACAAACAAAGTACAAGTAAATCAGACAACCATGATTGGAAGGAGTCCTGCAAGGTAAATGCTACACATGAAGCACTCATTAGCATGTTAGGAAAGATAAATAGTATGTGATAATGTAATATCTGAATATGAAAATGTAAAATATTGTAATTGATAGAACCTAATAGTAAGTTAGAAAAGGTAGATGCCCCTAGGAGCCTCAACGAGATTGGTAATAGATAGGACCAAACATCATACATAGTGGAACAACTTGTAAGTGGCCTTTATTCACCTCAAGATACCATGTGAACGTGCATGTGTGTATGAAAAATGATAAAGCATATTATGTATGTAGTAACATGATAAACAAATGTGCAACATAAAGTAGTATAAGCAAGGAAGAATTCATCCAATCAAGATCTAAGCTAATTTTTTTATTTTTGATTGCAAATATATAAAAAAACCAACTAGAAGGGAGGAATAAGGATGACTCAGTGTGTGTGTGTTTGTAAAGTGAGGTCCATATGAAGAAACCCTCAACAATCAAGTATGAACCAAGAACAAGAGTGTGTCATTGGGTGGTGTGGGGAATTAGGATGCCCCAAGTGTGAATGCCAAAATGATCTATGCAATGAGAGTACTAGGAAAGGGCCCACGATCGATGATGTAAAAGAACTACGCATGTGAACATGATCTAGGTTTGATGATTACATGGAGAGTGTATGAGGCCAAGTATATGAGATAGGTCTAGATCGAGCATTTGGAGAAATAGAGCGTGAAATATGTCTAGATGGAGCATGTGAAGCATATGAGATACCCCTATGAGGTGGACTATGGGATCTACAAATGTGATGAGGCCTATGAGTAGTATCCATATGTGAAGTAAACTGAGATGGATGTGCAAAAGGTGCCACAAGAGGAGCAAGGGATCTAGATACCATAGGAGGTGTCAAGGTTAAGGAGTCATCATGAATAGGAGAAGGAGCAATTGAATATGGGATGGTCAAAGGAGCCATGGTGGAATGCCTGAAATAAATAATATGTGCTCTTGTGGATAAACTTAAGGCACAAGTGAACAATAGAAGGCATAACTTTGGCATCTTGGAGCCAAGGGAGTCCTAAGAGCATGTCACAATGCGTAACAATATATCCAACAATAAATGGCATAGAAATAGTAAGATGCCCAACAATAATGGGTAGAATAACATGGCCATGAGAAGTGGGAGACTACATGTCATCTAAGATAAAGGGAAGCCAATTGATTGCAAGAAAGATAATGAACATGCATTGTACTTGAATGTAGGATGTACCATAACATTGTTGACAACATGGGGCCCAATAGAAGCATTGATATGTAATCTATGGGAGGAGAATGAGGCATGAAAATCAACATCAGTGAAAGTGATAATAAGTGATGGGAGATCAGTAGCACCAATAAGGAATCCAAGGGGATGATCCGAAGAATCAAGAGGAGGTATTGTGGTAGGTATGATTGGAAGATGACTCAGGGGATGACTTGTCATGCTTAGGTAATGGGTCATTGAATATTTTTAACTTTCCATTTTCATTGGTAGATTTGGAAGTGGAAGTAGTGGATTCAGGTAACTAGATATCATTATTGTCAATGAGATCTTGAATCAAATGGCAAAGCTTGAAACACTTATCGGTAGAATGGCCATTACATCTATGGTAATCAAAATGTGTATGCTCATCAAAATTATTACCATGGGGCCTATTAGGATCATACTTGAGAGGATGCAAAAGATAAATTAGATTGCTTTCAATGAGTTAGGGCAACAACATATGTGGAGGATAAGGAAATCGAGTAAATATACGCCGAGGGGCTTAGAGATGAAGCTTAGGAGGTTGAGAAACAACATTGACAAAGTAGGATTAACATCATTAGACTTGGGTCTAAAGGGAACCTTGCTTGGAAATTTAGAAGAGGAATGATCAAAAGTATTAGAACCATATTTGAGTTTGCCCAAATAAAGTAGCTTAGTCTCACGATTCTTCAAGGTATGACATAGATGGTCAAAGGAATGATAGGAATCAAAAAGCACACATTCTTGCAAAGGAGGAAAAATACTTTGAATAAATATATCTTATAATTCAGATTCAACTAATACATTGTTCATTTTAGAAATATTGTTCTTGTAACACAATACATAATCACTAAGATGTTCATTAGATCCTTGTTTAATTTTATCCATTTGTGCATAAGATATTTTCATTCCAATATTCATATAAAAATGAGCTAGAAATAAATTAGCAAGAGTAGTAAATGATTTAATAGAATGCAAGGGCAAGTCATAGAACCATCACAAAGCATAATCTTGTAAGCTCCTAGGAAACAACTTGGTCAAGAGGGTGTCATCACATGCATAGTCTAGGAAAGCAACATGAAAGGATCTAAGGTGCTCTTGAGGATATCCATGGCCATTGAATAGAGGAAACTTTGGTGAAACAAAATTGGTAGGGAGTGAATAAGAAGACACTTCAAGTGCAAGAGGACTATGAAGAAGAAGGGAGGAATCAAGGGATGGAGAGGAAGAAGAAGTGACTTGTTGTAATCGATGGATTTGTGCTGCAAATCATGATAAAGAGACTCTAAAGCATGGGTGCCTAAAGAAGAACTAGGTTGAATGTGGGAGATAAGAGGAGAAGAAATATTAGGATTGGGTGTGGAAGTAGGAATATGGTTGGTAGAAGCTCCCACATTGGTAGGAGGGGAGGAAAGAGGGATAGAAGATGTGGTAGTAGTAGAAATAGTGGTGGCAAGTGGAATAGAGGTAGCAATTATTTGGGCCTCCTCACTGGGAAACAAAAATTAATAGGTTTAGGTTTTCAAGATGCTCAACAAGATAAGAATTGAGTTCATTGAGATCCTCAGTAGAGAAGTCATGAGAGGTACTAGCCATGATGAGAAGGGATCCAAATAAGATAGGTGTGAAAGGATGTCAAGTTCACCAAATGATTTAACAAAATTAAATCTAATGCAAGGACATGGTTGATCAGATATATAAAATCATAAATAAGCAAGATTGAGATAAATAAGTACAAGCAAGAGTGATAGATAGGGTTTAGAGAATAACTTAGCTTGTAATTGTAGGTTGAATGATTATGGGGTGGTGAATGATCTGGAACAATTAATCCTATAATGTGTAATTTTTGTCAACGAAACTATGATTTGGAAAATGACAAGAAAAACCTCTCGAAAGGGACAAGACTACCTGGGGCTAGTGTCTATTTTAGTCATTAGTGTCTACATAATACCTTAGGATCTGGTTCTTTCTTTGTCGATTATTGTCACTTATTGTCACTTATTGTTCGTTGTAGGTCACGTCGGGTTCGATTTAACTCTATTTTGTCATACATGTACCTGCAAAAGAATCCCTAGCTATGTACACAATACTCAAGCACACATTAGATGAATAAAAATATACATATGCTTAAGTCGATGACCTTCAGGCGGTCACCCCAATGTGATTGTCATCAAGCGTTGCACTACATTTTAGACTCCATGTAGTTCTAGTGTGCGTGTGATTGAAATAATGTCTCTCAAGCTAGTGATGCCCTAGTGCTAGTCACACAAATAATGGCAAACTATAACTATTTTGTCCCAATGTAAATGTATGGTATGGAATTCAGAATAAACCTTCCTCTATAATTCTAAAATGCAGTCCTTGGTTTACTATATAGAAAATATTAGCTCCTTGTAATAATATGTGCCTCTTGAAATGCTTACCCCCTTAACGAGGTTAACTAATACATGTATATATATGATTCCTAGGCTTAATTTTTGTCATTAACAAGTGAAATGTTGACCAATGGTGATAAAAAAGACAAGAAAGAAGTAACATTTGAAAGACCAAAAAAATAGATAAGGAGGAAAGAGGTGCCTGGTGCTCATATCCCTAACGGGTGGTCCTATCTGGGTGCTAAAAAAGGTAAGACAATGAAATTAGAGTTGAGCGGGATGTTGGATGGCATGCAAAACTATAAGTTTTCAATTAGAAACAACAAGTAATAAAGATGAAAAGGATACAAGCATCGTCAAAGCAAAGTAAAGAGGTGTTAATGAGTAATTCTCTAACTTAGGAATAATGCATATAAATGACATATTTAGAGGCTAGATGTACACAGTAAGTGCATGATTTAGTGACTATACTTTCAACCTTTATTATAATAAACAATTAAAGTGTTATAGTTGAAAATACAAGACTTTATATTTATAGGAAAATATGTGTTTTATTTGTGTAATTAGATTGTTTCAACCCCATGTTACTATAATACCCAAAAGTTGGTCCTTAGACATTTTACAATAATCTCAACATCCTCTCATTTACATATGTATTGATTGAATCTAAAGGCATCTTGTTCAATCCCACTTTCTCAATCCACTAAGTTCGACTTAATATTATGCTTACCACCTATGGAACCAATGCACCTTATACATAACACATCTTTATACTCTCAACAATTTTCCTTCATGTCTTTTATTAAGTTTAATCTAAAGCTTGGACAATTTTATCGCTCAAGGATAGATTTGATCGATGAATATATCCGAGGCCAACAAACATATATGTTGTACTTATAATGGCCACATTTTCTAATGCACAAGTTACCTTAGTTGACTTAGGGTCGGTCGAGTAGGGGATCATTCACTTAAGTCACATATATAAACACATGAACCCTAACTGATTAGGGGCATCTAGGGATCCCATATTTAAGCACACATTAAGAAGGGATTTAATCCCAATCATTAAAGTATATTTTTCTTGGAGCACATTACAATAAGCATCAAATCTGAATACATCATCCTTTGTTGCCCTAGATCATTATCATGTGCTAAGATTGAAGTCAAAGCATCATTGCCAAGTGTTGAAGGCCTTATTAGGGCTTTATCATTTGCATATTTGTCACATACTTTCACATACCTACTAGGAGGGAGAACTACATGGATCTAAGATCTCTTTTGAGTAGTGTTATATATGTAGTTCTCAACATCACGGGGTATTGAAAAATTTACTCAATTGTAAACTAACTACTTTTAGGTCACAAGAAGAGAATAAGGGTTTCAACACAAGAAAAAACTACTTACAAGGACAAAAGTGTGATCGTTTGAATCTAGACACATATCCTAAATCAAAGACACAATTGCACTAGGTGTCAAAATTTAGCTATAGGTCATAGTAATAAAGGATGAATTCAACAACCCTAAGATGCATTCAAGAGGTAAACCTGGCCTCCATTCTATTTCGGGCTCTCAAATTTTGTAGACAACCTTACAACACTCTACATGACATCTTTGCCTAGTTTTAGATCACTATCATACAACTAAAGCTTGATTGGGTGAATATGTTCTAAAACCCTAATTCTAATTACATAATCTACTTTTAGAAGTTTTGTTAAGCATGAAATCATCTTTACACAATTTAGGACCATTATATTTATTGTGCTTGTTGTATTTACTATTATAAATTATCTTATTGTAAATGTTGGAAATATTGATAGTACATTTTGGTGAACCCATTTTTATCCATCACACTAACTTTATGACTTTGTATCTCACCCCCGAGGTGTTAAAGACTTTTAAAATTTGATCATTAATGACATACCTCTTTTGGATTTTTCTAAAAACCTTCATTTTCTTAATAACCATGACAAATATTTTACTTTTCGAGCATAAGGCCAAATTACAAATTGAACTATTAAGGTTTATTATTATCAAACCTAATAATATGGTACAAAAATAATCTCTTTCCATAATGGGCCAACTCAACACCCTAAATCTCGGGAAGGCTCCTCAATATCACCTACACATATTCCACAACCACTTCTCACCTTGTTACACTTGCAAAAATTTCTCCATAATTGTCATGATGACGATGGAATTATTTCTTGAAACCTCTTACTTCGATACCTATTATACTCCTATAACACAACTTTATTGTTTTACCATCACCCATGGTTATTGACATGTCTTAACCACACAATTTTGAGTTTAATTCTCACTTCTTTTATAACTAATGTAGGGGCATCAAATGGCTAAGGCAAACCTGCACCAAGAAGGATGTGCACAAGAATGGAGGGTGCATAGGAAAAGGAGAAACAATGTAATAAGGTGAGCATGGAAGAATGAGAATTGCCCAAGGATTGGGCAGACACCATAAGCACCAAGGATAAGGGAGAGAGGAAAGATAATGTTAGAGGATGCATAAAAATAAAGGTTGAGGTGAGAAGGTGACAAGAAAAAGGGAGGAAAAGAGAAGTGATTTAATGCCACAAGAAGAGAGGCATACATGGAAGGAAGTGCATATGAAAGGAAAGAGTATGCAAACATGAAAATACGTAAGAGAAGAGAGGAAGGCAAATAAGGGACCAAATAGGAGTAGAAGAGAAGTAAGAAAGCCAATGATGCCCAAGCTTA
This sequence comes from Taxus wallichiana var. yunnanensis, assembly GCA_018340775.1. Lineage (NCBI taxonomy): Eukaryota > Viridiplantae > Streptophyta > Pinopsida > Cupressales > Taxaceae > Taxus > Taxus wallichiana. Next base: position 343,025,989 of record CM031239.1, read on the forward strand.
ACACGGGGCTAGAGAGCACAATGTGCAAAGGAGTGAAGTGATGCACGAAGAAAATGAAGGACGTGGAGGAGTATCGATCCACAAGAAAAATTCAAGAAGAAGTAGTGTATGGAGGATCGATAGTCGAAGGCAAATGTGAGTAGAGAAGCACAAGAAAAATAAAGGCACATAAAGATAAGAGGAGTGCATGCGAGAAAATTCTAAAAAATTCTAGAGTGAAGGAAGGGGCACACTAAAAAGAGGTGAGGAACAAAGCCCGAGATGATAAGATGATAACATGTAATAAAGATAGAAAAAGGATAGTTAGTGATAGGTTTGCATGGTCACGTGGTGATGGTGACCAGACGATGGAGTGATTGATGAGAGGATCCAACCATCGTGTGATATGATACGACATAATTGGTCGAGAGCATATCACACAAATAAGGGAATTTATGAGTCAAGTTCAAATTTGGATATGAAAGGGAAAATCGGAAGGTGTCAAAGCACAAATAAGGGAGAAGAGGGAAAGACTAGATGTGCATGACCATAAAAGGAAAGGGAGCTCACAATTTTAAGGTTATTGAAATGGGTTGTTGAAGTGATAGAAGAGGCGGAGTTAGAGGATAGTGAGGGGTGGTCAAGATTGACCATAAAGTCAATGAATAAGATTGATAGTGACTGGTGGGTCTTAAAAGGCACCATATTTGTAAAACCTCCATGAGTGAGGTGTGACAACTCCATAATGAGTAGTTTGTAGATGTCATATGGCTATAAAGATTCAATCAAAAGATTGCACCTATTTTACACCCACCGTGTGACTTTATAGGTAGGCTCAGAGAGTACCCAGTAGAGTCTCTCATTGTCAAGTGGTATAAATACAAACTACCTTCTTATTATGGAGGCTGGTAAAACACTAACAAGTGCGATAGATAGTGTGGAGGAACTATGTTCTCCACCATGAGAAGTGGGTAGAGAACACGTATTGAAACCAAAGTGTAATGGTTGGAAAGGTCGAAGATCTTGTGTAAGAAGGCAAGATGGTGTCGAAAGAAAGAGAGTGTCAAACATCGCAGTTATGAAGAAGTTGGAGGAAATGTTGGAAGAGCTTCAGGACTCGAGGTGTTGGGGTTAAACCATATAGCAAGGTGTTGCATGATCTATAATTAGATAAATCATATAACCAATGAATGCGAAATAACCGAGAAGATGAAATAAAACAAGAGTAAGATAACACCATATTTAACGTGGTTCACCCAAAGGTGGGCGACGCCCAACAAGAAAAAACCAATATTATTATTCAGTGCTTTTCAAAGGAAATACAATGAAGATCTATTGTCTTCCAACACCTCATAAGATGTTCAATTATTTTCCCTCACTCAACTACTCTTTCTTGCTCACCAAGAAAACTAACATGCAAACAATTGCTATTTTCTTCTCTCATACCCTCATACAATGCATACATGCATATATATCTATTTTGGGCAACTAACTATGCTTTTACAATCAATAAATCATCTTTAAAGCAAGAGATTTATTCTATTTCTCGTTAAAGAACAAAATCACCGTCACACAAGTGACCGATGTCGGTTATGTCCTGACCAATGCCGTTATACCCTAACCGATGTCGGTCATCCCCTGACCGATGTTGGTCACTATCAAAACCAATAACATGTAAAAGCAAGCTTCTTGTGAAGAAATTAAGCTCCACACTCAACATAAGGAATAGACTGGAAGCCACTAAAGAATACTTACAAAGAATAAGGTGTCTTATAGCTTGAGACAACCAAAAAAGAAAAGCTAAAGACTCGGTGAAGAGTTGAGAGAGTGAAATAAATTACGCATGAGAAACACCAAGTAGGGCACTAGAGAAAAGAGGCATGTGTAAAGGCATAGCCATAAATTGTGTAAGCCGAAAGTAAGAAATAATGAACTAACATGAGAGCACTACGAAATAAGGTGTTTCAAATGCAGAATACCATAGAAATTTATGTGAGAGGGAACACATAAAAATGCTCATAGTTTGAGCAAAGGGTGAAGGGGAAGTCACCTGAAGTAGATAGTAGCACATGAGAGTATCACACTAGTAGAGAAGGGTGCTAAGGGGGAGGAGATGGTCATTTTCAATCATGAGTGTGTTAGGAATGTGTGGAACCACAAGAGAAGACGTGGTAAAGGAGGAATGAAAGGAAGAGAGTACTGTATGATGGAAAAGTGACATGCAAGCATGGGAATCTACAAGTACCTCTTCCTTGTACCTGACCTCCCGAGGTAGTGTCGAGACAGCCGGTGAATGTTTGGATGTGAATAGATACAGACAAGCTAATCGGGTAATCTTATATCCTCAATACGCAATAGTGGAATCTGCGAATCTAAGGTGAAAAAGGCCCTCCTAACCTGAATTGGTGTAATGGTTCGTTCGGATATAATGGCTGCTTGGAGGCTCCAATCAATGTCGAGATCTGCCGAGATCCTATTTCTTGGTTGTTTGATATGTGGGAAGTGACCTGTGGGAGCTTCGTATATATCTCCAGACAATGTCATGAAAGTAGTGATAGGTGGTTTAATGGATTTGTATTGAACTATGGGTGGATTTCTGGTCTAGCCCATAAAATATTAGATTGATTGGCTTCTATGTTTAATACAGAGAACTGTACTATAATATCCAAAGGAGAGTAGTGAGGATCTAAATACCAACGTTCGTAAGCCGGTGTCAATACTTAACTGGTTTGTAGGCCCGTTGGGTTGTGGGACTTGGGGATCACAACCGTGAGTTCGTGGTTGTTGTGGACTGTTATGGTCATGTGAAGAATCAATCCCTTCTCCCAACTATCCAAGTAATCGTATGCCTTTTCAGCCTCTACATTTAGAACTAGAAGTTGTATGATTTTCTCGGAGTACCTAATAGGTGTTCTGGCAACTTGAATATGTAAGCTAGTGTCTATGTCAACGAGGAGGTCTCCGCGTTAGGCTATGGAACCAAAGGATCGTAACCAAATGTTTGCTCTCATTTGAATCCTTGCACAGTCATTCAGATGTTTTATCAAGGCAATCTATAGTTTGGATGGTTTGACCAGAATGTGTAAGCTTTGTTGTCTTCGATGTTTAATCCTCTTAGTTTCTCACTAATTGCTTGTAAGTTTGTTGTTGTTCGAAAGACCTGTATCCTGAGGTCCTGATCTATATCAGCTAATGTTGTGGGTAGATTTGGCTGAGGCACTACGGGTTCAAATATATACTCTCTAGGCTCTCTAGGTCCTGTGATTGTCATACAAAGTGATTCAACTCTTAACTAGAATTAACAAACTGATTATAAAGAGGTATTACACTACGTAAGCATTCTTCTATTTTTGTATTTTTAATGACGTATTTCAATGAAATTTAAAGAGCAACTACTCTAGTATATTTATAAAATGGACAACTAATCTAGTAACAGAATAAAAACAAGCAAAGTAGCCTCAGTATGGCTATTTGCTTGTGTAGTTGTGATTTTATCCTAAATATCTAAGCAACTAAATAGATTAAATTGAAAGGCTCTCGATCCTACCTCAGAAGTGAGGAATGAATCATAGTTTCTCAGAAACTATCAATCCCCACAGCTTCCCCGGTGATATCGAGAGTGAACTTTTAACTGAAATGAAATAATTCACTACTCTATTTGATATGTTGTAACTAGAACTTTGATAGCTCAAACCTGGCATTTACAAACCAAAGTGGTAAATCTAGTTGTGTGTGATTTTGTCCCCTTAGTGTGATCTCCTCGTTCCTTCGTGTCCTCGTGAATCCAAAAAATGTGTATATGATAGTATCAATAGAAGATGGCATTTGAACAATGACAACTTTGGATATAGACCGAATATAATGCGAGTAGGAGAGGGATAGCGCAAGTGAACAGAGCTTGACTATGCAATTCCTAGTGGGATTTATTATGGGAATACAACACAAGTGTACCGAGAGTTTCAGAAACTATCCTTGTGACAAAACAAAACCTGCAACTTTAATGGATTCTAGTCTAGAAATGAAGCTATTCTATGTTAAACTAATTGTATGTGCAGTAGCAATGAAACAAGACTTGAAACAAGAAGATGATATGACCTCTAAAATGCCAACAATGGAAGCAAAACATGAAACTAATAGAATTCTAAGCAAGGAATTAAAAAAATTGAACAAGAGAATTGAGAGGATGAGGGGCCATTTGCTTGAAAACAAGTTGGCTATTTATAACCAATGCATTTACAGAGGGTAACTCCCATTTGATCTCTTTTACTATAAACAAAGGAAAAACACTATTACAGGGGACCAAAAACATTAATGCAAGCCAAAGTGGTTGAAGAAAGCGTGTAAATTTGAAGATTTACATTTGACGCGATCGTCGGAAGGATCTGGAAAATGCGCACAGGACTACCACCTGTGCGGGCATGCGGTGGCATGGGACCGCCACCCTGTCTGGGGCAATCACGGGACCGCCGTTTCAGCAGGTAGGCAGTGCGGTTTCATCCGAAGACAAAATATAAGAAAAAAGGGGGAAAAGGCAAAACAAAGCATGCGGAGGCTGAGCGGGGCATGCGGGATACAAGTGTATACTTGGCGAGCCTTTCTAGATTCCGAACACCTTGCAAGGAGACCTGTATCATCATTGGGGCACGTGTAACATCGTTCGGCATGGTGCAGTACCCTACAATTTGGGTACGTACATATTGCCCCCTCGGAGAAGCATCTTAGCCATGAAGAGGTGTAAAATGGTGGGTCCAGTATGGCGGTCCCTGAAATGGGGAGTTAGGAGTTATACCTGACACGCCTGTGTGTTGGAAAGTCGCCATCCAAGATCCCGCTACTGTAAAAATGAAAAAGGGGACTCAAGTGTAGCTAGATAAAACAAATTGAGAAATAAGACTAAATTGACATGAAAAGAGGACTTACCATCTACGTGGGGTTTAGAACTTACCTCCGTCGGCGCTCTAACCTTGCGAAAGACATTCAAAATCAAATTAAGAGGGCTATTTATATAAAATGAAGTCATTTTACTATTCATTTGCGTGGATTGATTTGATAGTTTTTGAGCTCTGGGACCCATGGTGATGGTTTTCGATGAGAGTATAGTCAAAACGTTCATGGTGAGATAGTGATCATGCCTCCGAGAGTGGAACATCGACCCACGAAGTCTCAAGTTAGTTCTTCTCAATTTATTGTTTTTAGACCTAAAATGTGGAAATGATGAAATCTTTCTCTGGGGGGATCATTTTTGAAAATGTTAGTTTTAAACGTGTCTTTGGGGGCACCCATAGGGTAGGTCTCTTTTTTGTTAAAATGGTGTTTTTGCTTGTTTTTAAGCATTTTTTTAGGGTATATGACCCGTTTGAACTTTGCGGGACATGACCGCCGCCCTGTGTAGGGCAGCAGTTATGGGACCGCCGCCTTAGAAGGTGGAAGTTAAGGAACCGCCGCTCTGCACAGGGCGGTGGTCCGTGACAGAGTGACAAAACAATGCTTTACCTTATTTATTTTTGCATTTTTTACACTTTCACATGTTTTTAGTAGTTTTTCCAACTGGATTTCAGTACTAACTTACTCCTTTTTGTGTTTTTGGGTGTATGCAGAAGAAGGAGGAGTACATTAGATGGAGCCTAGGAGAGGGAGTGTGATTGGCTCCCAGCAGTATTAGAGGCACTCTCAGGTAGAGCAAGATACCCTTGAGAGGGTGACATACGGAGGATTGCGCAGGTCCCTCACGTTGCGCCTGCTAGTCACATTCTGTGTGACTTATTTTCATACTGGGATGCGGATCGAAACACCTTCCGATTGCCAAGAGTTAGGGGTGAGTGGTCCATCACCCTAGAGGATGTTTACCGTATACTGGGGGTTTCGATCCTTGGGCGGCACTGTCTCTTAAGACAACAAGTATCTAGATCACAGGTGGTTCAGTGGGCCACCTACATGGGAGATGTAGTTGTATCGATGGGATCGAAGAAGGGCATGAGGATCCACTCTATTATTGAGTCAGACATTCCCTTGCTCCGCAAGGCCATCATGGGCATCCTTGCATCTAGACTGATCGGGGACAAGGGAGGGGACACCCTCTTATATTGTTGGGCCCCCATTATTGCATGATTGAGGGCCATGGACGTGTCTACGCTTGGGGAGTAGATATCCTCGGGACTACCTACCATGACTTATACAGGGTAGTCCGTTTATAGGGACAGTCACTGAGCCACCCGACTCTTGTCATGAGTTGGGTGTATGAGCACATTATCCCATATGGGAGAGGTGTAGAGGTAGAGGATCCCGGGGCCATCAGGGTAGAGGTGGATGGGGATGATAGTTCTTAGAGCACCTCACCAGCCAGTGGCCTCCTTGACCACTGCAGACATGGAGGCCACTCCTTATCAGGCCATGGCAGGGTATGGGGAGAGGAGACCATTACTTTGATTTACCTCTGCTAGACTACCACCAGTTGATAGATAGGGTAGGGAAGTTGGAGATACACCCCTTTGACAGAGTTCCACAGCAGTTCGGCCTCCCCTATAGTGACATGCTTCCTCCGGTGGTGCCAGTATATAGATCTATTCGTGAGGCTCGGGGAGGTCCTAGAGGCCGGGGTTGGACTATTGTTACTCCCGGTGTTCCTATTGCGGCCAGGAGGGTGGTACATGCACGAGGGAGAGCCGGTGCTCCTCAGGCACCCTTACTTTGGATTGCTCCGGTCCCACCCATAGCAGTGATGAGCCCATTGACATGGACTCCGAGTTTGAGGAGTTCATTGGGGGAGAGACCGAGGAGGAGACAGAGGAGATGGAGATTAGTGAGATGGGTGGGGGGGATGAGAGCGATCTTGAGTGGCATGATACCCAGGAGATCCTGTAGGCCGAGAGGGCGGAGCGGAGTGCAGAGAGGGTGACTCTAGTTTCAGAGGAGTTTGCTCTCTCGGGACCTAGGTGGAGATGGTGAGTCCATTGCAGGCCATCACATTGCCCCAGATGTGGGAGAGGGACACCAGTTAGTGGCGGCATTAGTGGCGAGTGTAGATCTGAGAGATCCTTCTTGGAGGCCTGGAGCGATCCGAGTGAGTTGTCACTCTTCTCTTGACATTTGTTTTAGTTAGAGTTGTCCTAGTTTGTTGTTTCTTTTTGTTTTGTTTACTCTTGGTTTTATCGTTGATCATTTTCTAACTTGTTTTCTCCTTTGTTTGTAGTGACTATTGATGAGTGGCGAGACTTGATTCGCCGAGTGTGCATTGATACCTTGCTTCTCCCCTCGGAGAAGACTCATGCTGAGCTTTCCGTGGATGTGGGGAGCCCTCAGCAACCGGTAGGCATACTGATGTATTTGCTTTTGTCTGGCATGCGGTGAAGATCATGACTTCTCTCCACATGGAGGTAGCTGGATATAGGACAGCCGAGCGCCTGATGAGGAGGAGTCATTCTCATAGCGAGACGACAACTACTAGTTGTGACCGCGAGCCCTCAGTGCATTCGGAGTGCCGGTGTAGCCGGAGTCCTAGGCATGGTCGCACACCCTCTGAGGGATCCCATAGGGATTGAGAGACCATTTTGTAGCATTTTGTCAGATGTCTATATGAGTGTTTTTGTACTTTCCGGGCTCATTGAGCATTTTGACCATGCCTAGTGCATGATGGCATTGTATATATGAAACTTGATATATATATATATATATATATATATATATATATATATATATATATATATATCTCTTTTTGGATCCAGACTCTTGGCATCTAGAATTTCGTGACTCATTTCCATATGTGTACTTAGATGTTTTTAGAATATTTGTTTTCATGTTTTCAAAATGTATGCAATGGATAACAAATGATGGTAAACAGGATGTCTTACTTTGTATGCTTGTTGTAATGCTGATATGAGATGATACTAACATATGGTAGTACTGAACTTTTGAACTCTTTAGGAAATGTTTGTAATTTCTTTTATGTTGGAAAAACGTGATGAATGCATAGTGATAAAGAGATGAACTTGCCCCAATCCCAAATCCATGCAACTGGTAAGATGCGAGGGCTCAACACTAAGAGTTAGGAAGGGCACAAGTTGTATGAGTTTGATTGAATGGAATGATGAGAGACAGACAAACTAGTAACAGAAACCAAGTTTAGACCTATACACCTACCCTACTCAGAACTACCACCAAGCTTAGAAGGCCACTCACTTTCCAGTTTATCTAGACTTAGATTCATAAATGGCAACCCGGTTGACAAAATCTGGTTTTGAGGATTTGATCTCTTTGGAATTTGGATATTTGCTTTCCCTTAATAGAATTTGATTTGTGTTTTTAGCATACCAAGATTTGTTCATTTGTGTGACTGGACCCCCTACACCCTGCCTCACGCCACTAGTAAGAAGCATGGGTTTGTCACCAAAGGCAAGATATAGGCGAGTAAGGGCACTTCTTTCCTTTCCCAACCTCACACCACTAGTAAGAGATGTGGGCTTATCACCGAAGGTTGATGGGGCAAAGAAGTGTGTAAAATAAAATATTTTGTTCGCTTGGTGCTTTGAATTTCATTTGATTTTGACTTTTCTGACCTATAACTTTGGGATATTTTTTCATTCAAAGAGATTTAAGAGGGATAGATGTGACACCAAGAAGCTTCTAGAACAGACCGTAGGCAAGGACAACTTCACCTAGTAGAAAGAAAGAGAAAAGCTGAGTATGCAGGCCTTGGTATGGTTTTCATTAATGTTTGTCTGTCGAACTTGATGAGAAGATTTGAAAATACTTGATGATGTTTGAAGAGATGGGTTTTGAATGCTTTTGCCAATACGTTCAGAAATTTGTAACAGATTGTTTTAAGAGTAAGCTCCGGACTACCACTTTTACGAAATGGACAAAATGAAGTAGCTAAAAGACTAATGCAATGTAGGTAGCTATAATGTACAAGTAATGATTTTGATGTTTTATGCGTAAAATCATTTAAGATGCAAGGAATTGACAGTTTCACCAAATTCCTCACCTTCTAGCGTGCACAAAAGATACGCACCATTTCGTAGTCCTTCATGACTCGGTATGGGCCTAACCACTTGGGCCGGAACTTCCTTCCTTTGCCGGTTTTCTTATCGATCCGACTATCTAGTCTTAAAACTAGATCTCCCTCATATATTTCTCACTCATAGACTTTTTTGTTGTACTGTCGGCACATCCGGTCGGCATAGGCTTCTGTGCCTTTGTTTGGAATTTAGCCTGGCCTCGTCGAGGCTTTCCAGTTGAGAGAGGCGTGCCTCCCTATAAGCTTCTTCATCTAGAATTCCTTGTAATGAGATGCGAAGACTAGGTATTTCAACCTCAAGCGGGAGAACCTACTTTGCCCCGAATACCAATGAGAAAGGAGTTGCTCTGTTGGTGTTCTTACTGAGGTTTGATGGGTCCACAAGGCCGGATATAATTTTAGATGCCAATCTCACTTATTCTCCTTGACTGTTTTGAGGAGAATAAATTTTAACGTTTTGTTTGTCGCTTCGGCCTACCCATTGGCTTGAGGGTAGTAAAGAGAGGCCGTGTGATGGTTTATCTTGAACTTGCTACATAACTCACGGACTTCGTCATTTTTAAAGGACGTGCCATTATCTGAGATAATGACTTGTGGGACACCATACCTGTAGATAATTTGATTCAGAATGAATTTGGCAATTATCGAGCACAGTACGAGTGGCGAGAGGCATGGCCTCTACCCATTTTGTAAAATATTCTGTGGTTGTAATTATAAAATTATGGTCATCAGTTGATGAGGGAGAGAACTTCCCTATCAAGTCTAGGCCCCACGTGGAGAAGGGCCACAGAGTCACTATTGGTTGCAGGGATTGTGCTGGCATATGAATCTCGTGAGAGAATTCTTGGCATTTGTGGCACTTACGTACAAATTCCACTACGTCATGCTCGAGAGTGGGCCAAAAATAGCCCATCCGATGTATTTTACGAGCGGTGGCATGACCACCGAAGTGGCCTCCACATATCCTGCTGTGGGAATCATAAAGAATCTTCTTGGATTCTTCTGTATTGACGCATCTTAGAAGCATGTCGTTGAATGCTTTACGATAGAGTACCTGTTCTAAGACAACATATTTAGTGGTAATAATGCGTAACCGCCTTCTTTTTTGTGACATGGCACCTTCCGGGTATGTGTGGTCTATGATGAAATTGATGATATCAGTATACCAGGGACATGTAGAGATGGGAGGCCTGGTTTCGATGAAGTATATACACTCATCAGGAAAGTCCAGATTTACCAGATCGCCTCCATCTAGTGGATTGTCAACTAGCCAATCTGTAATGATTTGTCCCTTAATGGATTTTTGGTTTATGAATGTCAACTTGAATTCACCCATTAAGGTTATGAAATGTCCAACCTTTTTAGATAAAGACCCTTGTGTGAGAAACGTTCGTAAATGATCTGTTTTTACAATGACCCTCGTTTCTTGGTTTAACATGTAATGTCTTAAACGTTTTGTTGCAAAGACTATGGCAAGGCATTCTCTTTCTACTGTGTATAGCGTGTCTCATAATCGAGCAATGTTCGGTTGATGAAATAGACCACACATTTCCGTTTATCATTGTCTTCTTGAGCCAGCATGCAGGCTAGTGAGATATGAGTGGCTCGTGAGTATAGGATCAAAGGGCGGTCTGGTTTGGGAGGCATTAGTGTGGGTGGAGACAACAAGAAGCGTTTAATTGCTTCGAAGGCCTTGTTGCACTCTTCAATCCAATCAATGCTATAATCTTTCTTTAATAGATTGTTGATTGGATGAATGACAAAACTTAGATCTGGGATGAACCTGCGGATTGCATCGAGTTTCCCAAGAAATGATCTGATTCCAGACTCGTCCGATGGTGGGATCATGTCGAGAACAACCCGTATTTTGGCTGGATCAACATCAATCCCTCATGAAGATATAATGTAGCCCAAAAGTTTGCCTCCTGTCACACCAAACACACTTCTCTGGATTTAACGTGATGCCATATTCAATTAATCGTGAGAGGATGATACAGAGCACTTCTGGATGATCACAACATTTCTTGGCTTTGGCCAACAAGTCATCCACATAGGATTCCACAATTTTATGGATAAGATCGTGGAATATATATGTCATTTCCACTGATACGTAGCGCTGGCGTTCTTAAGACCAAAAGGCATGACAACGTAGCAATATGTTCCCCAGGGAGTTATGAATGTAGTTTTGGCTTGATCTTGTTCATATATTTTAATCTGATTGTACCCTGAGAACCCATCCATGAGGGACAACAGTTCAAATCCAGCTATTACATCAACGATGATGTCAATGGATGGTAATGGGAAGTCATCCTTGGGACAAGCTTTGTTAATATCCTGAAAATCTATGCAAATGCGTATCTTCCCATTCTTTTTAGGACAGGGACAATATTAAACACCCATTGTGAATAGTCAACGGGCTTGATGAATCATACTTGGAGAAGTTTTATTACTTCTTCTTTTACCATGAGAGCCACTTTTGGCTTCATTGGTCTTGACTTCTATTTAATTGGCTTCGCATCTAGCTTAGTGACAAGATTATGTACCATGACTTGTGGTGCGATGCCCGTCATTTCTTTATAATTAAATGCAAAAGCCTTTTGATGTTCTCTAAGGATTTGGGTGTGTATTTCTATCTCCTCTGGAGTTAACGAGGATCCCAACTTTAAATTTTTTGTTCTTCCTCCGTTCCAATGTTTATGTCAATGGTTTCTTCTATTAAAGAAGCATTACCTTCTTCAAATTCAGGTGGGGTTGGAGGTAGTTCCAAACTTTCTCCATCTTCTATCTCGTAGATATTGAGATCCTTCTATGGAGGAGACTCTATCATGGGATTTCCAAAATAGGAAGAGGAATGTGGTATTAAGGAAAGATCAACTATACGGTGAGCAAGGTGTAGCTCTGCATAGGCATTTAGATATTCGAGAGTGACTTTATCATCGTCAAAGCGATCTATGATGGAAAAATCATCCTCAGCCTCTCCATGAGTTAGGAGCGAGTTTGTTGGTATTTTGTGCACTAATGGCTCAGTACGAAGTGATACCGTGAAATTTGTATCCTCCAACTCACTATTTGGGGTGAAACGGGAAGTTGAGGTTGCTATCAAGTCTACGAGAAGGTTCTGCTCTCATGGGATTGCTTTAATTGATATGAAGCTAAATCCCTTACTTAGATCTAATATTGTTGTCTTATAGAGTTTTAAATGTTCAGCCCTAGTTTCATATACCTCAGAGACTTGGTTTGCAACCAATTGTGAGTCTCCTAGTACTCTAATGTTGTCGACACCCATTATTTTAGCTAGAATGAGGCCAAGGAGGAGAGCTTCGTACTCAGCCCCATTGTTTGTACATTCAAAGTTTAATTTAAAGGTGAAAGGTAGGATCTTTCCCTCAAGTGAAGTAAAGATCACTCCCGCCAGCTCCAAAGTGACATCTAGCTCCATCGAAGTGGAGAGTCCAATACTTGTTTGGAAAAATGGATGTTGGGATATATGTCATATCTGTTTCTTTTGCTTCAGTTACTTCTACCATAAAAACTTCGTCTGATGGAAGAGAAGCAATTCCTAGGGTGTGTCCCATACCCATGGAATCAAATGGTAGGAGAATAGGTAAATCTTTCTCTCAAGCAACTCGACAATTTTGGCGGTAGTCCCTAGTGACACCATTTTTATAACATTGGTCTCATTTTTGAGTGCTAGAATGTCCTTGGCTGGATTTGTAATCTCCAACTCGTGGTGGGTATCAACTCTTCTCTTGGTTTTGAATTAATTGGTTTGATGAGTTGATTTGTTGGGAGTTCAAACTCGGAATGAATGCCCGGTCTTTTCTTCAAATCAGCTAGGTGTATATCGAAGGGTTTTGGGTCACCTTATGCCACGAATATTTTCCCTAAGTGTAGAAATCTTATTTATTGGAATAGCGTGGAAGGGATTGCCTTCATGCGGTGTATCCATGGCCGACCAAGGATCATATTATAATTGGTTTCCTGATCTATAATGTAAAACTCGGTGAGGACTATCTTGGGTCCTAAAGTGACTGGTAAAACTATGGTTCCAATCGAAGTGGCTTTGAGGCTATCATAACCTCTTAGCGTATTTCACGTCGTGGAACAGTTTGTCTCTCCATATCCTAATTTTTGAAGAAAAGTGAAGGGGACTATATTAACTGCTGCCCCATCGTCAACCATTACACGTTTAACATAATTATTATAGACCCAAACTTGTAAATGTAAAGTTGGGTCGCCTCTTTGTGTAATTTCAGCATTTGTTGGCATTTTGCTTATATCGAATATAAATTTTGTATCCCTATCTGGTTGCCCCGGAGGATAAACGTCAAAGTCCACATGGTTTACTTGCGTTTCGGGGAGGAGTGATGTTGATTAAATGACCAAGGCCTAACACTTCTAAGAGAGTAGCCCTATGGGTGGGAGAGTTTTTTAACAAATCCAAGAAGGAGATGTGCATGAGAAGGTTTTAGTTAAATCATTAATTAAATCATAGGCGCCTATGGGTTTTACCACCGTTTGTTGACTGTTGTCTAGTTCAATGAATAACTTGGAGTAGGTTGGGATGAATAATCCCGTGTTCTTGTTATGGTTTCTACGGGTAGCTCGGTGTTTAACTCCACTAAACCAACTATCTTAGTTTGAGGTCGGGTTCCTAATTGGGGTACGATTGGTGGATTTAATGAAGTTGAAGCTTCATGATCATTGTTTCCTGTTATAACACCCTTGTTCGTTCCGTTAGGATCTAGCCTGCTATTGTTGGGACGGTTTGGGAGTGGATCATTAAAGATCTTGAGAGGTGCATTTTGAGGGGAAATTGCCCCTGCATAAGCATTTAGCTCTGGGTACTACAAAGTTTGCTAAAAACATATCTATAAAGAGTTGCTTTTGATCTTCTGGCAAACGCTGCATGAATTTATTGTATTCACGACAAGTCCTAGTATCATGGCCTTGAATCTTGTGGAAGCCACAATATAGATTGGGATTATAATTTGAGGTGTTGATTTATAACTTTGTTGTGGCCTGAAATTGATAAGGTTCTTTGGTTGTTAGAGTTAAAATTTTGAGGCGATTACCTTTGGTTTTGACTCGATATCCACTAAGTTTTCATTTGTACTTTGTGTTTGGATTTGTCATTGTTGTTGTTGCGTGGCGGACGATTAAAATCCACCGCATTGACTATTGGAGTAAAATTGTTATTTAGTTGATTAGGTGGTGAAATGTTTACAACGTTTGCCTTTTTAACTTGGTCAGTTACTCCATCGGTTGTAACTCGTGGTTCTTGTTAAGGATTTTAGGTCCTTGATTAGCGTTCCCTGCATTAGAATAGGCCACGATGTTTTGATTGGGAGTGGTTAATTTCCTGTTTGTCCCATATGTCTTACGACCACTATCTATCACTGCTTGGTCGATTCGGAGAACTCTCGAGTACTTCATCATAAGTTCTTAGTGGGAACTTTTGGACTTCTCCTTTATCTCTCTATTGAGAGAATTAAGGAATAAATCACATAGTTCCATTTGATCCATGTTTGGAGCACTTGCTGATGAGTAGAGAGCCGTACACCATCATTGAATAAAATGAGCAATGGATTCATTATGTTCTTGTTTACTATGCAAGAACTCCCTGATTCCCGTTCTTAACAATTCGTTCATGTTGAAAGCTTTGACGAATTACGACACGAGTAGTTTAAATGAGTGTATCGAAGCTTGGTATCGGTAATACCAATAAAGGGAAATACCTTCTAAGGTTTTAGGGAATATTTTAGTAGCAACCCCGTCCCAAGGGAGTAATTCCCATATGGCTGTGGCATAGGCCTTAATGTGTGCATTTGGGTCCCCTTCCCCTTTGTATTTGGGCAAATCGGGAAGAGGTCTTGGAAGCATAACGCTTCGTATGGTGAAGTCTAGGGCTCTTTTAAATATTTGAATAAGTCCCCTCTGCGTGAGGCCTCGACCATCGATGGGGCTTCTTTGGGGGTTGAGGTGGAATGGGTTGTTGATATGGCATAACATATGCGCCAGTAGGGACATATGGGAATCCTCGTGGTTGAATGAACATCCCGGGAGAAGAGAACATGTCTCCTTGTGGAGACTTTGAATAAATGTTTAAGGAGGGACATTGTTCAGTACGAGTTGTTTGGTGCCAAACCAGGAGGTGTCATGTTTTCGACTGGAGCGGTGTTTGAAAACGTAGTCCTAGTTGGTGTTTGTTGTGGGTAACTATAAGGATTTTGAGGAGGCATGCCTAACGTGCCTATTCTTGTAAGAAGGTCGACCTGAATGGGATGATGCGGAGGGTTAGGGATTCCTGCTTGCCCAAAATATGAATTTTGGTTTTCTTGAGCAAGTTCCAGCCCTCTAACCTTCTCAGCTAAAGCTGAAATGACCTCCATTGGCGAAGATGCAGTGCTTTTCCTTAGGGGTGTTTGTTGTATAGCTTGAGGTTGTAAAGGGTATGATACCTTGCTATGAATTGGTCATTACCCTGCCAAGCTTCACGAAGGGTATTTCTCATAGGTGGAGGAATGGGGGTGTTTTCCTGGAATAGGGTATCAGACTGTATTTACAAACCTCCTATTGGTGGATACATACTTTGGAAGCATTGTTCACTTTTAATGAAGCATGCTAAGTATTCCTCATCCAAAAATGGGAGTGGGTCTGATTGTCTACTGATCTGTGGTCTAAACAAGACCCGAGGAGATGAAGCAGATTCCCCAGTAAATGTCATATTGTTAGAGCCTGATGGCTCTGGCTGTTGTGTTTGTGCAAACTGATCAAACTCCTCAATTCGGAACGAAGAACTTGAGCTAGTTTTGTGAGGGGGAGTTTGAGATGACAAGTAATTACTTGAATAGTTATCAATCCATGCTAGAAAGTGAGGGTGATGGTTGTCTATTTGTTTGACTATAACTTGCTTCAAGACCTAAGAGAGGTTTGCCATATGCATCGTATCCCGACATATTTGGGGGGTATATGAATACCCGTAGAATAATGGGAAAGAGCGAAGGTGGATGGAAGAAATGAAAACAAAAAGAGGAATATTAGTTTGTTTCACGTCGGGTTCACCAATTTTGTACGATGGAAAAGTGACATGCAAGCATGGGAATCTACAAGTACCTCTTCCTCGTACCCAACCTCCCGAGGTCGTGTCGAGACAACCGGTGAATGTTTGGATGTGAATAGATACAGACAAGCTAATCGGGTAATCTTATATCCTCAATACGTAATAGCGGAATCTACGAATCTAAGGCGAAGAAGGCCCTCCTAACCTGAATTGGTGTAATGGTTCGTATCTATTCAATCCCTTCTAAGGTGAAGAATCAATCCCTTCTCCCAACTATCCATGAATCGTATGCCTTTTCAACCTCTACATTTAGAACTAGAAGTTGTATGATTTTCTCGAAGTACCTAACACAGGTGTTACAAGCAACTTGAATATGTAAGCTAGTGTCATGTCAACGAGGAGGTCTCCGCGTTAGGCTATGGAACCAAAGGATCGTAACCAAATGTTTTCTCTCATTTGAATCCTTGCACAGTCATTCAGATGCTTTATCAAGGCAATCTATAGTTTGGATGGTTTGACCATAATGTGTAAGCTTTGTTGTCTTCAATGTTTAATCCTCTTAGTTTCTCACTAATTGCTTGTAAGTTTGCTGTTGTTCGAAAGACCTGTATCCTGAGGTACTGATCTATATCAGCTAATGTTGTGGGTAGATTTGGCTGAGGCACTACGGGTTCAAGTATATACTCTCTAGGCTCTCTAGGTCATGTGATTATCATACAAAGTGATTCAAATCTTAACTAGAATTAACAAACTGATTATGAAAGAGGTATTACACTACGTAAGCATTCTTCTATTTTTGTATTTTTCAATGACATATTTCAATGAAATTTAAAGAGCAGCTACTCTAGTATATTTATAAAATGGACAACTAATCTAGTAACAGAATAAAAACAAGCAAAGTAGCCTGGTATGGCTATTTGCCTATGTAGTTGTGATTTTATCCTAAATATCTAAGCAACTAAATAGATTAAATTGAAAGGATCTCGATCCTACCTCAGAAGTGAGGAATGAATCACAGTTTCTCAGAAACTATAAATCCTCACAACTTCCCGGTGATATCGAGAGTGAACTTTTAACTGAAATGAAATAATTCACTACTCTATTTGATATGTTGTAACTAGAACTTTGATAGCTCAAACCTGGCATTTACAGAACAGTGGTAAATCCAGTTGTGTGTGATTTTGTCCCCTCAGTGTGATCTCCTCATTCCTTCGTGTCCTCATGAATCCAGAAAAGCGTGTATATGATAGTATCAACAGAAGATGGCATTCAAACAATGGTAGCTTTGGATATAGATGGAATACAATGCGAGTAGGAGAGGGATAACACAAGTGAACAGAGCTTGACTATGCAATTCCTAGTGGGATTTATTGCGAGAATACAACACAAGTGTACCGAGAGTTTCAGAAACTATCCTTGTGACAAAACAAAACCTGCAACTTTAATGGATTCTAGTCTAGAAATGAAGTTATTCTATGTTAAACTGATTGTATGCAGCAACAATGAAACAAGACTGAAACAAGAAGATGATATGACCTCTAAAATGCCAACAATGGAAGCAAAACATGAAACTAACAGAATTATAAGCAAGGAATTGAAAAAATGAACAAGAGAATTGAGAGGATGAGGGCCATTTGCTTGAAAACAAGTTGGCTATTTATAACCAATGCATTTACCAGAGGGTAACTCCCATTTGATTTCTTTTACTATAAACAAAGGAAAAACACTATTACTAGGGGACCAAAACAGTAATGCAATCCAAAGTGGTTGAAGAAAGCGTGTAAATTTGAAGATTTACGTTTGACGTGATCGTCAGAAGGATATGGAAAATGCGCATGACAGGGTGGCATGGCGATCACAGGACCGCCACCCAAGTAGGGCGGTGATTCATCACTTTGAAGACAAAATGCAAGAAAAAAAAGGGGAAAAGAGCAAAACAAAGCATGTGGAGGTGAGCGGGGCATACAGGATACAAGCGTATACTTGGCGAGCCTTTTTGGATTCTAAACACCTTGCAAGGAGACCTGTATCATCATTGGGGCACATGTAACATCGTTCAAGTGGTGTAGTACCCTATAATTTTGGGTATGTACAAATACGTGAAAAAGAATGGGCGCACATAGTACATAAGAGATGTGCAAGATGACATATCGAGAGGAGAGAAGGTAAGGTGCATAGTTAAATGTGCAAGAGAGGAAACCTAGTGGAAGGAAAAAGGGTAAAGGGTTGCGTGAAGGAGGACAATTTGAAAGGAGTTGAGTAGCATGGAGAAAAGGATACACGTGACAATGGGATAACCATTACAAGAAGAATTGAGCAATATAGGGATATTGCAAGAGTACGTGTGAAACAAAGCATACCCGGTAAGGAGATCTAGGGTGATATTGAGAGGAGGTGTGTAGAAGGGCACTCAAAAGAAGAGGAACATGTGAGATGAGGAGAGTGTGATAGTAGTTTGAGGAAACTATAAGAGAATATTGAAGAGAAGAATGAAATCAATAGAGGTCGGGAACAGTTGGTCCCAGAGGAATTTTCCTCAAGTAACAAATGCGAGAACAACTAAGGGGAGAGTTGCTAGAGTGCATGTAGAAAATATCACATCAAGAGGGGAAGAGTTCAACAAAGATCTCGAAGAGGAATGTGAAAGGGAGTCTCCGAATATACATGTACAAGGAAAAATCACAAGAAGGTAAATATGGCGAAGACAAATTTCCACTGACAGGAGGGAAAGGATAAGTTACTTACAACCACTAAGGCACAAAGTGCAATGCCAAGACATGAGCATTAACAACCATAGTGTGGTCTAATAGAGACTAGGACAAGAGGGAAAGGAGAAACCCTCAATAAGATCTTTGGAAAGGGTGCGCAAAGAAGTTGTGTAAGGAAGGGAGTCCTGAAGGCAAGATGGGTAAAGGGAGAAGAAAACCTTGAAGGATTTAAGAAAAGGTAGATTCATGAAGGATCTAGTCGAATTTTTCATACCAAGCAGGACAAATAAGGGTGAGCAAGGTCTTGGGCATAAGAAAA
The DNA here is from genome assembly GCA_018340775.1 of Taxus wallichiana var. yunnanensis. NCBI lineage: Eukaryota > Viridiplantae > Streptophyta > Pinopsida > Cupressales > Taxaceae > Taxus > Taxus wallichiana. The sequence continues at coordinate 343,045,071 of CM031239.1, forward strand.
TGGAAGGGGAGTGCAGACTCTCCAAGTGGAAATCTTAAAGAGAGGAACCATAAGGGGATGGTTCAAGGAAAGCAATGATTTGTGTGGAAAAGGAGTGGGCAAAGACTCGTAGAGGATCGAGAAGAAGGATCCAATAGTACAAGGATAGCTTATAAGGAGAAAAGTATCATGAACATGCACAAAACAATGTGAATAAGTCATGGGACGGTGACCAATGACCGGAGGAAGTGTCGGAAAAAGTTCTCAAGGTAGATGATGGCTTGTTGGATGAAGAAGTTAGGATTAATGGCTCGCATAGTCTAAAGGGTGGTCCTAACAATCACTAAATCTACTTAAGGTGGAACTCAAGTTTTAAAGTACCTCGAATGATTGATGTAGGGGAATTCGGGGACTAATGCAAACATGCACCAAGAAGGACGCGCACAAGAATTGGAAAGAGTGTAGAAAAGGAAAAGCATCGCAAGAAGGTGAGCATGGTTGAATGAGAGTTGCAGAAGGAGTGGGCACAAACCATAAGAGGGCAGGGAGATAGATTCACCGAGGAGAAGGGAGAGATGAAAGATAGCATAAGAGGATGCACATAAAAGAAAAATCATGATGAGAAGGTGACGGAAAAAAATGTAGGAAAAGAGAAGTGGTTTGACACCACGAGAAGAGAGGCATGCATAGAAGGAAACGTGAATGAAAGGAATGAGTGTGCCAACATGATAACACAAAATAGAATAAAGGAAGGTAGAGAAGTAGCCAAAGAGAAGGAGTAAAATATAATTAATAAATCCATGCGCACATAATTTTAGCGTAGGGGCTGGAGAGAATGATGCATGGAGGAGTGACGTGATGTACGAAGGAAGTGAAGGATGTGGAGGAGTATCGACATGTAAGAGAAACTCGGGAATAAGTAACACATGGATGATCAATAGTTGAAGGCAAAGGTGTGTAGATAAGTGTAAGAAAAATAAAGGAACATGGAGATAAGAGGAGTGCGCACAAAGAATTTTGGAAAATCCTAGAATGAAGGAAGGGGCGTGGTAACAAAAACATGAGGAGTGGAGCCGAGATGATAAGATGTAATAAAAATGGTAAAAAGGATGGTCAATGATAGGTTTGCATGGTCACATGGCTGACGATGACTAGATGATGGAGTGATCGATGAGAGGATCCAATCACCAAGTGACACGGTGTTATAAGATTGGCCAATATTAGATCACATGGATAATGGAATTTAAGAGGGAGAGTTAAAATTTCAATCTAAGGGAGAAAATCAAGGAGCCAACATAAAGGAGAGAGAAACAAGAAAGACTGGGCATACATGATTATAAAAAGAAAGGGAGCTCACCGTTTTGAGGTTATTGAAAGGGGTTGTTGAAGTGATATAATAGGTGGAATTAAAGAACCGAGAGGGGAGGTCGGGATCAGTCATAGATTCAAATGAGTAAGATCGATAATGGTGATAGGCCTTAGATGGCACCATATTTGTAAAGCCTCCATGAGTGAGGTGTGACAACTCTATAATGAGCAAGTTTGTAGGTGTCATATGACTATAAAGATTTAATGAAAGATTACACTTATTTTGTAGCCCATTGTTTGACTTTGTAGGTGGGTTCGGGAGTACCTAGAAGAGTCTCTCGCCATCAACAACTATCACCAATGTATAGGACATCCAATTAAGATATGTTTCTCACTATGACAAAATATTCTTGAGTTCAATGATAGTAACAATATTTCATTTACAAACAAACCAAACACTCAAGATACATGGCTACAATCCCATGAGCCTAGTTATGTTATTACCTTCCCGTTAATGACTCTCCTACAAAGGAGCTCATACCCATACTGATGAGTATATTTCCCAAAATTTGGTCATAAGGTACATAACAATTATCATTTGAAATTTATCTCATTGGAATCCCATTTGTATGTCTAATGGCTAAATCTAAAGGCATCGTTACCAATCTCCCACACTACGAATCTAGTAGGTCATGACACCTTATATATAACACATCTTCAAACTCTCAACTAATCACCTTATGTATTTGCTCAAGTTCCATCCTAAGGTAGAATGGGTTCATTGTTTGAGAACAAGTTCAACTGGGAATCTATTTAAGGTAGACGAAAAATGTCCATTATTCTTACAACATTCACATTTTCAAATGCATGAATTATCTTACTCAAATTAGGGTCAATTAAGTGGGAAATCATTAACTCAAGTCACCTATGTAAACACATACACCCTAACCTATTAGGGGCATCTAAGGATCTCCTACTTGAGTACACTCTTAGAAGGACTTTTAGGACCAATCATTTTGTTTCAATAGATACAAGTTCACATATAGGGGTTAATTTGCATCACATTCACACTTGCACTTACACTAGGAAAACTACATAAGGCTTGATCTCGATCAAGGGAATGCGATCTAACACTTGGATTGGTTCAAAAGAAGTTGACAATCAAGGGTACCTCAACCTCACCCACACATTGATTTATCCTTTTGTTATCTAATGCTTTGATGAAGGGTATTTAAGATTTCCACTTGTTATAGGTCATTATATGTTGTGTCGAGGTTGTGTGAGCTAGAGTAATATACATTGACAAAGATTTCTAGACAAGAAAAGGGAACATAAATTTATAGAGCCCCATTACAAGTAGGTCCAAGACCATATAGAAGAGGGTAAAACCATACATAAGAAGGATAGGACCGTCATAATCCTAGATATAGATAGTTTATAGTTATATTTTCATAAATGAAGCATCGAGTTCATATTAGCTTATTTACCTAGTTTATACATCTAGATATTCTTTGTTTCACTCTGTGCACAACTAAGTCTTTATCTCCTTTTATTTTTTAGATATCATTGTATCATTTACCATTTTATCAAGTATTAGTTTTTATTCTTATTTTGTATGATTAATTATAAATTACGTCGAGTATCCCCTATAATGAACCCTTACATCCCGTATATTTGAACATTTTGTCTCGTATATATATTTTTAGGGTGTAAACAAGTATACATATATAAACCATACAAGTGTGACCCATATGGAACACCAATTCACTAACCTTGCTCACCATAAGAAGCACCCTTTGCTCATGTTTCTCATAACCCACGAATTCCTTACATCATCACTTTGAATACGACAATTTAAGGAATTGTATTGTGTGCACCGACTCTTATTCTATTAATGATTCACATCTTATTTCCCACACATATGATGTTTTTAGTATACCCATGGATACAAGACATTTTCCTAAGCAATATATGGACTAAAATTCTCTTTTGAACACAATCAATTTTATATAGCTTATTGCATGCACATATCCCTCTAATACCTTGCCACAATAACATTTAATCTTAGTACAATTATCGATCGGTTGACATATTTTGTTATGTGAAAAAATTCCCATTGTAAATAATTGATGGAGATAAGAAATAAAAGTAAATAATTTATTTTGAACTTTTTTCAAAGGAGCGTAAATAAATGAATGATCCTTATTAAGGAAATTTCATGTAATGACCCTCGTTGAAAGGGAATGAAAATATTATATTATACTCAATTAATAGAAGTGTAATAAACTAAATTGTTATGAACACGTGTGTTGGTTTTCAAATATCCAGGGTAAATCCTATAAAAGGTGAGCAATTAGTTTTGAAAATGATCATCATACTTTGGAGAACACTCTTATAATATATTTACATACATCTCACGCGTGGAAAGGTAAAGGAAGGTGATGGGATTTTGGAGAGGAGTATCTCGTGCGTCTTAACCGGGGGTATGGAGTACAACCTCATATGGTTCATTAAGGGAAATGTATGATTATGTTATATTTCCATCCATATATAAGCAAATCATAGCCTAAAGTGCCGATCTCATATACACAAGAGATAGTTGGAGTCTAATTGATCCGAATATTAAAAACGTATTTCGAGTCTTATAAATGACTATAATTGATCTTTTTAATTTAAATGATCTTTTCATTAACATGATTACATGTTTAATTGATTGTAACTCATTGTCATTTGTGTTTAAACTCTAAATCATAACTCTAATAAATATATATAATGATGATGATGATAAAAGGAATAATGGAAACACTCTACTAAAATTATATATTGTATTAAAGTTTTTTCTCATGGGATAAAACTATAAGTGGACCTATTAGTACACTATTAAAAGTATTGGGAACTTTGCATACTACTGTGTTGTTAAAAAGAGAATGTGTAGCCATTTTTAATTGGTTCACATGTCAACCTATAAGTGCCTCCTATTTTTATTTTGCATTTCATTTAATAAAATGCATAGTAATTCTCATTGATCCACTTGTCATTAATTCCGATGCCTTACATCATGTGAACTGTGAAACCAAAACAATTTGAGACTCGAGGATTACGCCATGTAGTGGAATTCTTGATTTTTATGTACAAAAACCATACTTTTGTAACCTCTAATATTTTTAACATTTGAGTGCATGTAACCATTTCCAATTATCCATATTTTCTTCCTCACCTTACCACAACCCAAGTTTATAAAACATTAACTAGTGTCACCTTTTCTCGAATATCTCATTCTTGGAAGTCAATTCCACTAACCAAGATCACTTGATCACTGACTTTGTGACACGTGTCTACATTTTAGCTAATTTTTGGTTCAACATTGAGTACAAGACTTTACAAAACCCCGTAACCTATGCACACATATTTGGGACACGTGTTTGCACCTTAGACCCTGTAGCTCGAACTTATGAATTTTTCCATATATCATCCTCTTGTGCTTCGATTCGATAACTTTGATCATTAGATATCATGCCACTTGTCTTAATCTTATGCAAATTTTAGGCCTTGAAACCGGTTTCTACTAAGGGCCTGAAATTTTACAAATTCAATTCAATGATTTACATTTAAATTAATATATACATATATTCAATTTATGAGTCTTGCAACCTCCACTCTTTCTCCACCTCCCCATACAAATCCATGTTTTAAGTTATAAGGATACATGCTCATGAACCTTAAACAATGTGGGACTAAATTGTGAATAGTTGTGAATGTTATCCGTTTCTAAATCCTCATTAGTTTTGATTCGGGACTAGTACATTATTCGAGATTCATTGAAAAGTGACATTATAATTTGGTATAAGAGCATGTTTCCTAACCTATGAGTTCATCGAAACAATTATAATCGATTTTTTTAAGAGATTATAATGTCAATTATTTGAGGGTAAAATAGCAAAACAATCTCCCTTATATTGATTTCTTGGTGTGAACAAACACACATATTGTAACAAACAGAGTGTTATGGACTCTCTAAACAAAATGGAATACACCGAGTTTACAAGGAGGAATCAAAATTTGGAAGGGGAATTCCTAAACCTTTCTCATGAATTGAATAAACTTTAAAAAATAAGTTGATTCAATTAAGAATAATAATAAGGATAAGAAAAATGCTAAAAAAATAATCCTATTAATATTGACACTATTTTTTATAAAATTGTCTAATAATTTTAATATTGAATTTATTGAGTCGATGATGCAAGCAAAGAAAAGGAAATAACTAATTTTGTAAGGAAAATAAATTGTTTAAGCATGTCGGTAAATTAGGAATACGAGCAGAGACAAGGTAGTGAAGGTTGTCAACTCAAAGAGATACTTTGAATAATAAGGAACTAGTAGTGGGAAGAACACAAATTTCTACTTATTAGTTAAAGGATGTTACACTAAAATGGTGGTGGGATATAGTTAATTCATAAAATTTAAAAACCAACAAAGTCAAATGGGAAGAATTTAAAACTCTGTTTCAACAAAAATAAATCTCGATTATTTATTGCGAGAAAAGACAAAATGAATTATTTAATTTAAAACAACTATGACAAATAGTAAACAAGTATAAACAAACTTTTGAATGGTTAAATATATTTCTATGTTCATAATTAGATGAGACAGAGAGTAGAAAGGTTTATAAATGGGTGTGTGGTGTAAAAACTACCATTTTTCATGAGGCCTTCCAAATTGCAGAACAATTTGAGAAGTATAATAACATATTGAAGAAAAAGACGAAAGAATTCAAAAATGGCTTAATTACTCTCGTTATAATAATAGGAATGAGAAGAAAAGAGCTTTCTCACAAATAACCCAATGCAAGAACACTAACATAAATATTTCTCCGAAGAATAGGAAAATGAATACTCAAAAGAAAATACACTCGGGGTGAAATGTTGGAATTATGGAGATACTTACTATGCAAAAGGTTGTCTCCAAAAACCTAGGAATGAAAAATGAAACAACGACACCCAAAAAAGTGAGATTCCACAAAACATGAAGGTATATGTTGTTATCACTAGTACAATATATTGCCAAATGCTCTTGGTATACCTAAAAGGAACCATAAAGGGTCATGATATTGTTTTTTCTAGTTGATTTAGGTGTTAGTCGTAATTTTATTTCCTAAAGTAGTATCCAAATTAAAATATACCAAGGAAATTGAACCCGTAGCCATGAAGATGGCCAATGGGAGGGTAGTTAAACATATTGGAGTTGTCATTGGAATTTAAACTTTCAATTAGGTGATATATAAACTACGAGATAGATTTCATATTTTGAATCTTGGCCAATATGATGTTATCTTAGGAATGACTTGGCTAGAAATAAATAGGGCATTAATAGAATGCAAAAATAAATAAGTATTTATGGGAGGCCAAAATGGATCATTGGAAACCTTGCAAGGTGAAACGAGACCTATCATTATTAAAACTATTTCTACTATACAATTGAAAATAAGTATCTAGAATAATTGTAGAGCTTTTTTGTGCCACATGGATGACACAACAAAATGATAAGTTCAAATTGGATATAAACATCAAACCATTAATACGCGAATTTATGGATATATTCTCGGAATAAATAGAAGAATTACCTCTTCATAGAGCCATGGAATGTGTCATTGATTTAATTACCAATGTTGAATAAGTATCTAAAAAACACTTTATAGGGAATCAATACCACCGAGTTAGTTGAGCTTAAGGTATAATTGGATGAGTTACTTAAACAAGAAAAAAATAGACCTAGTGTTTCTCCCTAAGGTGCACCAGTAATCTTTGTTAAAAAGAAAGGGTGGTATTATATGATTATGCATTGACAACCAAAAAATAAACAAACTCGCTATTAAGAATAAATATCCCTTACCTCACATTAATGATTTGTTAGACCGAGTGGTGAAAAATATTTCTCAAAAATTGATTTACAATCAGGTTATCATCGAATTAGAATCAAGGAACTGACATTTTCAAAATTACTCTTCAAACATGTTATGACTATTATGAATTTGAAGTTATGTCGAGGTTGGTTTAAAAATGCACTAGCCAGCTTTTATGACTCTAATGGGTGATTTTTCAAACTTGTTTTGGATGTATTTTTTATTATCTTCTTAGATTTTATATTGATTTGTTCTAAAAATGAAAATGATCACAAGCAACACCTTAGGTTAGTTTTACAACTACTAAGAAAAACTTGTTGTATGTGAAGTTGAATAAATGTGAATTCTTTAGAATTGAAGTTTCTACCTTGGGCTTATAATTTCTCAAAAGGAAATACCCCTAGACCCCACAAAGATTAAAGCTATCCAAGAATGGTTAATTCCAAGGGATGTTTATGAAAGTTTAAGTTTCCTAGGACTGTCAGGATTTTACCGTAGGTTTGTGAAAAAATATTCTAAAATAACCACTCTAATATATTTAACTAAGAAGTATAGACTTTACTAATTGACCTTGGAATGCGATCAAGCTTTTTGGAATTAAAAGAGTCCTGTGGATCGCATATATTATGACATTGTAAGACAATAGAGTAATATGTTATGAATCAAGTAAGATACTCCCTTCTGAAAGAACCATCTTACCCATGATTTGGAATTATTTGGCATTGTCCATGCTCTCAAAGTTTGGAGACATTATTTTTTAGGAAACAATTGTATTGAAAATAGACCATAGATGATTACAACACATTTTTACCCAACCACTATTAAACATGAGACAATAACGATGGGTAGAATTGTTGAGTGATTATGAATTTTATACATAATATGTTCATGGAAAATAATATGTAGTGATTGATGTTCTAAGTATAAAATATATTTGTGTGAATGCTTTAGCTCTTGTAAGAAGTAATTATGGACAAGCCATTAAGACTAATTTATCTACCGATAATTATTTTCATGAACTCTATGAAGGATATCTAAATGATAGACTCACTTCATAATTACTTGGAACCAACATATTCTTGTACCATATAGGTAGATGGTGTATTCCCAACCTCTCATACCTTAAACAAAAATCTTAAAAGACTCATGATATACCTATTGCAAGCCATCCCGAATTTCAAAAACATACTTATCCATTAAAAAGAATTACTTTTGATTCAAGATGAAACAATACATTCAAAAATATGTCCAACAATGTTTAACATGCCAAATAGTCACTTAAAAGCAAGCATGTAGTAAACCTAGTAAGTTACAACCTCTTGTCATATTGGACTAGAAATGGAAATCCATAAGCATGGATTTTATTACTAGTTTACCTCGAATCATGTTATTCTAGTAGTAGTAGATAGATTAAATCAAATGACTCATTTCCTTCCTACAAAAATTAAAACCTTTGCTTCAAACATAGGATTTTTATTTAATAAATAATTTTTCACTTACATAGTCTTACAAAGGAGTTAGTAACAAATAGAGACTCACAATTAACTTCTTCATTATAGAAATATTGTTTGGATAATTAGGTACAAGTTTGAGCTTTAAAACTACCTATCATCTTGAAATGGATGAACAAACTGAAAGGGTGAACCAAATTTTGGAAGATATGTTAAGAAAGTATATTGCTGAAAAACTAGATAATTAGGAAAATTGTGCATCTAATTGAGTTTGCTTATAATCAAATCTATCATATTGCTACCAAAATGTCTCCCTTCAAAGCAATTTATCGAATAAATTATAATACACATGTTTCTTGGACCAATCGTGTTTATAAGTCATGGTATGAATATGATAATTTGAAAGCAATGGAGGAAATTATTAATACAACAAAATGAAACATGAAAGTTTCTCAAGACAAATATAAAAATTGGAAAGATTTAAAAAGATCCATTTGTGAATTTGAAGTAGGTGATCAAGTTTTTCTTAGGGTAAAGCCTAAGCGTATTTCATTAAAACTTGGGAAATATTTTAACCTAATATCTCATTTCTATGGTCCCTTTGAAATTTTGGAAACAATTGGAAAACTAACATATAACATTTCTTTACCTCCAAAATTGTATAGAATCCATAATGTTTTTCATGTTAGTTTAATAAATAAATATGTTTCTAATGTTGAACACATTGTTGATTGAAAAAACATAATTATAAAACATGATTGTGAATTTAGAATAGAACCAAAAGAAACCATAGATAAAAGAAATATACGTTTAAGAAATAGAGAAATTAAAGAAGTAAAGTTAAATGGATTTTGTGTGATGTAGATAGTGTTACATGAGAAATAAAATATTGTATTCGTGAACAATATCCATCTTTTTTTTGATTAATTGTCTTTTGTTTTTATTGTGTTTCATAAAAACCTTGCACTACTAAGGGGAGTTGTTGATTCAATAAGGCAAAAAATGTTATGTGCAAAAATCCCCATTGTAAATAATTGATGAAGACAAGAAATTAACAAAAATATTTTATTGTTGAATTTTTTTCAACAAAGTATAAATAAATGAACGACCCTTATTAAGGGAATGCACAACATAATGACCCTTGTTAAAAGAGAGTGAAAATATTATATTAGACCCAATTAACGAAGTGTAATAAAATAAATTGTGACAAGTAAGTGTATTAGTTTTCAACTAATTGGGGAAAATTATATAAAAGGTGATCAATGATTTTTGAAAAGGATCATCATACTTTGAAGAATACTCTTGCTATACATTTACGGACATCTTATGTGTGGAAAGGTGAAGATATGAGGCGGGATTTTGGAGAAGAACATTGCAAGTGTCCTAACTAAGGGTATATAGTACAACCTCATATGGTTCCTAGCCAAAACATGGTATCATTATGTAATATTTCTCCTCCATATATAAACAACCATAACCCAAGGTGCTTGATCCCGTATAGACAAGAAAGCTTGATTGGAGTTTGATTGATGAATAAAAAAATATATGTATTTCACTCTTATAAATTACTAGAATTGATCTTTGTAAATTAAAATTATCTTTATATTAACACAATTACATGTTTAATTGATTATATCTCATTGCTTATTCGTGCTTAAGATCTAATTCATGACTTTGATATATATATATATATATATATATATATATATATATATATATATATATATATATAATGATAAAAGAGTAATGGAAATGCTTTGCTAAAATTATATACTCTGTTAAATTATCTCGTGGAATAAAACTTTGATTGGACTTATCAATACAATTTTATAAGTATCGAGACACTTTGTATGCTTTGTGTTGTTGAAAGGAGAATGTGCAAGTTGTTTTAAATTGATTCACATATTGACCTCTAAACCACCTCATGTATTTGTGTATTTTTCATTTCATTTAATAAAATAAATAATAAATTACCATTTATCCACTTATCATTCATTCGAATGCCTTTCATCATGTGAATTGTGAAACCAAAATAATATAAATCTTATGGACTATGCAATGTGGGGAATCCTAGGTTTTCTTATATGAAAACCATATTGTCATGACCTAATATTTTGACATCCGAGTGTATGTAACCATTTCCACTTGTCCCTATTTTATTCCTCACTTTACTACAATCCAAGTTTCTAGAACACTTACAACTGTCACCATTCTAGACTATCTCATTCTCAAAAGTTCTCTCCACTAGTCGAGCTCACTTTGGTTTTCCCAACATCCAATCACCTAACTTTGTGACATGTGTCCACATTCCAACTAATTTACTAGTTAACACCAAGCACAAGACTTTATAGAACCCCCGTAGCCCAAACACATGTCATTGGGCCATCAATGATCAAATTTGAAGGGCTAGTCCAAATTTCATTGTGAAGGGAAAGTATTGGACCAACCCTTTGATGATGAAAAGTAATATAGATATTTCACACTTCGTATGAAAATTGTAAATCAAGTATAAACAAAGCACCAAAATCAAGAACAATTTTTTTAAAATGAGAGAATAATTTAATTGAAATGAATGATAGCAACAACTAAGAACATTAACCTAGGTGTTGAATATACTAGCTTACATCAATCCAATATGAGAACTATATCTCCACTCAAAATGTAACAAAGTCTATTTCATATAATTATGCAATGAATGAGATATACACATTCACTTTTAGGTGGAGCTCCAACAAAATGTATAAGATTAATTCCCCTTATCAATATTAAAGGAGGCACAACCATTTTCAAAGACAATATATTTGGTTAAAATGAGACAAAATACAAATTTAACACCCATAATGTGCCCAAAAACATGACAATACAACAAGGTTCTCCTACTCAAATTTATTTTGCTAATCATGTAAACAAAGCTAACTAGTTGTATACCAAATTATCATGTTTCATCTAATAAATTATACTAAGCATACTATCAAAGTACTAAAACCTTTATGTGCTCTAAAATATCACCTCAAATTTGAGAAAACATATCACCAATTTTTTTTTAGGCTACCCTCCAAAATGAAAATATCTAAAACACAAAAGAGATGCAAGTCATCATTACACGACAAAATATTGAACATTTGGACATCTATTCAAACCAAGTCAAATGTTTATAGTTCGTTAGGAGCATAGATACTAAGAGGGGGTGAATCAGTCTTGAAATTTTATTACTTCATTTACCATTGCTTGCAACATCAATTAAACATCCATTCATCATACATATTCAATATGAGCTTATCAGGTGTGCAACATACATTCACAAGAACATAAAAACATGAGAGAGAACACATGAACACCAGATGTATGTGGGAAACCCTCGAGGAGAAGAAAACCCACTGAAACCTCTGCTAATATTACTCATAACAAAGGACTCCTATGAATATTAAACATCATAAGATATTTCTTTAGTGAGACACCAATCCCATAATGAACACTAAAGCCTAGTTTATTAGGAGACCAATCCTACACAGAGGCTACGAAACACCAAGATGACCAAGCACCAACTCATCCACCTAAAATGGTTGATTTCTAAAGATATGTTGCTGGAAAAATTGATGGTGATCACAAATTCAATTCCAAACATACCAAACCCTCTCAATCTTCTCTCTCTTCTTTACTCAAAATCTTCATCTTCTTCAAGATGATTTATCCTTTGCCCTATATTTCCATTATCTACTCTCACTATGGCATGCTACAACATCATAAATTTCTCCTCATTAAGGTCATAATGACCTCCTTCAAGATCCTAACTCGCCCTCTAGGTCACTCAAACTCTTGCCCTCTCAACTAGTTCAAATGAGCTTTTCAAACTTGCTTTTATACACAACTTAAGTTACAAATACATGGAGGTCGGCCATAATATGGAAAATTGCATCAAAACTTAATAAAAATATCCTATATAAATTCTAAAAATGACCTCATAGGTTAGCAATATCATAAACAACCCAAAAAAACTCATTTGGGACATAAGAAGCCCAAATACACTCAAACAAGCCAACTCGCCAAATTTGAATGTATAAGACAAAAAAAAATCACCAAGGAATGGAAAATGCTTAGAAATGTTGTATAATATCTCGAAACCTCCAGAAAACATGAAACAACTCAAAACTATCATCTCTCCTCAAGAAGCCACTCAAAACAATGCACAACGAGGCACCCTCAAAGTTGACTTTTAAAGAAGAGGCCATAACTTGCTCATACCTTAGAAAAAACTCAAATGCAATATATCATTGGAAATATCTTGTAATCATGACCATGGAAAAAATAAAACCAAGTCATAACTCCACCTATAGCTCCTCCAAAACCGCTTTGTTCCCAGACTTCTCAAAACTGCCCCAAAACTACCTAAAACCAGTCCTCATAAATAGGGCACACTTTGCATTCTAGAGGCACAACCATGATCTGAAATCATCATGGAAATTTATTACAACTCCCATGCTTTAATAAATGGTAAATTAGTTAATAAGTTTAATGGGAAACTTTTGTACAAACTGAAACTTTCCATAAACTTACCTTTTTGGGTGGGGCCCACATACTGTCAAAATCTCTAAATCACACTTGGAGAGAGTTGGAGGAGTCCTATACAACATAAAATCATCATTTTTTCCAAAACAATCAATTATGGTCACTATGCTCAATATCTCCCAAGTCGCTATAGAGCTAGGGTTTTATGAGGGTTAAAAAGTTGTTTGGCTTCTTAACGATTGTTCATAAAACTTTGTCCATCAAACAACTTTGTTTAACTTGTAAAATATTCATAAATAACCTAATTAAATATGAAAAATATCTTAGGTCTCCATGCACAACATACAACCCACAATGAGCATCAACAAGGAAACTTTTAGCAGAAAAACACACCTTTAAAAACCCAATTTTTGCAAAAACTCAATATCTTCAAAAATCTTCATCACCTGGACCTAAAACTTGACATGAAGAACCATTGACATCCTCTAATTATACCAAGTCACATCATTTCTCAAATTCATCTGAAACTCTCTCACCATCACGACTTACCTATGCAAACTTGCCTTGTCCTCACACTCTTGCTTCAATAGGACCTAGAACTTGCACTTTACCATTGAAATCTGACCTGAAAATCCTTCCACACATGTTACACAACATTATAACACATTTCATATTCTTTTACTGACCTTATCTACTTCTTTTCTCATGCTACCATCTCATACACCATGCACTAGGTCTAGGAATAGGCCTAGAATGACTTGACTTAACCATGACTCGTCATGAACTGACCATGATGACACCTTATAGACACTTGAACACCTTTTCCATAAACCATGTTTGAACTCATACCATGCTTATACTACCTTTGGAGGACTCATAGTATGACCATGCATACTAGCCTATGCTCCAAGACACCATGATTGGACACTACCAATCAACCTTCATGTTTGACCTTTATTTACACCTCATGGAGACACATATGACACCTTAACTCCCTTTGCCATCAATGACAACCTAAGACATAATGGCCAACAATCTCCCCTTTGTTATTGATGGCAACCATGAATGCAAACACACCTACAAGACCTCTTTTTCATGTTTCTTATGTTACTCTCCCCTTTGACATCTATGAAAATGGCTATAATGATAACTCAACATGAAAAAACAATAACATGACACAATGGAAACAATGCAAAGACTCAAACTTACTTGTTTGCTTAACTCCTTGGTTTACACACTCCTTCTTAACTTCATTTGATCATATCTTCCTTGTTCATACCTTCATGAAGTAAACTTCTAACCAATACACTCCTTAAGGCTTGATGACTTGTAACTCCTTAATGTATCTCCTAATCTTTAGATCACGAAAAGCATAATGGACAAACAAGCTCAAAAATAACTCCGCTTGGGCTTATGTATCCTTTCTTATATTTCATTCTTCAAATGCAATCGTCAAACATCTAAAGGATATGATCAATAAGTATATAGAGCATACCTTGAATATCAAAACCTTTATCCTACTAAGCAAACATTCTACATGACCTAGATCGGTCCTATTAGCATACTTAACATGCTCATCTCCCTCTGTCATCATGTTACTTGGAAATTTGTACCATCTTCTTGCAATAAGCAATCGTACTCCACATGAGACCTAAAATCCTCTAAACAACACTCACAACACAACTAAAGACTTTGTCATTAGCCTTCAATCTACAAACATTCTCTCTTTATTGCAACAAGAGCTTAGATTCACACTATGGAGCATGACACTTGTCTTACCAACTCAAGCTAACTGTAATCCTTCTTGAAGAGAACTTTACCGACCTTTCAAAGCACCTTATTCATCATTTACTTTGCAAGAATTAATCACATATATATTGAGAGTGTCTACACACTAGGTTCTCAAACATGTTTAGGTCGATCACCATCACACAAGAGTGCCTTCAAACACCCATCTATAGAGTCTTTGTGTTTCTTTGAGACTTCATTCATGTAACCTTTAACCTTTAGAATCAAACCTAAAGATCATCATTGCTCCTTCATGATCGGGGCTTTCTTCATACTTCATGAAATACAACATCACTTTGCCACGGACCTTAGTAACTTGTGAGCACATGTCAATATTGTTTTGCATTTGTGTTTAACAAACTTCTTCACGAGATATGCCTTTGCTTACAACAACAATAAAAATCCTTGAGACATCAACATACCGTAGTCAAGATTTAATTCAACAATATCTTCTCAACACTCACTCTGAGATCAACAAACCTCTACCTTGCTTCTATTGATAATCACCTTCTTGAGGATCTACAAGTAACCTTATATGAAATCGTGACATATCATTACACCTTCTCGTAGCAACTATCAACCTTCATTGCGAATCGTGTTGAATCAACATATTATAAAAACCTTTAAGAACTAAATATGAGCTTATTTGACACCATGGCAACATTTATTTTGATGCACCTTTCAAAATGATACAATATGTAGCCTTAGTATTGCAAACTCAGTCTCTTTGATGTCGAGGCAAATACTCTAGTCCTGTAGATATTCTTACTTTATTTTAGGTGACACAGCCCTAACTATGTTTTCAAAAAAATTATCATGATCCATCATACATGTCTCGTACCTTTAATCATCACATGCCTTATTATATCTTCACACAACTCACAAAGTTCATCATGAATCAACATAAACCACATAACTGAGATAGAGACTATTGGTTTGACATACTACTCTCTTGACACGAGACATTTTGGCAACATAATAGTTCAACTCTCTACATACGAGGTCAACTCGACCTATCTCACAACTCAAACATGCTTGAGGCATTCTTCAAGACACAAGGAAAAGGAATAGATTTTCTCTTGACCAAAACTAAAAACTTTGCAAGTCTTGGTCTCCTTCATAAATGTACTTCATCTACAACATAAGTGGAACAAGATAGATCAACTCATACTCTCTCAAGATTCAGATCAAAAGCCTCCAAACACCATGACCGTACATACCTTTTGTTTCTGCTGACAAAGACCACTTGGAAAACTTAGAGTACCATGTTCATATTGTACTTATCCTTCATGAGAGCTATCACAACCAACAACAACATACTATGATACATCTTAACACCATTATTCAAAACCATACCCGACTTCTTAACCAAGACTCTATGACAATGACTCATTTGTCTTCTTGACTTAGACATTTTACATCTTGATGAGAACTCTAGATGAATGAACACATATCTCTTATCTTTTGATATGAACTCAAACTTCACATTGAACTAATAACCAAATATCACAAGACTCCTAAACACAAACCTTTAAAATTTTGGATAAACAAGAGAAAATAATACCTTTTCTTGACAGAGCAAACACTAACATACAAGACCATTGATAATTTTGACTTGGATGAATCAACAAAGTAGCATATACACACCTTGTTTTTCTTCAAATTTATCGATGACAAAATTTTACACCTCCAAAGCACATACATGCTTCCTTCAAATGATGAATGTCTTCTAGAAGCCTAGAGAAGACACTCCAAAACACTCGGGACACTAAAATAGAATGTAGTCATCAAAAGAGCCTAAGGACTCTATCCTTTCCTTATCTATTTTTATAACACCCTTTGATAGCCTCTCATTTTTAGGAATGGTAATCTCATCTCCACACCATTCATATTTTGATTGATGACCTGATAAACACACATGATTATCTTCATTTGCAACTAGGTCTAGCGAGTCCTCATGACTTATATTAGGATTGACCATCCTGAATTCCTCCTTGATCTTGTCACAACACCTTTTGGCACCTTGTTTGATCTAGACTCTCCTTTGGCTACCACTGTTTCTTTCTTCTTCATACCATATTCATTTTCTACCTTCTTAGAATTTTTAACCTTTAGAGTCACTTCATCTTGATTAGTAGATGGATATGAACTATACATCATAGGACCTTGTTTATCATCCTCCTTATCATGCTTTGAATCATTAGATCTTATATTGTGCTTAGATTCAACCTTCTTAATCATGGACTTGAAATTGGACTCTTATTTCTTATCCTCATGTTTAGGATTATCCTTCTTATCCATATAATCAAACATGACTAAATTAGACTCACTTTTAGGATTGATCTTCCTTTTGAACACCTTCTTATTTTTCCCTTTATATTCTTGAAACCTATTGCTGACTCTTGGAGATTCACTTTGATGGAAAAATCTAGCAATGTGACCTTTTTGTGACAATTGTAGCACACAACACCATTCTTTCTCTTTGAATGATAAAAACTAATATTCCAACCATATTTTGTTTCCTTATGACCATACTCACAACATGAATAATAGTGACCTTTAAAGGAGCTTTCACCATTACATGAATACTCATTCTTTCATAACCTCCTTTTGCAATCCCTAGCTCTATGGCCAAAACCATGACAAGAGTAACAATAACGATTGAAATAAGGGCCATACCTTAATGCATTAGGTTATCTAACAGGGTTAGACTTCTTTGTTTCATCTTCTTGGTCTCCTTCATGTCTACTTGATTACTTGGTTCAACTTTGTTATCTTCGATCTTCTCCATATGTTTTTTTTTTAAGTCGGGGCCTATCTTGTCACTAGCTTATGTTTGACTCTCCAAGATCCCATATAGTGTTTCAAATCTCTTTTCCAATATTTCATACATCTTCAACCTACTGGATGCACCTTCTAAAATAGATTCCAAAGATCTCAACTTATCTTCATACTCGAGGCAAGCTTCCTCTTTGACCTTTAGGGCTTTTGTTACACTCTCAACTTCTGATTCTAGCTCTTTGATTGCTTGACTATGATCAACATCCATGTAACTGATTTTCTCTCACAATTCAAGGATTAGGGACTCATCTATTTCATACTTCTTCTTCAAGATCACCAATGAAGTCTCAACATTGGATGATTTTCCCATTGTGCTTCTAGGATCTCCTCCAAGTTGTTAAAATTGTTTCACAATGACCTAGCTTTGATACCAATTGTTAGAATAATATAGATTGAGAGGTGGGGTGAATCATTATTTAAAATTTCTTACTTCATTTACCATTTCTTTGCAACATTAATTAAACATCCATTCAACATACATATTCAATATGAGCTTATTAGGTGTGCAACATACATTCACAAGAACATAAAACATGAGAGAGAACACATGAACACCAGATGTATGTGGGAAACCATCAAGGGGAAGAAAACCCACTAAAACATATACTAATATTACTCATAATAAAGGACTCCTATGAATATTACACATCATAAGATATTTGTTTAGTGAGACACCAATCCCATAAGGAACACCAACCCCTAATTTAGTAGGACACCAATCCTAAAAGGAGGATACAACCCCCAAGATGATCAAGCAACAAATCATCCACCTAAAATTGTTGATCACTGAAGATATGTTGCTATAAAAACTGATGGCGATCACTAATTCAGCTCCAAACACACCAAACCCTCTCGATCTTCTCTCTCCCCCTTTTTTACTCAAAATCTTCTTCTTCAAGCTGATTTCGTATTTTCCCTAGCTCACCATTATATAATATCACTATTTCATCTTACAATATCATAAATTACTCCTCATTATGGTCACAAGGACCTCCTTCAAGATCATAACTCTACCCTCTAGGTCGCTTAAACTCTTGCCCTCTCAACTAGCTCAAACGAGCTTTCAAACTTGCTTTTATACATGACTTAAGTTATTAATAAATGGAGGTCGACCATCATATGGAAAATTAAATCAAAACATCATAAAAATATCCTAGATACATTCTAAAAATGACCTCATAGGTCAGCAATATCATAAACAACCCAAAAACACTCATTTGGGACACAAGAAGCCCAAATGCACTCAAACAAGCCAACTCACCAAATCTGAATGTAGAAGACCAAAAAAACTTCACCAAGGAATGTAATATAGAAATGTTGTATAATATTTCAAAACCTCTAGAAAACATGAAACAACTCAAAACAATCATCTCTCCTCAAGAAGCCACTCAAGAGCATGCACAACCAAGCACCCTCAAAGTTGACCTTCAAAGAACAGTCACAACTTTCTTATGCCTTAGTGAAAATTCAAGTTTAATATATCATTGGAAATCTCTTGGAATAAAAATCAAAAAAATTCAAACTAACTCAAACTACACATAGATCCTCCAAAACCGCTCTATTCCAACACTGCTCAAAACTACCCCAAAACTACCTAAAAATCAATCCTCATAAATAGGGCACACTTTGCATTCTAAAGGCACAACCATGATCTGAAATCATCATGGAAATTTATTACAACTCCCATGCTTCAATAAATGGTAAATTAGTCAATAGCTTCAATGGTAAAAATTTCACAAACTAAAACTTTCCAAGAAATTACCTTTGTGGGTAGGGCCCATATCTTTGTCAAAATCTCTAAATAACACCTGGAGAGAGTTGGAGGAGTCCTCTACAATATCCCATTATCATTATTTTCCAAAACAACCAATTTTGGTTCACTATGCGCAAAGTCATTATAGAGCTAGAGTTTTATGAGGGTTAAAAGTTGTTTGGCTTCTTAACGATTGTTCATAAAACTATGATGATAAAACAACTTCGTTCCACTTAAAAATCTTCATAACTAACCTACTTGACTATGCCAAATATCTCAAGTCCACATGCAAAGTACACATACCACAACGAGCACTAGAAAGTCAACTTTTAGCACAAAAACACACCTTTGAAAACCCATTTTTAGCAAAAACTCGATATCTTCAAAAATATTCATCACCTGGACCTAAAACTTGACATGAAGCACCATGATGACCTCCTCTAGCTATCAAAAGTCACATCCTTTCTCAAATTCATCTGAAACTCTCTCACCACCATGACTTACCTATACAAACTTGTATTGTCCTCATAGTCTTGCTTTAATGGGGCCTAGAATTTGTAGTTTACCACCGAAATATGACCTGATATGCCTTCTATACATGATATGCAACATTATAACACATTTACCATAATTTTACTAACCTTCTCTACTTATTTTCTCATGCTAGCAAGCCATACACCATGCACTAGGTCTAGGAATATGCCTAGAATGACCTGACTCAACCATGACTCTTCATGAACTGACCATGATGACACCTTATAGACACTTGGAAACCTTTTCCACATCATACTAACCATGTTTGACCTCATACCATCCTTATACCACATTTGGAGGACTCATACTATGACCATGCATACTAGCCCATGCTCTAAGACATCATGACAAGACACCATGATTGGAAACTACCAATCAACCTTCATGCTTGACCTTTATTTACACCTCATGGAGACACATATGAAACCTTAAATCCTATTTCCATCAATGACCTTTGACATCAATAACAACCTAAGACACAATGGCCAACAAGTTCAAGTATTGATTAATCATTTTAAATAGAAGTGCTTGCTAAAATAGTAACAAAAGACTAAAAATATTCATTTTAAATTCAGAAACAAATATTTTTATAAATAAAACAAACAAATAACATGTTTAATATTCACAAGGCCCAAAAATCACCATCTATTTGTCTAGTGGAAGAGGCTTTCGAGATTTTATATGCTTCCATGCATCATAAATAACATTCCAATCTACCTCATTTAGAGCATGAGGTGCACAAAAAGAGAGAGAAACATTAACATATCTAATGTGTTCAAAGAAATCTTGGATCTGTCATCATTATTAATCATGTTTAACTTTAAAAAACCTTTTTCACATATTGGTGTACTCACTGGAATTACAAGAATAACTTGACATAGTCGTATCAAATATGGAAACCCTTCAAACCATTTAGGTTCACCCCCACATAGATCCCATGCTCTAAACATATTTTTTTGGATATCATTTATATATAGTACAAACAAACTCATCCATCTCACCCAAAAAATTAACAGGTTCCACAATATGTGATTTTCCAACACTAAATTTTTCACACAAACATGTTAAGTATCTTTTTGTTTGACGATCTCTATCATCCATCTCCTTATAATAATTACGAGGGCTAAAAAATTTATCAACATTAAATATAGGTAAATCCATGAATCTTGTCTCTAAAGAATCAATCACCTTAATTATAATGTTTCTCCCCAAATCAATACAATCATCTTGTGTCCATGATATTTGTGACTTAGGTAAGCTCTCAAATATCAATGTATGTACATGCATCATACCCATTCCATCTCAGTAAACTTAAGATATCCTTCTTGTGCTCTACATAAAAAAGATGATAAATATACAGTACCTACCCCAAATATGCCTTTACGAAATCTCCTACAAAGCATGTCAGTTGTAATATATAAAGTAGTTCCAATTGAAGTAATGTCAACATGATCCTCTTGGAAATTTTTATTCAACTTATTTAACTCAATAAGCACATCTGCAAGTAAATGGATGAAAAATTGTACTTGAAATATTGTTTCCAAATCATACATTTTTTCTCCTCTAACTCCCATTCTTTCAACAAAGTATGCATGAGCTTGACAAGTCTCTCCATGACCTTTCCTCTAGAGAGCCACCTAATTTGATGAATTTGTAACACCTCCAACCTACTAATTTGAAATGACTCCATTAGATCTCTTAATGTTCCATGTCTTTTAGTAGATTTTCCAAGCCACAAATATACTTTATTTGTAAATTTATCAATAAATTGTAACTCTAGAAAATAAGATGAAGCATCATTTGTTGTTAATGCTTCTCGATGAAATATGCAATTAATATCTAATAAACGAGGAACATCTTGATGAAACTTAGTATAAAAACCTTAACAAATACCCCTCATGGAAGAAGCCCCATTTGATCCAATCCAACTAACTTCATCAAGGATAAATCCATATCTCGATAAAAGAGATATCACATCATCATACATAGCTCGAGTTGTTCCATCCTTTATTTGGAGGAGGCGTATGAATTTTGTTACACATTTTCCTCTACCTCCATTTGTCAAATATGTTATGTAAACAATCACATGTTGCTCCATTGTTTGATCAGTACTTTCATAAACTAAAATAGAGTAAAATGGACTATGAGAAATCTCATCTTCCAAAGTTTTCCAATATGCCTCTTTAGTAGCTTGTAGAAACTCTTTTCTAGATGTTGTATTTTTGTATGCAGAGGATTCATCTATTAGAGGCGGGTGTGGAGTGCCTTTATACTTGTTCAAGTCACAAACTGGCTTATATATTTCTAAAGACACATCATATATGGCAAAAAAATACGTATTTTCCATCACCGATATGATTCTCTTTCTCAAAATCTACCATTAGCTCTACATGTTTGGTAATCGGAACCTTACTTTGTTTGGTTTCTCCCTCCAAACATTGTGAAGAAAATTATGGGGCTCGATTTTGCATGAGTAAGAAGACCAATAACTTGAAGAGCGGTACTTCCATTTTTAGCAAATGGAGTCTCTCTTATATTTGACACACCAAGAACACTTTATCCTTTCAACACCATTACAATATTTTATAGTATAAGCCTATGGGAATCTTGTTTTCCATTTGGCCTTGAATGTTATTTTTGTTTTTTTTTAATGTTTGTTCCTCTTCCATATATTTTGTTTCTTCTAACTCATGTTCTTCATGTGGATGAATATCAAAGTTTTCATTTTGGGAATGACATTGTTGACTAGAATGTTGAGGATACCAAATGCATCGGCAAGTGATAATTAATTTTTATCCTTCTTATGATGACCAATGGAAGCCATTTTCACACAACTTACACGAACACATATTAAATGAAATAATTACAAATAAATATCAAACTAGTGTTTTCAAAATGATTTTACATGTAAGGTATTTATAAGCATAAAAACATTAGTGGAATTATTATTGGTATATCGCTACTAAAATATACTATCTTGTTGATGTGTTTGAAAGTGGATCGTAAATTGGAATTACATAGTGTGAAGTCTAATTAGTAGAGAATGTTAATTCACAAAGATCCTACCAAGATTTAAAATAAGAAACAATATGTAAGCTCAAAACTATCTTAATATCACACTAAAAGAGATTTTGGTTACTCAATACAACTCGGTGACAACAAGCTCGATTTATTTTCTAAATAAAATTTGAATCCTTTTTATACATGGACAAAACTAAGAGATGAGAGAGAAACTTACAAGACAACTCAACTCATGCAACAAATGTGATGATATATTTGATTTTATAATAAAAAAATAATACATTTTTATTCCTATGATAACATTTTTTTATATATTCTTGAAATGGATTATCTATAAAAATAATAATATTTTAAGCAAAATGTAAACTATGTTATGGTGTCCTTGCCAAATGTGTGGGAGAATTCATTTAAGAAAAGGATTGTTGGCTCTTTTCTTGAAGAGAGTAATTATATTTAGTACGATCATGTTATGATGTCACAAATCTCTATTATTACTATTATCATCACATTCTTGAAACTCCACCCAAAGTCCCAATAGTTTTGCCTTTTAATTGTAGTTAGTCAACTATTAATTTTACATTATTCAAGGTGGGATAACTTTATTCATATGAAGTATGTATTTCAAATTATTAGGCTATTATGAAGCATTTGGTATTTTCTTTTGGTCCAATAATTGTGTTCTTCATATAAACTCCCAAAGAACATTAATACATTAGACTCCAAATTACACAAATATTGTTGAAAATGAATGACGAGTTTCTAATATCTAAAATTAGATACGGGATACTAGAGAGTGGCATCGTAGTTGTATGTTGATTTTCCAAATGAAACAAATTTAACAAATTTCATAATTAAAAAGAATATGGAAAACTATTTAATCTTATGTGTGTAGAGATAACTGATATATATTATGTGTAATATTTTATTACCAAAATGCTTAAAAACTTGGAATTGTTGGCTTATTTTTAAAACTAGGACGAATAATTTGGGTTTATTGGAATAAATTAGAGGAGCAATATTTGTATGTAAACAGTTGGAAGAATAATGATGACTACATGATGCATCCTAGTCAAGCTTAAAATTGTTTCCTCGTGTAGAAAAACTACAAATTAGCAAAACATAAATGCAAACATTTTTTAAAATAATGGAATTGAAGGTGGAGCGATACACAAATAATCCAATTTATAAAGGATAAACACACAACAAAAATAAATAAAGTGTATTAAAACTTAGATTATTTTTCCAGATCTAAGATATAACAAGAACTTGAGAGAAATTGTGGTGTACCTGGTGCAACACTGGACTTCACTAGTTAGACATAGAGATTATTGCACTTTGACTGCAAATTACCTCCTCATTCGATTCCCAAATGAAAGGTGAACTGTGAAAGAAAAATGAACGAAACGATGATTAAATTAACTTCAAATTCATTGATTTGGTAAAGCTCAATGATTCTTAATACAAGAATTAGGGTTAAAACCCTAAAATTTCTTTAACTCGGTCAAGTAATACACTGCCACTACCAAATTACCAAACCCCCAAGTTGTGCATGATATGTAAACATCTACTTTGGAAATATATGCGACCACAAAAATATTGTTCCTACTTCCAAATTACTTTGAAAATGACAGATTCTTAATGGTAGTGAATGAAATCGAAACTTAGAACTATTTTAGCAAAGAAAAGATAAACAATTCAACACACAACACAATATTTTATCTTGAAACCCCCAATTTGAGGGAAAACCAGTCGAGAAGGGAAATTTCTCTTTCTTCCCAATATTATATTGGCCAATTCAAAGAAAATATAGATTACAAGAATCGAAGGAAGGAAAAGAATGTCACTTCCACCCCTCTCTACTTGCTTGCTTTGTTTTCACACCTTGCTTCTACAAAACAATTCTAGCATCAATGGTTTCTTGCTCACTTCTCTCCATCAAGTCTTTGATGATCCAATTCCACATGTTCTTCTTGCTTAAATAGCTTGCTCCCCATGTCCTCCTGTGCACTGGAGAATGGGAAGAGACATCCAAGGAAGAGACACAACCCAGAGGTTTGAAATTCATGACTGTATGAGGATTTATTTGTTTTGTTTTCATTAGTGATAAGATTGTCGCTGAACACAGATCGATGGTTACAAAACCATCGGTTTGTGTAGAAGGGAGGTTACGCAACCGCCACTCTACACAAAGTGGTGGTTCTTTAACTGAACCTTTTTCTCCTTCTTTTGTTTATTTTTCCTTCTAATTTTGGTTGTTCGATGAAGTGGTGTTTCTTTATATCCCTATGGATATGACCTCCCCTGCTCAGGAGGATTTTGGTCCCACAAAATCTTAGTGGGGGAGTAGATGAGGAAATAATTCCCTCACTTTCTCCTTCGAGTACCACCGAGCCTGTCTTGGTGTCTTCCCCTTATGTCCAACTTGCCAAGAGTCATGTGGACATCTCCTTGTTCTCTAACCTTCGTTGTATCACTAACTTCTCCTCCCGGCCCGCCTTGTGAATCCAAGACAAAATATTCTATGAAAGGTAGCATATGGCATTATTCTTCCTCATCAAACATGCATGGCTCATATAGGTGCAAGTTATCATAATTTACTACTAAGTACATCCACATGAAATGTGGCAAATCAAGTCTGAAAGAATTTTCTCCAACCTACTCTAGTATAGTGAAGGGTCCATACCATAGTGGCTTGAGTTTCCTTGCTTGACCTTGTAGTATTTCCTTGCTCAAGTAAATCCAAACCTTATCTCCAACATGAAGTTTGTGCTCTCTACGATGTTGATCATGCCTAGCCTTGTACTTAGCTTGAGACTTCTCAATTATTCTTTCACCTTGAGATGGATGTCTAGATCCTCTCAACGAACTTCGTTGCTCTAGTCACTTCTGAATCATGTATCTCTCCTTCTTCCTGTTGTCCAACCACAATGTCTAGTGGATTGGTAGGTAGATATCCTAAGCATGCTTCAAAAGGTGACTGCATAGTGGATGTGTGTAGTGCCTTGTTGTAATAATGTTGGATGTAGGCTAAGGACCACGGGGATTCACTTAGTAAAAGTATGGTATAGCACCTGCGTTCGAAGGGTATTAAAGAATACCCTTAATTCTAGTTTCTACCTCTAATTATTCAATTGATAATACCCCCTCCTGTTATATTATTAGAATGAAAATACCCCCTATTTTTCCATGTACCTTACTTACCCATTTTTCAATTACAATTTTATTTACCCCTTTTTATTTCTACCCCAATATATTAGACAAAAATATATTATATTTCTCACTCAATTTTTTTTAATATGCATTTCCTTTCGAAAGATAGTTCGAAGCCATTGAATACATATTACAAGTCACCTTATATATGTTAAGCTTTATGCATTTATCAATAGTTCTTCAAATAATTAAGATGGTGAAATAATATCACTTGTGTTGAAAAGCATACTCAATTCTAGTTTTCTACCATCTTATTATTTCTTGGTTAAGAATCTAGATTTATTTATTAAAAAGAGATTATAATTTAATTTATGACCACACTCCTTTTGCAATTTTAAGGTATTTACGTTTAAAAACTAGGGTTCAAACGTTTTAGTTTTATATTAAAAGTAAACCTCTATTTCCTTTGGCCCATCTCTCTAACCTACCCCCAATACCTGATTCAAAACATTAATAAATTAAACCCTTTCACCCCCTCATGTCTACCGGTATATTGAGTTTAATTTTATTAATTTTAATTACCTCAATATGAACCCACGTGCTAGGATATTGCCTAGCTAATGAACCCCGTGCTAAGGACTCATCCTAAGTATGTGGATATTTGCTATTGCATCCTCTAATGAATTATACCAAAGTCTTGTTCACCATCTCCATTTTCCCATCTGTCTAGGGATGGAAGGTTGTCCTTCTCTATAAACCGGTGTTTATCTTGTCCCACAAAGTATTCCAAAACTTCCCCAAGAACCTAGAGTCTCTGTAAAAAACAATAGACTTTGCAAACCAAAATGTACCCATACATTAGCAAATAAAAGTTCATCGCCTCATGTGCTTTAATTATCTTTTTACATGCCATAAGAACACACATTTTACTAAATCTATCTACAACAACATATAGATAATTATTGGAGTAAACTACTCCTAGGAATTGAAATGCAACTATCTAACTCTACTCTAATTTTCCAAGGGACTAAGGTGAGAAGGAGATGCATAAAACAAAAACCTAATCTAAAAGAGGTGATAACACCAAAATAAGGGGATGAATACTTCAACAAGAGAGAAAATGGAAGAAAACGATGATGAAGAGGGCCAAAACGAAAGCCATAGATCAAAAATCATGTTCAGGGTTCCACTTCCATGATGTACAATGAACAAAATCTCTTGAAACAACACATACAACACACCTGTGAATGAATGAGAGGAAAGAGAATGCAAAAAAAAGCTAAGCTAATGAAATGAGCCACAAAACCAAATATTTTATTGCTTAAGAATCATGCAGATCATCACGATACAAGAGGAAGATACAAAACAATTTACAAAACCAAGTCCAAGGCATGCGACCCTTAGAATACTTGTGCAACATAAAATGATTCCCTTGCATTCCCAAAGTATCCAACATTAAAACTAGGCATCACTTTACAATATATAGAAAATGGAAGAAGGAGAAAGAAGAAGAAAAGAGAGGGAAATTCAAATTCCTTTTTGTCCCCCAACCACCTTCATTTAATTTTCTTAGAAGATCTGATTGTCCTACAAAATTCACTTCCCACATGCCATTTTCCTTGTTAAAGAAGGAACGATGCCCATAATGCATTTAATTATGTGGTTGGGCCATCTGGAATAGACATTTTTGCATGTTGGAGACGCCTTCCTCTGTTTTTCCCATCTACCTCCCTTTAATTCATGAAATCTGATTTTATTGCATGGAGAGAAGGTCAAGATTTCTTCAAATAGTATCATATTTAAAAAATCTAATCATTTGTTTCAAATTCATGTTCATTTTATGTCTCACCATGGAAAATTGTTGTTTTCCTTTGATACGTGGCTTTTGTTTCAGTTTTGCACGTAGCTTTTTGACCTCTGTGGCTCTTTATTTCAATTTTCACACTTTTGATTTGTGGCTTTATTTCCTTCATTCCACTTTACTCTTTTAGTTTTATCCTTGACCTTCAATTTGGTGTGGATTTGTGTCAATATCATGGAACTCTTTTCCTTCAATCCATGGGTCTTCTTGATTTTCTTTTACCCATAACTTTTACTTCTTTAGTGTATCACGACTTGCTTTTAGAACATCCATGCGACCTCTTTTCTATCCCTTCATGGCACAACTCGGACTTTGGTGGTTTATCCTTAGACCGTGGCTTCATCATGAGCCTGTCCTTCACTCCACGACACTCACTCCTTTAGTCCTCGTGGCATTATCTTTTAATCCACGACATACTTAAACTCTTCGCGACCCATCATTCCAAGTCACAAGAAAACCAAGTTTCAATTTTAGTGTAAAAAGTGCAAAAATGGGAAACATTTTTGGTGAATCATAGGAGCCATTTTCATTGGCTAGATGAGATGATGTTGATCAATTTGGCATCCATTTGGGCATGGATTCAACTGAGATAATATGCAACTAATCCAATGATTTGAACTTTTTTTTCTTCAAAAACCTTTGAGAACTATGATGAAAGTTGTGCACAAGAACATCTTCAAGAAACAAAATTTGCAAAGCACTTAGGGAAAGAAACCTACACTACCAACAAAACAATGTGTGAAAGCACTTGGAGGAATTGAAATCCTAACTACTATATACAAGATGCATGAAATATATCTAATGAGAGGGTTTGAGATGAATCCCATTGAATGGGATTTGAAACATATTCCCATCAAGATCAGATAACTCAAATGAGTTATCCACCTTACAAGTGGTGATGATATATGGTCCACTCCAAATAGCATCAAATTTGGAGTGTCTCCCTAGTTTATCTCGATCCGTGTCCCATTTCAAAACTAGATCTCCAACCTTGAATGTTGATCTCTAGCTTTTTATCAAAACCATTGTTTGGTTGAATTTTGATGTTGTTCCATCCGATCATGGTGGCATTTCTATTTTCTTCAAGTTCTACTAATTCCGCCATTCTGATTTCCCTTTGATCTACACCTTCAAATTCTAGTTGTTGAGCTAACTCAAGTGAAGGAAACTCTAGTGATAATGGAAATCTTGCTTCTTTACCATATACCAGTTTGTAGGGAGAAGTGCCAATTGCTTTCTTCATTGTTATCATGTCCACCCAGAGAGCATTTTCTCACCTTTTGTGTGCCATTGTCTTTGATTGATGTCCATTTTCCTCTTCATGATTCTGATCAGATTCTTGTTAGTAGATTTGCCAATCCATTACCTTGGGGTAATAATTGGAAGAAGTTTTTAAGATAAATCCCAAGTTCCAAAGCCCAATTAGAAATCTTTGATCCTAAGAAAGCCTTTGCATTATTAGAAATGATAGTCTGAGGAACCAAACCTTGTAATAATTTCTTCAAGAAATTCCAAGGATGACATAATTCAGTGGCTTCCTTTAATGGTGGCTTCAATCCACCTGGTGAAATAGTCTATTACTATGAGAACCCATTTATGACCAACACTAGATGGAGGTTGATCATACCAATGAATTCAAGACCCCATTGTGTAAATGGTTGATCTGTTTGGATTGGATGAAGTGGAAGGGCCACCAATTTTTTTCTAGTGAAGAGTGCACATTCTTTGCATTTCCTAACCCACCTGTGAGCATCCATGAACAATGTAGGCCAAAATACCCTAATTTTATGATCTTCATGGTTGTAGCTCTAGCAGAGAAATTTCCTCCTGAGAAACCATCATGAAACTCGATAAGGACCTTGTCACATTTCTCACCTTCAATGCACTGAGAGCAACACTCCATCAATATTCCTTTTGAACAATATGCCATTAATCAATGCATAAGGAATAGATCAACCTCAAATATGTATCCTCTTTTCTTTGTTCAAACCAAGAGGGTATGCACTAGTAGACAAAAATTTAGTCATATCATCAATCCAACTATGATCATTGAATACATTCCTTTCATCTTGTTGTCCATTCAACATCATCACAACAACTCATCATTTGAAGGCACTTCATTAATGAGGGTAGTCTCTTGAGATTCCACAACATCTAGAGCCAATTGCTCACAAAGTGTCTTCTTCCTCTTACTAATTTTTTGCCTTAATGGTCACATCATACTCCATGATCTTAGTTACCCATCCAACTCATTTTTCACTTTTTACTCCCATGATGAAGTCTCTAATGTTGGAATGTGATACTAAAACTTTTGATGTGGCTAGCAACAATCATACTTTTGAATTTCTTCAAGGCTCTCATGATAAAAACACCTATTTTTCAACATGACTATATTTGAGTTCATAATCCTTCAGTGTTTGACTGAAGAAGGCCATAGGTTGTTCCTGTGCTTGATCATTTAGCTGAGTTAAAATTGTGGCAATACTAGATTCCACCCCATAGGCATATAGAATGAAATCCTTGGTATAATCTAGATTAATCAATGTGGGGGCCTGAGAAATTTCTTGTTTTATCTTTTCAAAGTTTCCTTCCCCTCTGTCGGTCCACTTGAATGTTGAATCTTTCTTGAGCATGAGAGTAATAGGTCTTACTAAACCCGTGAAGTTAGGAATGAAAGTGCCTAACAAAGTTAATCTTTCCAAGGAAAGACTGCAAAGCCTTCTTGTGAGTGGCAAGGAAAGAGCCACGATAGTAAATTCTTTCTGGATCAATGGAAATGCCTTCTTTTGAAACAATATGCCCCAAAAGCTTTCCCTAAGGAACTATAAAATTACATTTCTTAGGATTAAGGGACACCAAAATCCCTGCATCTTTCAAATACTTTCTCCAAGTGCTTCATATGATCACACTCTACTTGAGAAAATAGTGATATCATCTAGGTAAACCAAGATGAATTGATTGATATACCCTTTGAAAGCAATATCCATTACTCTTTGGAAGGTGGCACCTACATTTGATAAGCCAAAGGCATTTTTTATGATATGCATGTTCCCCATTTGGTGGTGAACGTGGTTTTATATTGATCTTCTTCTTTCACTTTGATCTAGTTAAAACTAGAATAGCCATCAAGCATTGAAAACCTCTTTCATCTCCTACTACTGTCTATAAAATATTTTCCATGGAGGGTAAAGGATAATGATCTTTGAGAGAGGCCTTGTTCAAATCCTAAAAATCCACACAAGCCTTATTTCTCCATTTTTTCCTTACTAGGACCATATTTTCCACCCAAGTAGAATACTTAATAGGAAAAATTATCTTGGCCTTAATGAGTTTGGATAGTTCCTTTTTCTCATGAGGGCTCAATTTGGGGTTAATGGCCTTTGTTTTTGCCTAATTGGCTTGATGTTGGGATCAAGATCAATAGAATGTTAAACTATATTTGGATTAAATTCTTTTAAATCTTCATAATCCCATGAAAATACATCACTAAACTTTGACACAAGGAAATAAAATTTTTCTTTTCATTTTCATCACATACCTTTCCAAGTAGAAGTTATTTTCTGGAGCAATTGAAACTGGTTGACAATCTTCTTCTTTTCCACCATGTTATTTTCCACTCCTTTGAACTCATCATCTAGACTGAAAGATATGCTCCAGAGTGACTAATCCCTTTGGAAATTTTTTGTTTTTAGTTGAATAATTTGATCCCCATAGACCTCCTGTAAATTCAGATTGCATCTCGAGGAGAACTCCACCTCATTTTGGATGAACTATATAATTTTTTTCATCATTTTCAAATACCTACCGCCAGCAAGTTGATTTCTATGGGAATGGATGGCCTAACCACCATTTTGATATGTTGCACATTTCCTTTGATCAAATCCTAGTAGGTGAGAATTGAGAACCAAGAGGCCACCATTTGGTCTACATCTTTGTTTAACTTTCTAGGCACAACTTGTAGGTTAATGGCATCAAATATTTCTAGAAAATCCCAAACTCTATGTTTGTAAGCTTTCAACAACTTGTTCTTTGTTGCACATCTGTCATGGACTTGGTGAATGACTAATTCAGTGTCTCCAAAGACCTGCAACTCTTTGATTTTCCTCTTTTCTCACAATCAACAAGCCATGCACTAATGCTTTGTACTCTACCACATTATTAGAACATGAAAATTACAATCTATGAGAAAAGAAGAACTTCTCATTTTTTGGAGAAATGAGCACAACACCCACCCCCGACTCCATTTTTTCTTCTTGAACCATCAAAGAACATCCACCATAGTCCATAAGAACTTTCCTTTTCTTGTTTGAATGTCGTGGGTATCATAGATTCTTCCTAGAGAATGCAATAAGTGCCTAGACCAGTCTCAAAAGTTTTGAGCTCTTCATCATAAGGATCAAACTTATGGTCTCTCTCATCCCATTCATCTAACAAAAAATAGGCATGGAAGAGGAGGAATAACTTCTCATCTATGAGCTGATTCTTGCTCATGTTCTTCTTGTATTAGAAATTTGATTGGATGGGGAAGGGATCATATGACTCAATATGGTAGAAAATATGGGCTCAACTTGTATTGTAAATCTTGTACCATATCTGGTTCTTAGAAGCATGTGAGTCCAATTTGAAGATAAATAACCACCTACCTTAGCAGTGAAATCTCTAGAAAAACAAATGGAAAACATGGGAGGAGGCAAGTCAATGACTGAAATGTCATGGGTTATGGTGAGGCTTGGGAAAGCATGAAGTGTTAACTCAATATTTTTATTACTCCTAACACACTCACATTGACCCATCAAGTTGTAAAACTCCCTAGACACAGGACTGTATTTGAGACCTAGGATATCAAAATTTTCTTGGGCATTACAAAGAGGTACTAGCCCTTGAATCAATCATATAGTTATGAACCAAGTGTTTACCCACAATTAATGACATGTAGAAAGGTGGGGTTTTGACACTTTTACTTTACTTGTCTTTCATCTTGACATACATGACCACGTGGAATGAGATTTTTGCATTACTGGATCCCCTGGAGGGAGGCAGTTGCTTGAGGGCTTCACATAGAAGATCATGTTGTGATGGAATAACAAAGTGCACATCCCACATAGATCACATTGACATTGGTATTTTTCATTTTCTCAACAATGTTAAATGGAAGACCCACATATTTTTGCATCTGTGGCATGTTATTTTTTTTCTCTATTATTGTGGCATTTGAATTGGAAGTTTTGATTGGACAATAACCTCTTTATCCATGGCTTTTCCATGTGTACCTTCAGTGACTTTGTTTTTTTTTTTCATCTGGCTTTTTTTCCTTGGTCGTGACATTAGTTTGATCCACGAAAGGTGAAGGTTGTGATTCCAACATCCTTTTCTTATGCCATGTATTATCAACAACATTGATTTGAGGTCTATTAGACTTCTGCCACTTGTTAACCACAAAAATATTCAACTCCAAAGAACATGAGGTTGGTGTCATTATTGGTCTCTTTGAACTTTTCTACAGTTGGATTTGGTGCCTCTAAAGTAGTGGTTCTTATTGACTGGAAGAGCCTTGAACCATGTATGCTTGAAGATGCATTTCCCTTTCACAACCAAGTTGATTATGTGGTGAAGATTACATGGAAAACACCACTTTGTTTCTTGTGCCATATTATTTTGTATAGGAACTAAAAGCTTGACTTGAACTAGGAGTAGGAAGTTCTTGTGGAGGAGGATTTTGTTAATGGAAGAGGAGCACTTTGACCTTTCCATCTATTATTTTTTGATTTTGTGCATATATTTGATTAGGTTATTGGTTTCTATATGGTTGATATCCTTGATTTGAAGATTTCCCTTGATTTTGATAATTTTTATAGGATTGGGCTTGTTTTTTTCTAGGGATATAACTTTATTTGTCAAATTTCTAATCAAAATCCTTCATTTCTTCATCTTCCTTTTTTTGGGTAGGGTTTGTGATGTGGAAGCAACAGGTTGTGGATTTGGCTCAGAATAAGCAGCAATAAAGGTTGAGCAACTTGAGGTATTCAAGATATAATGGCATGGGTGGTCTAGAGCTAATTTCCTAGCTTGTATTAAACTTATTTTCATCTCTATTTAATTGCATAGGATTTTGGTAGAGTTATCCCTCCCATAGATTGTATCATAAAAGATATATCAGAGTTAGAGAGATTTTAAGAAGTAAAGAAATGCACCTTCTGCTGTAGGTCTCACAAGAACTGGAATTTGTCCCAGGTTCTCTGGAATCTAAAGTTAAAATCCACCATTTTCTCATTAGGTGCTCTCTTGATTGTAGTTCAACTACTCCAAAAGAGATAAGTTTTCTATCTCTCTCTCCAAATTGATTGCACAAGGTTGTACACAACTCATTCCAATTTTGAATTGAGCTTTTGTTAAGCTTCTAAACCATTATAAAGATTTTCCTTTAAATGATGAAGCCAAAAGTTTTACTGCCACATCCATCTCAACAATTTCATGAATAACACATACATTTGCAATATCTTGGATGTGATCAACTGGAGTAGTGTGATTTTCTCTAGTGAAGTATGGATATTCTTCAAAGCTACTACTGGAATGGGATTTGAGCATTCAAGGCAAGTGGAATGCTTCTGTAAAGTTTACAAAAGATTTTGGTTGTTTTGTTGATGACCATTTTGATAGGTCTAAGAACTCTTGTTGGATCACAAGAAGGGCCTACAAGTGGAGGTGTTGAAAGAGTTCTATTTGGAGGAGATGGAGATCTTTGAATCTATCTTCCTCTTCTACCTCTACCTGGGGATAACTACAAATATTCAAATACACCTTCTTCTCTTGTTTTAGACCATGTTTGGATCCTTCTCATGAATCAGGGACACTTGAATCACTAGTACTGTTGAAACTAGTTGATTTTTGAATGGAGTTTCCAGATGTGTTATTGCAAAGCCTCTAAAGGCTAGAGTTTCACCAAGATACACATCAAAACTTGATAAAACTAGAAATATTAATTTCAAGTCCCACCGAGCATGCCAAAACTATTGGAGCTCAAATATGCACCCATCCCAAATCATAGACATTTAGGATTTGAGACAACATGGGATTGTCTCCAAGTTGTGGGACTCGAACTGAGACAAGACCTCCGAGAGAAGGTCGGACTTCCTCTACTTACTTCTAATGCTAAACTACTCCTAGGAATTGAAATGCAACTATCTAACTCTACTCTAACTTTCCAAGGGACCAAGGTGAGAAGGAGATGCATAAAATAGAAACCTAAACTAGAGAAGGTGATAACACCAAAAATAAGGGGATGAATACTTCAACAAGAGAGAAAATGGAAGAAAACAATGATGAAGAGGGCCAAAACAAAAGCCACATATCAAAATCATGTTCAAAGTTCCACTTTCATGATGCACATGCAAAACACACAACTCTAAAAATAACACATACACACACCTACGCAAATGAATGAGAGGAAAGAGA
Organism: Taxus wallichiana var. yunnanensis; assembly: GCA_018340775.1. NCBI lineage: Eukaryota > Viridiplantae > Streptophyta > Pinopsida > Cupressales > Taxaceae > Taxus > Taxus wallichiana. The sequence continues at coordinate 343,080,614 of CM031239.1, forward strand.
GTGCAATAAAACAATAGCTAAGGTAGAAATGAGCCACAAAACCAAAATTTTATTGCTTAAAGATCATGCACAAGATCATCACGATACAAGAGGAAGATGCAAAACATTTATAGAAATGATAGTCCAAGGCATGTGACCCTTAGAATACTTGTGCAACAAAATGATGCCCTCACATTCCCAAAGTATCCAACATTAAAACTAGGCATCACTTTTACAATATATAGAAAAAAGAAGAAGGAGAAGAAGAAAAAAGAGAGGGAAATTGAATTCCTCTTTTCCCCCCAACCACCTTCATTTAATTTTCTCAGAAGATTTGATTGTCCCTGTAAAATTTTCTTCCCATGCCATTTTCCTTGTTAAAGAAGGAACAATGCCCATACTACATTTAATTTTGGTGGTTGGGCCATCTGGAATAGACCTTTAGTGTGTTGGAGAGACCTCTTCCTATGTTTTTCCCATCTACCTCCTTTAATTCATGAAAATAATCATTTGTTTCAAATTCAAGGTCATTTTAGCTATCACCATGGAAAACTATTATTTCCCTTTAATACATGGCTCTTGTTTTAGTTAGCTGCATGGTGTTTGACCTCCGCAAATTTATTTCCTTCATTCCACAGTTCAACACTCTTTGTGGTTTTATCTTGCGGCCTTCAATGTGGCTTGAATTTGTGTCAACATCCACATAACTATTTTCCTTCAATTTTTGTAATCTTCTTGATTTGCTTTTAACATGGCTTTTAATTTAGTTGTATCATGGCTTGCTAGAAAATCAACAGCCCCTTTCTATCCCTTCATGACACAACTCAAACTTTTTGGGTCCTTCTCCTTATACCACAACTTCATCGTGAGCCCATCCTTCACTCTGCGACACTCACTCCTTAGCCATGACATTATATTTTGATTCGTGACATGCTTAAACTCTTCGCGGCCCATCATTCCAAGTCCGTGGCATACCAAGTTGTCCAATTTTTGCTAGAGTGCAAAAATGGGCAACAATAATCATGGACATATTTATACATAGGTAGTCCTAAAAATCCATAGAGATATCCTCCCAAGGTCGAGTAGGGACCAGTAAAGGCATATACAAACCTTCCTTCTTGATTTTAGGCTTGCTAGTACAACAAAGTTTACATCCTCTTATGAATTTAGATACTTCTTCTTGCATATTGGGCCAATATACATACCTTTGCAAGTGGGCCATGGTCTTTCCAACACCAAAATGTCCTGCTACTTTTGAGGTATGTGCTTCCCTCATCAATAGAATCCTTTCTTCTTTCAGCACACAAAGCTTCCCCATCGGTAGAGAAGCCCATCTTTGATATAAAAATTTCAATACCCATCTTTTCAACCCCTTGGGACTGCAATTGCTGATATGTCACCCCAAAATATTTTTCTTGAGCATATGCCTCTCTGTAAGCTTCCTTCGTGAAGGGCTCAATATGAGAGATAGTGGCCAAACTAGAGATTTTCTCCTATGTAGGCAACCTAGACAACATGTATACCACCAAATTAGTGCTACCTTTCTTATGCTTGAATGGAAATCTTGAAGGAATCCCATCCATTATTAGTGTCTTTCCTAGTGCAATTTAGATTGTGCTTGCAAATACTAGAGAGGTTTGTGGTCAGTGTGCACAATAGTTTCTTTACCCAATAAATAATGTTTCCATTTCTTTATTTCCTAAACTAGTGCATACATCTCTTTATCATATACTAAATATCCCTTAACTGCTGAAGTGAAAGTTTCAAAATGATAACATATTGGCTTACCTCCTATAACAACACTTCTCCCATAACATAATCATTGGCATATATCTCTACTTCAAAGGGTTCTGCAAATTAGGAAGAGCAAGTACTAGAGCATGGATAATTTTTATTTCAATAACTTAAAATCCTTATCTTGTTCCATACCCCATCAAAAACCTTACTCTTTCATAATTATTATGTGTAGAGGTGTTATAATAACAGAGAAGCACTGAAATGAACTTCCTCATGTACTATATTGCTTCCACAAAACTCCTGTTATTTTTGGCTTCCGTTGGTGTTGACCAATTAGTGATGGCTTCCACCTTCTTCAGATCCACTCGTAGCTCTCCTCCTCCAACCATGTGCCAAGATAGACAAGTGACTGTTTAGAAAATTCACACTTCTTCATGTTGCATAACAATTGTTTCTCCTTGAGAAATTGCAAGACTTGTTATAAATGTGTTAGATGTTCCTCCCATATGGCACTAAAAATCAAAATATCATCCAAATATACAATGACACATGAATCTATGAATTCGCAATACATCATTTATCAATCTCATAAATGTAGCGGGTGCATTACATAAACCAAATGGAAGTACTAACCACTCATACAAACCTTGTTTTGTTTTGAAGGTATTCTTCCATATATCCTCCTCCTTCATTTTGACTTGGTGATAACCAAACTTGAGATCCAACTTTGTGAAGAACTTTACATCTTTGAAGTGGTTCAAGAGATCATCCATGTGGAGTGGATATTTGTTCTTTATGGTAATCTTGTTCAAAACACGGTAGTCGATGCACATTCTCCAAGAACCATCCTTCTTTGGCACCATCACAATAGGTGAACCACATGGCGAGGTTCTTAGATGTATTACCCCTTGGTCTAATAGCTCTTGGAGTTGTTTTTTTACCTTTGTACTCTCCAACAAGGATTGCCTATACAACCCGATATTTGGTAGAGGGGACTCTAGAAACAATTGAATCTCATGCTCTACCTCTCACTTTGGTGGTAATTATAGGGATGAAAATCGACACGTGACTTTCAATCACACTTGACTCCCGAGGTCATGCCGAGGCAACCGATGTCGAAATGTGGATGGCTAAATGGTTGCAGAATGTGGTATATGGATGAAAGTGTATGTAGATGAGGTGGAAGAAGTTATCAAGGAAAAATAATGTCCTCGACATGTAATAATGGGATCTTCTCGTCAAGGACACAAAAATCCTATCTATAACCTGGATCGATAGATGGATAAAAAATAATGGCTACACGGAGGCTCTAGTCAATATCGAGCTCCATGGAGATCCTATCTACCGGTTTTGGAAATTCATGAAAACTAATGGGAGCCTTGTAAATATGTTCTAGACATGGTCATGGAACAAGCGAAAGTGAGGTGTGGTTTCACGAAACCTAAATTCGGTTGGTGGGATTATTCCAAAATGCAAGGGCTCGGTGAGCTTCCTCGTTTAGAATGTTCAATTGTGATATGATGTCAGGTGGTAATGGTGATGTGTGGAAAACCAATGTGTGCAGACTTGTGTCAATATCTTTGAAAATATGGTGTGTTTGGTTAAGGTATTCTAGGATCATTACCATATGTTATAGGCTATTGAGGTCCCCTGTATGGTCATGTGTATGTTTAAACTCGGTTGTCAAGGGAGTAAAATTCATAAGGTTTATCATCCATGATGTTTAGGATGTTTAACTGTTGAATTTTTCGGTGTATTGAGCTCGCATTTTAAGGACAAGAAGATGGAGTCCCGTATCTATGTTCGTGATTAACTTGGGACCATTCGGTTGTGGTACCCGTGGATCACTTTCATATATGTTAATTCTTGTTTAGGACCATTGATGGTCATGTATTTGAAAAGATATAATCTAATTAAGAAAATAAAAACTAATCTAATTGAATTGAAACTATTCTATGTTTTTGGTATTTTGCAAGATATAAGTGCAATAAAACAATACAAAGCTTATGACCTTGTTACTCTAATGAAATAAATATTTTTGTTATTTTATGGATTTTAAGAAGAAATGGGGAAATGAAAGATTCTAATCTAATTAATAAATATAAAAAAAATAAACAAGCTGGATGTAGTTGTTTATCTGTGAAAAATAAATCTATTCTATTTTAAATAATGAAAGCTTTACTTTAAACTATGGATGTAAATCTAACTTCCACTTTTCCTTAGAAGTAGGGAAAGAAATTAGAGCTTCTTAGAAGCTTTTCTTCCCTACGTAACTTCCTCAACAACAATAAAGAAGACTTATATTGAGGATTTCCTATTGAATTGATTTACTGAAGCTATTGAATGATTAAAACAATGAAAATACTTATTTTCTACTCTATTTGTATGAAAATGTATGCGTATGATTCAGAAATAACAATTTGAAGAAATGAGAAAACCAATATCAAATCCAACCTGGAAGCATAGAGTAATGGAAAATCTAGTTGTTTTGTTCTTTGTCCCCTCATCTTGTCTTTTCTTTCTCCTATGTTCACGTGAGTCCAAGGGATTGGGAATGCAACAAAGAAGTAGGGAGAAGGCGCTGGAGTAGTGGTAGCTTGATGGCAAGTGTGGAAATAATGCAGGTGGAAGAGAGATAACACAAGTGAATAGAGCTTGGCTATGCAATTTCTAGCAAGAAAGTGACAACTCAACAATGCAAGAATACACAAAAATGATCTCGACCATTTTCTTGAAAACAAGTGATCAATTTATAGAAGGTTGGTTGGGAAATGTCCAAGACATTTGGTAGTAATGAGGTGCCACATCAACAATGAAGAGGTAGTTTGAACAATCAATCATGATTAATTACAAATTACAAGTGAAGAAGAGAATGCCACAAGGCAATCAGGCTTGAAATCAGCTAAAATGGGTAAGAAATGTGTGTTCAAAGTGAAGTTAAGTGAAACAAGATGCATCTTAAATCACGTTGGAAGATTCTAGAAATTTCACACATGAACACCTTGCCTTGTGTAGAGCGATGATTACAAGACCGCCACCTTGCCTAGAGTGGCGGTTACAAAACCGCCACCCAGGTAGGGTAGATTTTGTAACTAAAGGTAAAAACTAGGCTAAAATGAAGTGGGAAGCTAAGGAAAAGGCATGCAGAGGCTAAACTAGGCAAACTAGGATACAAATATAAACTACAAGGAGGTTTAGGAGCTCGAACACCTTTAGAAAATACATGAATCATCATTGGGGACATTTTTATAACATTTTTCGATAATGTAGCACATGTAATTTGGGTGCATACATATTGCCCCCTCAAAGAAGCCTTTTAGCCATGAAGAGGCATAAAACATAGAGTCTAAGTATGGCATTCCCGAAATGGGGAGTTAGAAGCTATACATGACACACACGTGTGCCAAAATGTTGACCACCCAAGCTCCCATTACCTACAAGACAAAAGCAAGACTCAAGTGCGAGATAGATACAATATTGAAAAATAAATGCTAAAATCAAAATGAAAAGAAAACTTACCATTTACTTGGGGATATGAATATACTTGCACCCATGCTCCAACCATGTGGACACATACACTCAAAACAAGGTTAAAAAAAACATATATATCAAAACAACTCATTTTCAATTCATTTGCACATATCCTATTGGTGATTTTTGAGCTTTGGGCCCACGATGACCATTTTGAATGAGAGTGTAGTCAAAATGATTAGTGCGATGAGGTGATCATGGCCCAAGACCGAGAAATCTAACAATGACACGAAAAAATGTTAGTATTTTACAATTATTTGTTTTGAAACCTAAAATGTAAAATGTTGAAAATATTCACCTAAGGGGGAGTATTTTTGAAATTTCTTGTTTTAAAATGATCCCCGTAATGGGTCCTTTTATTTTGTCAAAATGAGCTATTTTTGTCTTTTTCAAGTTTTTTGGTTAAAATGGATGACCTATAGATTCTAGGCAGACCATTCTACAGATGGTAGTAGTTATAGAATCACCACCCTACTAGGGTGGGTGGTTAAAACCGTTGCCCCAGGCAAGGCAACATTATAAAATTTCCGCTCCGCATAAGGTAGCGATGGTCTTGTTATTTTTGGGGAAAAGACCTAGATTTGATCAAGTTAGCCTATTTTTTTTTGGATTTTATATTGTTTGTAATGTTTTTGATGAGCTTACCTATGTTAATGACTCACTCTATTTTTCATTTTTGGTGAATACATAAGGGGAATACATCTCATTTGAGAGAGAGAGAGAGAGAGAGAGAGAGAGAGAGAGAGAGAGAGAGAGAGAGAGTGAGAGAGAGGCTATATATATTGATCGATTGACTCAAGTGGAGACGAACTTGTTGCATCGATCAAGGATATGGAGGATCACATGGGTGCCACACATTGCACCTATTAGCCATATATACTGTGTGACCTCTTTTCTTATTGGGATGTGGATCGGAACACTTTCTAGTTTCTAGGTGTTAGAGAGAGTGGACCATCACTCTTGAGGATGTGTACATGATACTTGGACTTCCTATACTTGGGAGACGTTTGAATCTTGAGACTGCAGGATCTACAGACTAGAGCTAGGCAGTGGGCCACTTATATGGGAGATGATGGGGTATCACCAGGCACCAAGTAGGGTATGAGGCTCCTTTCTATATCCACCACTCCTATCCCTATACTCTGCAAGGCCATCATGGGTATTTTGGCTTCACGGTTGATAGGAGATAAGGGTGGGATAAGTTATTGTATTGTTGGGCCCCGATTATGATGAAGATTGAGAAGTATGGGTAATTATGCCTGGGGAGAAGATATCTTGGGGACCACATACCATGATTTATATTGGGTGGTGAGGTTATAGGGATATTCTTTGAGCCATCCCACACTCGTGATGGATTGGGTATACGAGAGGATCATCCCTATCGGAGGGAGACAGATATAGGACCCCAGGGGGCATCGGGGCTATGAGATGGATTGGCATGTCAGTTCTTAGGTACCACATCGCCAAAGTGCTCCACCTTGAATATAGGCTGATTTTTTTACACACCCTACTAGGATATAGTAAGAGTATGGGGATATGATGATGGGGACTGTGTGACAGCTTGTGCCACTACCGGATAGTTAGTGGATAGATCATGGGAGGTGGAGATTCATCCATTTCGATAGAGTTCTCAACAGTTTAGACTGGGCCTATATTGATATTCTTCCTCCCGTGGTAGTTGTTTATAGGAGCATTAGGGAGTCTCGAGGAGGCCCTAATGGTGACATGGTTGGAATATTGTGACTCTAGGGGTTCCTATTGCAATGAGAATGGGTTGTATGTGATCGACGAGCACCTTCTCCCGTGCCCCTCCTAATAAGGATGTGTGGGGAGGAGGAGAAGGAATACCTATTTATGTAGACACCAATGTTGAGGTAGAGATAGTGGAGGAGATTGGAGAGGAGACATGTGAGGGGACTCATGAGGAGACTCATGTAGAGGAGGAGAGTGATGATGATGGAGGATGAGTGAAGAGTTATGATACTCAAGAGAGATCGATGGACGAGAGAGAGAGGAGGAGATGAAAGAGAGACATTAGTTTCTAAGGACCCACTTCCTCATGAGGGAAGTGGAGATGAGGAGTATATGATGGGACAACATGTAGCCTTAGGAGAGGGGGAGGCCATCACAACGGTGCCTGCGCAGCGGCACCATCACCAACTAGTGCACCGAACCGATCCTACATGGATGTCTCGAGATCTAAGTATGTGAAAAATACTTTTATTGACCTTTGTTAGCTAGAAATGTTAAAATGGTAAACTATGTTTTCTTTATTTTTTATTTTTATGGTTTTCTAACTCACCATTGTTTTCTTTGTTTTGCAGCCACTTTGCCACCACTCGGATAGCGAGATTTTATTCATGAGTTTACATGGATACTTTTGTTGATTCCGAGGAAGACCGATAGGAGTCTTAGAGGACTTGGGGCAACCATTGTGGGCCGTCCAACATATTAACATTTGTGTGCCTCTTTGGAAGGTGGCGAGAGATCAACTTCTCGAAGACAATGATTGATCATCGCATATGAGATGGTAGAGAGTTGGTGAGGTGGATCCATTCACATAGTGAGGCCATGACTAGTGGTCATTCTCACGGTCACTCTCACCACTCAGTGCATTCACGATGTCAAAGCCGCAACAGGAGTCTTGGCCGTAGCCATGCACCATCTTAAGGATCCCATAGAGATTGATAGGCCATTGAGCCTTTATTAATTTGATGCCATTTTGTGAGGCATATATGATTTTTTTGTATTTTCATGCTCATTACGAGTATTTTGACCACACCTAGTGTGTGATGGCATTATACCCAAACTTAACTTATTATGATATATATATATATATATATACATATATTGATACCTCTTTTTGGTTTGGCTATCCTTTGCATTAGAGTTGACTTCATTTGTGGTTTGCTTCGCATGTGTACTCTAGATGTTTAGAATTTCTAGATTTTGTATGATTTTCAGAATGTATGCAATGGATGATGAATGCTAATAGAATTTTTTTTTGTTTTTTTTGTAATGTTGATATGTGATGGTTATGTAGACACATTGTAATCTTGAACTTTAGCTTTTCAAGTAATGTTTAGTACTTTTTTTTTTGGAAATATGTGATGAATAATGATATGATAATAAAATAAATTAGCTCCACTCCTAACCCCATGCAAATAGTAAGATGTGAGGGCTCAACACTAAGAGTTAAGAGGGATGCGAATTGTATGGTTTTGATAGAGATGGAAATGGTGAGAGAAAGACAAGATTTTGACATAAACCCAATTAGGAACCTACAACTTAACTCTGCATATAGTTTACTACATAGCCTAGAATGTGATTTGCTTGCAAGTTTATCTAGACTTAGATCGTAGATGGCCTCTTGATTGACAAAATATGGTTTTAAGGTTTTAACTCTCTTTTGGAACATACACATCTAATTCATCTTTCTTGGGATTTTAAGATTTTCAAAGCACCTTTTATTGAATGAAATTGCTTTTAACTTACTAATTTATTTGCAGATACCCCCTACACCTTTCCCCATGCTACCAGTAGGAAGCATGGGCTCATCACCAAGGATAAGGCATAGGTGAGTAAGGGCACTTCCTCCTTTCCCAACCTCACGCCACTAGTAAGAGGTGGGCTCAACATGAAGGTTGGTGGGGAAAAGAAGTGTGTAAATGAAAATTTTGATTGATTTTGATTTGAGATATATATTTTTTTTCTTAAATTTAATTTGTGCTTTTGGGAAGGAAAGATATTTCCCCTAGCCTCAACCCCACACAACCAATAAGATGTGAGGGCTCAACACCAAAGGTTGAGATAGGAAAACAAATGTCCTGGGTGAAAATTTTTAGAATTTTTTTGTACCAAAGAGGTTTTTTAGGGAAAGATATGACATCATGAAGCTTCTAGAACAAACTATGGGCAAAGACAACTATGCTAGAAGAAATCTATAGGTAGAACCAAGTATGCAGGCCTTGGTAGGATTAGTGTCAAATTTTTTCTTGTCTTATTGAACTAATGAAGTGATAAGAAATGTTGATGAAAATGTTATGATGTTGAAGAGATGTGATTTGAATAATTGCCAATGTTTTGTAGAATTTTTTGAGAGTTACTTGAAAATAAGTTCCTTGATTATAAATTTTACAAAATGAGCTAGCAAGATGATAATGCAATGAAATGCAATAGTATACATATGGAAATGCTGATGGATCATGCATAGTATCTCTTAAGGTGAAGAGAGTTGATGGATTCACTAAATTCCTCACCTTCTAGTGTACACATTGGTATACGCCCCATTTTTATAGTCCTTTATGACTCGATATGGGCCCAACCACTTGGGCCTGAACTTCCTTCCTATCAATTTTCTTTTTATCTATCTAGATGTCGAGTCTTAATACCAAGTCTCCCTCACATATTTCACAGTTCGTAGACTTTCTTGTTATACTTCCAAACACATTTGGCCGAGTGTAAGATCTATGTCTCTACTCAGCATTAAGTCGAGCTTCATTGAGACTTTCCAAATGAGAGAGTCATGCCTCTCGATAAATTCTTCTCCTAGAATTCCTTGTAGAGAGAAATTTGGAGACTAGGTATTTCAACCTCAAGTTGTAAAAATGCTTCTAAACCAAATACCAAAGAATAGGGGGTTTCCCCCATCAGCATTCTTATTGATGTCCTATAGGCCCATAAGGCCGAGAAATAACTTTAAGTGTCGGTCATGCTTATTCTCCTTGAAAATTTTAAGGAGAATGGACTTTAACATCTTGTTAGTTGCCTTAGCCTGTCCATTGGCCTGAGGGTAATAGAGAGAAGCCATGTGATGATTTATTTTGAACTTTTCACATAGTTCATGCACTTCCTCATTCTTGAAAGACGTGCCATTATCAGAGATAATGACTTGTGGGACCCATACCTATAGATAATTTGGTTCAAAATGAATTTGTAATTACACATCTGGTACGGTGGTAAGAGGCATGGCCTCTAACCACTTGGTGAAGTATTCAGTGGTTGTGATTATAAAATTATGGTCATTTGTTGATGAGGGAGAGAAATTCCCTATCAAGTCCAAGCCCCATGTGGAAAAGGTCCATGGTGTGGAAATTTGTTGCAGAGCTTGGGAAGGTATGTGGATCTCGTGAGAGAACTCTTGACACTTGTGGCACTTGTGCACATACTCTACTGCGTCATGTTCTAACGTAGGAAAGAAATAGCCCATCGATGTATCTTTGATCGGTGGTGTGACCACCGCTGAAGTGACCTCCACATACCTTGATGTGGGATTCATAGAGGATATTTTCATATTCTTCCTCATCAACACATCTTAGCAACATTCCATGAAGGCTCTATGGTAGAGCACTTGTTCTATGATTACGTATTTGGTGGCTATGACGCGTAGCTATCTTCTTTGTTGGTAATGTTTCCCCTTCAGAATACACATGGTCCACAATAAAATTAATGATATCAGAATACCATGGGCATGCAGAAATGGGAGGCTTGGTTGACATAATATATGCATTCATCAGGGAAATATAAGTTAACTAGATCACCTCCATCTAATGGGTTATCAGCTAACTATTCTACGATGATTTTTCCTTCACGGACTTTTGGTTAATGAACATTAATTTGAACTCACCCATCAGAGTCATGAAACATCCAATTTTTTAGATAAATAACCCTATGTTAGAAACGTTTGTAAATGATCTATCTTGAAAATGACCCTCATTTCTTGGTTAAGCATGTAGTGTCTTAACCATTTCATTGGTGAATACTATAGCAAGCATTCTTTTTCTACCTATGTGTATAAGCGTGTCTCATAGTCGAATAAATGTATGACTAATGAATTAAGTATGCATGCTCTCATTTTTCATCATCTTCTTGAGCTAACATGTAAGATAATGAGATGTTTGTAGCCCGTGAATATAAAATGAGAGGGTGATATGATTTGGGAGGCATGAGTGTGGGAGGCGATAGTAGGAATCATTTGACCGACTCAAATGCCTCATGACACTCTTCCATCCAAATGTTGCAGTAATCCTTCTTCAATAAATTGTTTATAGGATGAATAACAAAGGTCAAATTAGGAATGAACCTTTGGATTGCACCGAGATTTCCGAGAAAGGACCTAATGCCCAACTCATTTGATGGTGGAATCATTTCCAAAATTGCTCAAATTTTGGTTGGATCTACATCAATCCCTCATGAAGAGATAATGTATCCCAGTAACTTCCCTAATGTCACACTCATTTTTGGTTACTTAACAAGTATTTGATTAGACGAGAGAGGATGATGTGAAGCACCTTAGGGTGATTGTAGATGCTTTCGGCCTTAGCCAAAAGGTCATCAACGTAAGATTCCCCAATCTTATGAATGAGATCATGGAATATGTAAGTCATATCCCATTTGTAAGTGGCACCTAGTGTTATTGAGACCGAATGACATGACTACGTAACAATAGGTTCCCAAGGAGTGATAAAGGTTGTGTTTGATTGGTCTTCTTGGAGATCATGATTTGATTATACCCAGAAAATCCATCCATAAGAGACAATAACTCATAACCAGTTGCTATTATGTAAACAATGACATCGATGGATGGTAGTGGGAAATCATCCTTGGGACATGCTTTGTTGATATCCCGAAAGTCAATGCAAATTCAAATTTTTTGGTTCCTTTTTAGAATGGGGACGATGTTGGACACCCACATTGAGTAGTCAACAGAGCTTAATGAACCCCACTATAGGAGTTTCATGACTTCCTCTTTGACCATTAGTACCACCTTGGGTTTCATAGGTCTAGATTTTTGCTTGATGGGCTTAGCATCAAGCTTGGTCACTAGGTTGTGGACTACAACATGAGGAGAAATCCATGTCATTTCTTTGTAATTAAATGTAAAAGGATTTCAAATTTTCTTTAAGAATTTTTGTGTATCTCCACTTCTTCAAGAGTAAGCGAAGAACCTAACTTCAAAATTTTTGGGTCCTCCTCCATCCGATATTGATATCGATTGTCCCTTCGATCAAAGAGGCATTACCCTCTTCAAAACTTAGGTGGGGTTGGAGGTAATTCTAATTCCCCTTCCTCTTCTATTTCACAGATTTCAAGATCCTTCGAGGATGAAGGATCCATCGTGTGATCTCCAAAATAGGAGGAAGAGTGAGGAATGAGAGCGAAGCCTCTCTTATGGTGTTGGGGATGTAAATATGTGTAAGCATTAAGATACCCTAAGATAGCTTCATCATTTTTGCATAGTCTAGGGTAGCAGGCTCATTCTCAGCCTCAACGTATGCCAAGATTGGATTTGTTGGCATTTTGCGAACTAAAGGTTCAAAGTGTGAACCGACACTGTGAAGTTGGTATCTTCTAACTCTTTGCTCAAATAGAAGCAGGAAGCAGAAGTAGCCATGGAATTAATAAGAAGTTTTTTCACGTGGAATGGATTTGATTGAAATGAAGTCAAAACCTTTGCTTAAATTGAGTACAATGCTTTATAGAGTTGTAAGTGTTCCGCCCTAGTCTCATATACCTCGATACTTGATTAGTGACTAGTTATGAATCACCCAACACTCTAATGTTACAAGCACCAATCCTTTTGGCTACTATGAGACCAAGAATGAGAGCCTTGTATTTTGCACCATTATTGTACATTTGAAATCCAGTTTGAAGGAAAAAGGCATGACCTTCCCCTTAGGAGAAGTGAGAATCACACCTTCCCTAACACCAAAGTGACATTTAGCTTCGTTCTATCAAAAAGAGAGTCCAACAATTGCTTGGGAAGATTGACATTGAATTGCTCTTTGTATCTTCTTCCCTTGCTTGAGACTTCAACCATGCAAACTTCATCGGCCGGAAGAGAGCCGAGTCCTAGAGCATGTCTATGCCCATGGAATCAAATGGAAGGAGAATGGGTAAATCATTCTCCAACAGCTTGACAATCCTTGCCATGGTTTATGTTGATATCTCAAAGATACCAGTTTCATCTTTGATGGCGGGAATCCCTTTGATCAAGCTAGTAGTCTCTAACTACGTGGTGGAAATTAATTTTATTTTTAGTGTTGAAATCGTTGGCTTGTTCAATTGGTTTGTGGGGAGTTCAAACTTAGAATTCACCCAAGTCTCTTCTTTAGGTTAGCTAGGTGTATGTCAAAGGGCTTTAGGTCACCCTGCGTAATGAAGACTTTCCCCAGATGTAGGAATCTTACTTCCTAAAACAATGTGGAAGGGATTGCCTTCATGCGATGTATCCATGGATGATCGAGAATCATATTATAGTTGGTTTCTTGATCTATAATATAAAACTTTGTGAGGATTGTCTTGGGCCCAAGGTAACTAGTAACACTATGGTTCCTATCGATGTTTCCTTGAGGCTATCATACCCTCTCAAAGTGTGTTTCTCGTTGAAGATAAATTGGTCTCTCCATAGCCTAAATTTTGGAGAAAATAAAAGGGGACAATGTTAACCATTGCCCCATCATCAATCATCGCGCACTTTACGTAGTTGTTGTAAATCCAAACTTGTAGATACAAATCCAGATCACCTCTACGTGTTATTTCAAGCATCGGTGGGCATCTTACTGATGTCAAATACAAATCCAACATCTCTTTCTGGCTGCCCAGGAGGATAGACATCAAAGTCTATGTGGTTTATTTGTGCCTCCGGAGGAGGAGTGACATTGATCAAATGTCCAAGACCCAATGCTTCTAATAAAGTAGCTCTATGAGTAGGGAGTTCTTTAACAAATCCAGAAGGAGATGTGAGAAAAGGTCTTTGTCAAATCATTGATCAAGTCATAAGCCCCCATCGATTTGCAAGCGTTTGTTGAATATCATCTGATATAGATGGGTAAATAGGAATGGGCTGCGAAGAGTAGTCTCGAGTTCTAGTAGTAGCATTTATTTGGGGTTCATTTTTAATTCTACTATACCCATGATCTTGGGTTGTTGACGACCATCCAATGGAGGTGCCACTAATGGGTTTGATGAAGTCAAAGCTTCATGATCATTGTTTCCCATTGGGATACCTTTTTTGAGTGTTGGGGTCAACTTACCATTGTTGGGATGTGTTGGAAGGGGATCATTAAAGATCCTAAGTGGTGTTTTAAGGGGATACAAGCCCCATGTAAGTATTTGAGTTGGTGTCAGTAAGATTTGCCAAAAACATATCGACAAAGAGTTGTCTTTGGTCCTCTTGCAAACATTGTAGGAACTTGTTACAATAGCGAAATGTTCTTGCATCATGCCCTCGGACCCTATGGAAATTGCAATATAGGCTAGGATCATAATCCCAAGGTCTTTGGTTTGTATTTTTTTGTAGTCTGAAGTTTTGATTGTTATTGTTCAATTGTTGGTTATTGTAGTTGAAGTTTAGCGTTGCCCTTGATTTTGAAATTGGTTTTGGTACTTGTTTGGGTATTGGTTAGGGCCTTGGGCTTGAAATTGTTGTTGTTGTTATTGGGGCAGAGGATGATTGAAGTCTACCTTGTGTTGATTATGGGAGCAAAGTTGTTACTCCTCTAATTGTTACCATTTGTGTTGTTGTTAACATTATTTTGTACTTGACGCATTAATAACATTTGGCTTCTTTGTTTGTCGATAGAACACCATCGGTTGTAAACACTCTGGTTTTTGTTAAGGACATTTGGCCCTTGGTTATTGTTTTATTTTTGGGTAACTTGAATTACCCTGATTAGGAGTGATAAGTCTCCCATTTGAACCATAGGTCTTATGACCACTGTTTATTGCTACTTGATCTATACGAAGAGCACCCTTTAGCACCTCTTCATAGCTCCTAAGTGGGAACTTCTAGACTTCCTCCTTTATTTCTCGAGTTAAGAGAGTGAAGGAATAGATCACAGAGCTCCATCTGATCCATGTTGGGAGTGCTTGCAGAAGAGTAGAGGACTTGCCGCTATCTCTAGATAAAATACATAAGACTCATTGTGTTCTTGTTTTATGTGTAGGAATTCCTTAATTCCTAAACAACTTGTTCATGTCAAAATATTTAATAAACTCAGACATGACTTGTTTAAAAGAATGTATGAAGCCTCTGGTATCCTATAATACCAATGAGAGAAATACCTTCTAAAGTCTTAGGGAAGATATTTGTAATGACTGCATCCCATGGGAGCAACTCTCGAATGGAAGTTACATACGCCTTGATGTGCGTATTTGGATCTACCTCCCCTTTAAATTTAGGAAGGTTTGGCAGAGGCCTTGGGATCATGACACTTAGTATAGAGAAGTTGAGGGGCTCATTGAGATATTCATAATAGGTCCCTACTACGTAAGACTCGACCATTGATGATCCTTGTTAGGGAGGTGGAGGCGGAATTGGTTGTAATATGGTGCAACATATATTTTTGTTGGGGCATAACACATCCTATGTGGATAACCATATGGACTTAGGAAATACTACATGCCCCCCTGTGGTGATTTAGAATACATGTGTACATAAGGGGGAACATAATTTTGGTACGAACTTCGAGGAATGAAGTCGGGAACATTGCATTTCCAGTTGGGATGGCATTTGAGAATGCGCTTCTCATTGGTGCCTATTATGGGTATCTGTACACACATGAGGGGAATATGCAAGGTGCTCAACCCAATGAGGAGTTCCCTGGGGCTAGGAACACCCATGTAAACTAGAGGATTTAGTACAGTAAGCACTTGGCCATAGTTCTACGGTTGATGGAGAATCTTTCCCTGCCCAACAAAATGTGAAGCATGAGTAGCTTAGGCAAGTTCCAATTCTATAAATTTTTCCACCAATGTCAAGATGACCTCGCTTGATGATGGCATGGTGTTTTGGTTTACGTACACAATTGAACCTTAGTAGGTGGCAAAGGCGTGTGATATCTTGTTATAAATTGTTCATTGTTTTTCCACCCCTCATTAGGAATGTTTTTGTTATAAGAGGTGTAGAAGTGTTATTACGAAGTAATACATTACTATGTCCTTACATCTTATCTATATTTTGGAAGTGTTGCTCTCTTTGGGCATAACGTGCTAAATACTCCTCATTTAGTAATGAGAGTTGATCAAATCACATATTGATTGGAAGTTTGAGCAAAACCGAGGAGATGAGCCCGACTCTCTGATAAATTTCATATTATTAGAACTTGAGGGTTCATGTTGTTGTGTGTGTGTAAGTTGGTCAATTTCCTCGATCCTTACTGAGGAGCCATGGTTGGTCCCTTGAGGAGGAGTTTGAGACATAGGGAGATGAGTTGAGTAGTTGTCAGCCCATGCGATAGTGAGGGCGATTGTTGTTGCCTACCCATCTAGTAGTAATATGCTTCAAGACCCAAAATGGGTTTGTCATAACCATCTTGTCCCGACATATTTGGGGGTATATGAATACCCATAGAATAATGGGAGAAAGAGAAGATGGATGAAATAAATGGAAATAAAAAGAGACTAGCTCTTCACATCGGGTTCACCAATTTGTATAGATGAAAATTGACACGTGAACTTCAATCGCACTCAACTCCCGAGGTTGTGCCGAGGAAACCGATGTCAAAATGTGGATGGCTAAATGGTAGAAAAATGTGGTATATGGAAAAAGTGTATGTACATGAGGTGGAACAAGTCATCAAGGCAAAACAATGTCCTCGACGTGCGTGCAATAATGGGATCTATTCATCAAGGGTACTGAAAGCCTATATAACCTACAGTCCGATAGATGGATAGAAAAATAATGACTACGCAGAGTCTCCGATCAATATCGAGCTCCAGAGATCCTATCTACCAGTTTCAAATTCATGGGAAACCATGTGAGTCTCGTAAACATGTCAGACATGGTCATGGAACAAGCAAAGTGAGGCGTGGTTTCACGAAACCTAGATCCGGTTGGCGAGATCATTCCAAAATGCAAGGGCTCGGTGAGATTCCTCGTTTAGAACATTCAATTGTGATATGATGTTAGGTGGTAATGGTGATGTGTGGAAAACCAATGTGTGTAGAATTGTGTCAATATATGTGAGAAACTCTGACACATTTGGTTGAGGTACTCTAGGTTCACTACCATATGTTATGGGTTGTTAAGGTCCATGTATGGTCATGTGTATATTTAAACTCGGTTTCCAAGGGTAGTCTACAATTCATAGGCTTTATCAGTCACGATTTTTAGGACATTTAACGATTAAATATTCTCAACGTATTGAGCCGATGTTTTAAGGACAAGAAGACGGAGTCCCATATCTATGTCCATGAGTAACTCAGGACCATTTGGTTGTGGTACTGTGGATCACTTCTGTATGTACATTCTTGTTTAGGACCGTTGATGGTCATGTACTTGAAAAGATCTAATCTAATTAAGTAAATAACGACTAATCTAATTGAATTGAAACTATTCTATGTTTTTGGTATTTTGCAAGATATAAGTGTAATAAAACAATACAAAGCTTGCTACTCTAATGAAATAAATATTTTTGTTCTTTTTTGGATTTTAAGAAGAAATGGGGAAATGAAAGCTTCTAATCTAATTAATAAATCTAAAACAAATAAACAACTGGATGTAGTTGTTTATTTGTGTAGAAGAAATCTATTCTATTTTAAATAATGAAAGCTTTACTTTAAATTATGGATGCAAATCTAACTTCTACTTTGCCTCAAAAGCAGGGAAAGAAATCGAGCTTAAGAAGCTTTTCTTCCTGTAACTTCCCGAGAACAAGTAAAGAAGACTTATATTAAGGATTTCCTATTGAATTGATTTATGAAGCTATTGAATGATTAAAATAATGAAAATTCTTCTTTCTACTCTATTTGTATGAAAATGTGCATAGAGTAATGGCAAATCCAGTTGTTTTGTTCTTTGTCCCCTCAACTTATCTTTTCTTTCTCCTGTATTCATGTGAGTCCAAGGGATTGGGAATGCAATAGAGTAGTAGAGAGAAGGTGCCGGAAGAGTGGTAGCTTGATGGTAGTGTGGTAGTAATGCATGTGGAAGAGATATAACACATGTGAATGGAGCTTGGCCATGTAATTTCAAGCAAGAAAGTGACAACTCAACAATGCAAGAATACATAAAAAAATGATCTTCGACCATTTACTTGAGAAAAAGTGATCAATTTATAGAAGGATGGTTGGGTTGTGCACAATAACACTTTCTAGCCATGAGGTGCCAAATCAACAAAGAAGAGGAAATTTGAACAATCAATCACAATCAATTACAAATTACAAGTGAAGAAGATAATGCCACAAGGCAGTCAGGCTTGAAATCAGCTAAAACGGTTCACAAACGTGTGTTAAAAATGAACTTAAGTGGGGCAACACGTGTCCTAAATGACGTTGGAACATTCTAGAAATTTTGCACAAGACCGCTGCCCTGCGCAGGGTGGTGGTTATAGGACTTCCGCCTCACATAGGGTGGCGGTTTTGTAACTAAAGGCCAAAACAATGCAAAAATGATGCGGGAAGCTAAGGAAAAGTGTACAGAGGCTAAGTAAGGCATACTAGGCTACAAATATAAACTCCAAGGAGGTTTAGGAACTTGAACACTTTTGGAAAAGGCATGAATCATCATTTGGGACCTTTTGTAACCGTTTTACGATAATGTAGCACGCAATTTTGGGTGCGACTGACCCACCGGGAGTTTGGAACACTTCCATAAAAGACTAAATTATGCTATCTAAATCCTTCATTCCTTTGTTATAAATATCTGAAATTTCTACCCCATCTTGCTTACCTTTCAATAAAAGTAAAAAAAACTGATTATGATTTTCCTGAATTAGTCTTTTTGTTTGGTTAACACTTACCATAGCAAATTTTTACTTACGTTGTGCGCCCAATGTCATGAATCGACTCCATCCTTGACCCATCTGTATTAGTTCTCCCTTCTCATGAATATAACATCCCTAATATACAAGTAAGGACTCCTAAAAACAACATCAAATGCATCAAGTGGAATTACATCAACTTCTAATACATCTACCTAATGAGAATTTATCCCAAACTTGAACTTACATCTTCTTATTACCTGAATTTCTACTCATTTCTTCACCCATCCCAAAGGATAAGGATGTAGATGTTCATAAGTTTCAACACCAAGCTTCTACAACCGCAATATAAATCAAATTAGATTGAGAACCAGTATCAACCAAAGCATTTAACTTAGTCCTCTTGATTTAGATTTTGATATGAAATAGCTTACTCATTTTTTCCTCTTATTCTTGGTTGTCCATGTTGGTGGCCGTGCATCTTAGCTTCTCATCTACATCAAAATCATCCTCTATCTCTACCTCCCCATTTGTCCTTACAATTGTCATGGACTTCTTGGAATCCTTGGTTTAGTTCTTTGGATGAAATTCCGGATGTAACTTCCAACATGTAGCATCAAGTATGACCATTGATATCACAATTCTTGTAAAAATTCTTAGGATCTTTACAAGTATTCAAAGTGGTAGTGGTCTTTTTACCTTTCCATTTACCTTTGTTACTTGTTTGTCCCTGCTCTTTCTTTGGCTGATTTGTTGACTTTTTTTTCCTTGACTCCACTTCTCCTTGCTTCATTAAGATCCTTGGGCTTTATGGAGATGACCTTCTTTCGAAGGTGAGTGTGAAGTCCTCTAAAATATTTGGTTAGAATATCCTCATCCTCCAAGTCCATATTGAGCAACATGGCTTGTCTTAGAAACTTTGTAGTGTAGTTCTACACACTTTTACCACTACTTTGTCTAAAATACTACCATTTAATCATTTGGTCTAGTATTATGGCCAATAGGATAAAAACTTTCTCTAAGTAAATCTTTAAAACCCTCCCAAGAACTTACAATAGGATGCTTCTTCTTTTCATAAGTGGCTAGATGGGTTTCCCACAAAACCAGAGCATGTCCTTCCATTTTGAGACGTGTAAAGGTGATCCTTTATGCCTCAGTGACATTATGCACACTAAAATAAACCTCCAATTACTTTAACCATTTATCTCGTAACTCTACATATGTCCTTAAAAGATTTTAATCTCAACCTTAGTTTCAAATTTAAAAGGAACTTATTAGAATTTACCTTCTCTCTTCCAACTGTAGTTTCCTCTTCACGCCCTTCCACATCTTCTTACTCATCGTGGCTCTTTCCTATGCCAAACTTCTTGGCCAAAGCTTGAACCACTAAGTCTATGGAATCTTGCTTAACCGTTGTTGTCCTTTGTTGATCTGAGAGTTCTCGTTGGTGTTGAAACAACCTATCCATCGTACTTTCCAGCATCTCAATTCTACGAACCAATTTCTCTTCTTCCATTTTATCTTTAATCCTTTGTTTCCACTTCTTTGTAGATATCTTTGGATGACAAGGTAATACTTCTTTGCCTTTAGACCTTGTCACTGTCATACAAATAACACAAGAACAAATACCACAGTCCCTTGGATATAATTGTCAGCTCTAATACCAAATTGATTTGTAAACCTCTACTTTGGAAATCACAGGACAAAAATAATTGTTCCTAATTTCAAATTACTTTGAAAATGACAGTTCTTAATGCTATGAAATTTGAAACTTAGAACTATTTTGTAGCAAATAAAAGATAAAAATTCAACACACAACACAATATTTTATCCTAGAAACCCCAATTTGAGGGAAAACCAATTGGGAAGGGAAATTACTCTTTCTTCCCAATATTATATTGGCCAATTCAAAAAAATACATATTACAAGAAGTTGAAGGAAGGAAAACAATGTCACTTCCACCCTTCTCTACTTGCTTGCTCTGTTTTCACACCTTGCTTAAAAAAAAATTCCGCATCAATGGTTTCTTGCTCACTTCTCTCCATCAAGTCTTCGATGATCCAATTCCACACATTATTCTTACTTAAATAGCTTTCTCCCCATATCCTCCCGTGCACTAGAGAATGGGAAGAGTCATCCAAGGAAGAGACACAACCCAGACGTTTGAAATCGGTAATCGTTCGTGGATTTATTTTTTTGTTTTTATTAGTGATAGGACCCCTAATGAATGCAAACCAATGGTTATGAAACCGTTGGGGCAGTTACACAACCGTTGGTCTATGTAGAGGGGTGATTATGCAACCGCCGCCACTGTCTGACAAAGTGGTGGTTCTGGCAGAATCGAACCTTATTATCCTTATTCTACTTATTTTTCCTTCTAATTCTGGTTGTTCTGATGAAGTGGTGTTTCTTTAGATCCATATGGATAAGTGCATGGGATATCTACCACCGCCAATAAGAATAACCTGAGCAGATCCCTAATCTAATTACATCCAAGATCACTAGAGTATGAAAAATAATAGGATGAATAGGGTAGAAAAGGGGCCAAGAAAGGACAATCCCATAATGAGTCACACAAAAGCAACAAACTAACTCGATTTAGAAGGGTGAGATGTACCAAACAACCAGAGGTTAAGTCACACAAAACGCTTAGAATATCACTCTAGGTAGAGCATAGTTGATCTAGGTTTGGAATGAAACAAGCTAAGGAATAGCTTGAGCTAAGATCAATGAAGAGATACCAAACAAGATAGATCTCGCGTCGAGCGGGTAGATTTATCTCGGTTTGAGAAAACATGAGCCGATTCGAGCCAATGGAGGCAAGGTCAATTAAGGATGTGACGAGCTCATGCTAAGACCAATGAAGGGTCAAATAACCTAGGATTGGATTATCCTATGGTCCAAGAAATTGAGATAAAAGAGAAAAAGCGAGCCAAGAAAACAAGGTTGAGTAAGGTAAACACCAACAAAGTATTGTTATGCATTTTTGCTAACTCAAAAATTCAAACTTTCAAGCATGACAACTAAGAAAAATTTGAAAATTTGCTCACGAGTCTTCCCGAATCCCTCTCTCGGTTAGCTTTTATTTTATGTCATGATCATAATTACCTTATAGGTACTTTTGATATGATAAAAATCATCTCGCAAGTTTTGAAATTATATTTCAAGATCAACAATTCCATTTAGTGAAGAACAACTAAAAGTTAAGTCTCCAAGAGCTTAGAAAGGCCAATTTAGGTCATTGCATAGGTAAGTATGCATCCTATGAAAAGTTTACAAAGGCTCATAATAATCCATAGGTGGTATTGGAGAACCATGATGGTATTGGAAGTGATTTAGGAAAGTTTAGGAATTTTAGGGACAAATTATGCAACATCGGAGTTTTCAGGTGTAAGGAGTAAATATTCAAAACTGGAACTTGAACTTCATCAGATGATTTTGGGAGATCCATATGGAGTAAGGAGAAAATAAAATAGGCATTGGAAATCTAGAGGAATTATCTGCATGGTGAAATCAGTACATTTTTCATAATACCTAATTGTTTCTCAAGGCATCTCATTCTTTGCAGACACACCCTGTTGTCCCAACTAAAAAAGGGGCCAATTTTTTTAATATTCAAGAATAATTAAAGTTTTAAACGTATCTCATTGTTATTTAAATAGTCTTAGAAGTAAAAATAATATAAAATTTCATGTGAAAATACCATCTAGAGCTTCAAGAATTGTCTCGTCAAGTTCTCTCTTGTGTAGGCATGTTTCTCGTAATTAATCATTTTTGGAGTCACACATGTCACCTTTTGGCTCCATGGAACATTTTTTTGTCCCACTTATCCCTTTCCTAAGGAGAAAGAGGGGAAAAAAATTCCCCACCTTATCCCTCCTCTCTGGTCCTTGTATGACCCAACTTAGCCCAACTGAGTGCTTATTAGGCTAAACTCATCTCCCTCTCCTCGCACCACGTAGTGACACTTGTCATAATCTTATCAAGGAACATTTTCTTGTCCCTATTTTCCCAATTCCCAATGGGATAGAGGGGACACAAAATTTTCCCCATCCGAGCCCCTCCTTTGGTTCTCCATACTGACTAACATCCGGCTCCCAAAGTCTTAAAGCATGCCTTTCTCCATCTCTCCCATCTTGCACCTCGTAGTGACACTTGTCATGATCTGCTTGACAAATATTTTCTTGTCCCCCTTGTCCCCATTCCTAACGGGATAGGGGGATATAAAAATTCACCCCATACTCAAGCCCTCAAAACCCTAGTTTTAAATCACAGGCAAATTTATAACCTATGAAGCAAAAGTAGTGAGGCGGCAACTCAAAAACATAACATAACTTGCTTCCAAGATTATTTCTTCACACATTTCGACATTGCCTCCATTTTTGAAGCCATGAAATCTACAAAAAAATTATAACACAATAACCATGCTGCCCAACACGTTCCGGATCAGCCATGACAACAAATATGGAGCTTTTTCCATCATTCCTCATCTGAAAACTGATTGCGACAATGTTTTGATTGGTTGCTCTTTTCCCAGGAAAACTTGTGATCATTGAAGCTTCAAGCATCCATTAATAGCTGCCATCATAGTATCAAGTATAAAATCCTCCATCCCAAAATCTTCATTTTTAATTTGCAAGAATTCCATCAAAGCGGATCACGATGAAAATTGGAGCGCGAGGATCACGATGCGAGTTGAATCTAATAATGGTATTTTTTGTTGCAAACCAATGCTAGAATGACTAGTTACTAAAAATAGTATATATTTTTACACTCACATGCTAAAAATTTTAAACCTCTCAAAATTTCAAGCTCCATTTACTCATCACATCCGGAAATAGTGCAAAATGGCAAGCAGGGTAAATTAGGCAATTTTCCCAAAATAACAAGTTTCAAAAAAAACAACTTGCTAAAAATTAAAACTTTCTAAAAATGGAAAATTGTCATTAATGGAGGTTAATTGAGTGTGCTAGAGGCTTCAAAATATAAAATTTGAGCAAAAAGGTGAAAATCCCAAAATAATAGCTCTGGTCCCACTTGCCAAAAATAGAAAGTTTCAGTTTTTAGTGTAGAAAGTTGCAGTTGGCTCCGTTTTCACTCATCTCGCTGCTTTTTGACATCCTCACATGGTTATAAAGTTGTCTTACAACTAAAATAAGAAAATACACCCTCCATGAGGATCCTAAAGCATCATTCTAACCGCATTTATTGTGTTAAGGAACAAGGTAGACCAATCGAGGCACAACATGTGAAAGTCGAGAACATTGTGTAGTTGGAAAGAGGTTGAAGAGGATCAAGAACTTCATTCAAATTCAATTCATCAAGAGGATGATCATCATAAGCATGATGAGAAGGATTCTTCGTGAGTAAGGAAAAAGGTCATCTCAGGAAATGCATTCCTCGTGAAGTGTTTCTAAACACTTGGCCCGTGCTTGATAAGAATCCCACATCTTATAATTCGAAGGAGGTGGAGTTTATATTGTTTTAGTGTAGTACATAGGACAAGAACATGGAGCTCATTTTCCATCCAAGGATCAATTCTTCATGAAGATCAATTAAAGGTGTCGATTACCATGGCCATGCTTCCACCCAAGTGACATCTCAGTCGAAGAAGTGAGTTGTGAAGTAGGAAAGGATGTCATCATGATCAAAAATGAAATGAGGAATTCATGGATAAAATGAGGAAAATCTCTCCTAAAATTAGGTTTAATTGGGATAATTGAGATATCAAGGCACTCATTATCATCATGTGTAAAGAATCAATGAATCACCTCATTCCATTCCAACCAGTGGACCACTTCTCAAGAATCTCATTTGGATGCAATCCTCTGTAAAAAATGTGAGGGTTTGTTTTGGTGAGTGAAAGTTAAGCATCAATAGGTTTGTACATGTGGAGTTGGTTTGTGATCACTAATGTAAATTGTGAAATCCTAAGGATGACCCTCACTCACTTTGTGAGATCAAGAAGGAACCATCATGAGTGATGCCCTTATTCATCATAGGCTCACATGTAGATGTCTCAGAACAATGTTCCTAAACACTCATTCGGCAATCTGAATTATGTACATCTTGCAGGAGGAGGAGATTATGATCACCATGCCTCAAATCAACAAGTTCTTCATCAACAACAGATTAGTCAATCCCTTTCATTTCTCTCTTCTCTCTCTCTATCCATATTCTAATTTTTGATTGAGGATGTAATTTTGCTATTTTTCTATTCACTTAAGTGAGAACAAAATATTTATAAAATGTAAAATTACTCTCTCGACTTATAAGAGAGGTACTTAATTTTTCTCTTCTAAGGGTGATTGAAAAGTCACAAGTGATGGGACATGAAGATTCATGTGGGGGTAGATGAGAGGATAATTTGCAATGTTATAAATTGGAATGGCTTCTCCATTCTAAAGGATATTGAAAGTTAGTTTTTGTAGTAATTATGGATTGTTGTAATTATTTGAACTTGTATCACCACTACACAAGAAATAAAGCTACATTTCTTCCATTTCCTTTGTTATGCTTTCCTCTTTTTCTCTCTATTTTGTAACTTTGCAAGCATAGTGATCTTGAATAACCAAGAAGGAACTTGGTGTCCTTGATTGATGAATCTAAAGAATTGTGTCTATGGTTTGTTAGTCTTACTAATTACCTACATTTTTGTTTTCCTCTAATTGAATGTGGACCTACTCTAGTTATTGTGTGTGAACTCTGCTAGTGCATACTCACAACAATAACTCTCTCTCTTTCCTAATTTCTCTCCTTTATCCCTCATTGCTGCAAATTCCTCCCTTGTACTCCTATACAAGAACTTTTCCATAGGTTTAGTGAAGTGTTCCTCTACGAGATCCCCGACCTATATGGTCATCCCACAAAATTAAGATAGTTTACATTCAATAATGGGAGCCTCCCCATACACAAGAAGGAGGGGTGTAGCCCCATGACCATTAGTGGAAACACATAATTTTGCAACATGAAAAAATATTTCACCAATAGTTTTTGGTGACTTTATTGGGGAGAGATCTGCCCTCATGCACCCATAAGATCTCTAAAAATACAAAAAATCAAATATTAAAAATCCATAAAAATCAAAAAAAATTAAAAATACTATCTATGTTCAAAAGCCTTGTTGCAATCCTTTTGATAAATCTTGCTCTTTCTAGTTTCATTCCCTTTCTAAGGTACTTTGAGGAAAGTTGATAGAAAGAAGGTATACCTGAGCTGATTATGCAGGTGGCATTATTGATCCAACATTTTAAGAATAATTGTAGGTTGATTTCAAACTTCCTATTATACATGTAAGAAGACAAGTTATTGGAAATCCTCTTGAAGGTCATATTGAAGAACCAGTTATAAAACCACTAGTCTTCATTCCAAAAGAAGAAGAAAAAGAAGAACCTGATATGTCAACACAAGTACTTGTTCCATGGGGACAAAACACTAATATGTTAGCTTTGACCCCTCCACTTCATGAACTTTCAAAAGAGTCAAGAAAGAACTTCCCAAATATCTATGGAGATGGAAAGCAACGCCCAGATGATCATACCATAGCCTTCATCATACATGTGGCATCCTTGGAGTGCAAAACGAATATGTTGTAGTGTGGTTGTTCATGAAACATTACAAGATGTCATTGTGAGACTAGTTCTACTACTTGTCATCATGCTCAATTTCTAATTGGGATGATATAAAAATAATTTTGAAGAGATTTTGAAGATGCTCATGCCCTCCTTGCTCAACTTACTTAGATGAAGAAAGAACCGTAAGAGTCCATGAGAGATCTTGTGGAAAAATTCAATAAGTTGAGCAAAATATTCCCACCATTACCCGTCCTCTGCGGATAATCTAAAAATATTATTCGTTAATGCCTAGATGCCTGAAATTAGTTTCATACTACGGAGAGTTCAACCAACAATTTGGTGCTCAAGAACTTTCCATTGGAGTGGAAGATGACCTAATCATGTCAAGGAAGATCAAGAATCTTTCAACGAAGGATAAAGCCCAAAGTTCCCAAAGATGAGAGAGCTAATTCATTATTGCAAAAGTTGGCCAATGATTTGAAGATGTTGAAGAAGGAAGTTTCCCAACATACATCATACAAGAAACAAAGAAGAAATAAATTGTAGGAGCACCACGAAGGATTGCCTTGGAAACTCCACCGGTCAATGCAATATGCGATGCCAAATAAGATGAAGAAGACGGAATTTTTGAATCAGAAATTAAAGAGGAAGGAGAAGAAGAATGTACTAGGATTAGGTATTGTGAATTCACACTAGATGAAGAGATTAAATAACCTACAGATAACTACTCCTATGCAAGTATTCACTCGATCAAAAAGGAGAAAGTAGGCTCTTATTTTGCTGCCCAAGCCAAGCAATTGAATCCTCAAAAGGTGACTCTACAAAAAACAACAACGAAAGGAGGATCATTGAAGTCCACTTCCACAAGGTCAGTTGAGAAGAAGCATGAGACTACTTCAACCAAGAATCCTTCTACCTCTTCAGGTAAGTCTCTTATATTTTCCTTGAAAAATCACTTTTTATTGATCCTAGAGAATATCCATGTTAAAGATTCATAAATCCTTGATGTGCCTACCACTTCCTCATCCTTTGATATCATTGACCATTGTAAAAAATCCAAAGTTCAAATTTTTGAGTATGAGTACTTGAAAACCCATCCCAAGCAATTTGATAGGCTTGTTCAGTATATCAAAGGAAGTAGTTTTATTTCATGTTCTAAAAATGTCACTACCAAAGAACTACCTCATGCCTCTCATTCCACTCCATCTTTGAATTGTCTTGCTTCCACACCCTCCACCTCGGGAAGGTAGAACCTTTCTATATAGCCTTGTTGGTCAATGGGTACAAACTGAATAATTGCATCATTAACTATGGTGCTTCATAAAAATTTCATGCCTAAAAAATTTGATAAAGCTCTCGGTCTCTCTCTCTCTCTCCTACCTTTGTCCATTTCCTCTCCATGAAATGAAAGAAGTAACTCTCGTTGGATAGGTCAAGGATGCTCAGGTAGCATTGGTGGATTTCCCTGACAAGAAGATCATGATGAGAATACTTGTAGTAGAGACATGCCCGCCTCATATGGTATGTTATTGTGTTGAAGTTTCTATTGAGATGTTGGTAGGGATATTTGGCTAGATTGGTCACATGTCATCATTCCAATCAATGGTAAAGTGAAGAAACTTCTTCCCATCAAGAAAATGAAATACACCGTTCAAAGACTAGATGACCAATGACGGATATCCTGTGTCAAAATTCAAATTCTTACAATTTTTTATGACTTTTGAGGAAGATGTTGAGTTTCCCATATTTGTGGAAGAGTATCCAAGCATCATGGAGTGGTCAAAAGATCAAAGAACATCACGATGAATTTGACTATATACTTCCCATGGGATGTGAGCATGAATGCAATTTCGCACCGGATGTTGATGATGGTCATGAGAGTCTTGACTTGTAACAAAGTAATACCGAAGTGATGAATAATGCAGATCAATGAGTGATTCAACTAACAAATGTTTGTCGGGTGAGTCAATGTTCGACAGGAAGTTCGATCGATTGAGTGTGTTTGTGAATACGAAGACTTCTCTTTCTCATTGGAAGAGAATGACAAGGAATGCAAGAGTGATGAGATGTTTCAGCCCTATGAATTCCAATCCACTTAAGAAGATGATGATTTCATCACATAAATGAACTCCTAGTTCTTAGTGATCAAGATTGGGAAAATGACAACATAAATATTTCAACTCCAATTTTGTGTTCATTCCCCTTTCATGAAAATGGAGACATTCTCAACAAAAAAATGGATAGATGAAACGGTGTTTGATCCCAAGGCTTATTTTGACAAGGAGTGTATGGATAAGAACATGTTTGCATCTTTCAAGGTCAACTCCACTCAAAGAAAAGGGGCTTTCACCATGAAAATGGATTTGAAGCTCAAAATGGACAAGATGAAGAAGATAATGGTTTCCATGTTGCATACCCAACCTTGAGCTCATTCTCTTTCCAAGAGAATGAAGCAACGTACATACCACATTGTATAGGGAAACATGTTGAGAAAGAGTTGGAGTATGAAAGAAGTGTTCTTCATCCAATTGAGAAATAAAGAACATCAAGAGACTAGTGATAATGATGAAGCTTTCAAAGCATCTATCGAGAATCAACTCATGAAGACAGTGGTCATGAAGCAAATGAAAAATGAAGAAAAATTCCTATCAAATTACATAGGCCTTGGTATGAAAATGATAAGTCAAGTATGATCGAGGCTCATCTTCATAGCAGTGATGGAAAATCAGCAAGTGGAATGAACTTGGGAATCAATGAGAAAATGGAAAGAATGTGTCAAAATAAAAAGAAAATAAATTGAATAAGTGGGTCATCAATTTCAATAACAATCATGCTAGATTTCTATAGAAGTGAGGAAAGATTCATATTTCAGTGAGCCTGTCAATGGATTTGCAGAAGAAAGGCATCGGTGATACCGTATACGGGGAAGCACTCATTTGAATTGGTGATTCAATGAAAGTGGGTTGTCCCCTACATGTATAGGTGATTTAGGATGTTTCCCTTGTGTTGTGTGTTTCCCTTCTCATTTTGTGTTTCCATGTAATGTTGTTTTTTCTTTTTTTGTGTGTGTGTGTGTTCAATAAAGGAATTTTCAATGTATGTCTTTGATACAATTTTGTATAGCCTAATGGATAAGGCACTTTAGTCCATGTATTGTCTTGATATTAAGATCATGTTTTTCATGTCCTCATTGCGTTTGATCAAAAGAAGTCCGAGAGTTAGAGCTAATTGTTGTCATGCATTTTTGCTAGCTCAAAAATTCAAACTTTTAAGCATGACAACTAAGCCAAATTTGAAAATTTACTCCTGGTCTTCTGAATCCTCTCTCCTCAATAATCAACTTGTCTTCTATGTCATGATAATATTGACCTTGTAGGTAATTATTATATGATAAAAAATCACATAAATGTTTTTGAAATGATGTTTGAAAGGTCAATAATTCCATTCATTGAAGAACGATTGAAGACTAGTTCTCGATAGGCTTAGAAATGCCAATTTTTGCCATTTGAGGCAGGTATGCATTCTCGGAAAGGTTCCAAAGGCTTATAATCATCCGTAGGTGGTATTGGAGAGTTGTGATGGTATTGGAAGTGATTTAGGAAGTTTTAGGAAAGTTTTGAGGTTTAGGGACAAATTATGCAACAACGGGTTTTTCAAGTGTAAAGAATAAGTAGTCAAAACTAGAACTTGAACTTCACCGGATGATTTCGGGAGCTACGTAAGGAGTCAGGAGGAAATAAAAAGGAATTGGAAATATGGATGAATTATATACATGGTGGAAGCATCACATTTTCACAAGACTGATTGTTTTTCAACGTATCTCATTCTTTGAGACACGACCTATTGTCGAAGAAAAGGGAAAATTTTTCGAAGATGAAAGAATAAATGAAATATTAAACCTATCCCATTGTTTTTTAAAAGGTATTGGGAGTCAAAATAATATAAATTTCATGTGAAAATCCATCTGAAGCTCTGGGAATTGTCTCTTCAAGTTCTCTCTTGTGCAAGCATGCTTCTCGTACTTAGTCATTTTTAGAGTGACACATGTCACCTTCTACCTCCATGGAGCAATTTTGTGTCCCTCTTGTCCCTTTCCCAAAGGGGATAGAGGGGAAAAAAATTTTCCCCACCTCATCCCTCATCTTTGGTCCCTCATATGACCCAACTCAACCCGATAGAGTGTTTCAAAGCTAAACTCATCTCACTCTCCTCGCACCACGCAATCACACTCGTCATCATTTGGTCAAGGAAAATTTTATCGTCCCTCTTTTTCCATTCCCAAGGTGACGGATGGGGCATAAAATGTGCCCCATCATAGCCCCTCCTTTGGTTCTCCATATGACCAACTTCCAGCTCCCGGGTGTCAAAGCATGCCTTTCTCCATCTCTTCCATCTTGCACCCATGAGTGACACTTGTCGTGATATGCTTGAGGCACATTTTCTTGTCCCCCTTGTCCACATTCCCAATGGGGCATAGGCACAAAAAGTGTGCCCCATACTCAAGCCCTCAAAAAACTAGTTATAAAGCACAAGCAAATTTCTCACCCGTGAGCAAAAAATAATAGCTACTTAGGTAACTCAAAAACATAACATAACTTGCTTCCAAGCTTATTTCTTCACACAATTTGACCTTTCCTCCATTGTTGAAGACATGAAACCTACAAAAATATTAGAAACATTAACCATGTTTCCCAACATGTTCTAGATCAACCATGACTGCAAAAATGGAGCTTTTCCCATCACCCTCATCCGTAACGAAAACCAGATTGCACCAATATTTTTTTATTTTTCTCTTCTCTAGGAAAATTGTGATCATTGAAGCTTCAAGCCTCCATTAATGGATTCATCATAGTATCAGGTTTTAAATCCTCCATCCTGAATTTTTGCTTTTTGAATTGTAAGAGTTCCAATGGGTGGATCACAACAAAAATTGGAGCACGGGATCACGGTGCATATCTAAATCTAATAATGGTGTTTTTGTTACAAACCGATGCCATAATGACCAATTACTAAAAATAGCATATTCTTTGTACACTCACATGCTAAAAATAGTAAACCTCTCAAAATTTCAAGCTCCAGTTACTTAGCACATCCGTAAAGAGTGCAAAATGACAAGCAAGGTAAAATCAGATAATTTTCCCAAAATAGCATGTTCCAAAAAAATAATATTTGAAAATAGAAACTTCCTAAAAATGGTAAATCATCATCAATGGAGGTGAATTGAGTGTGTTAGAGGATTCAAAAGATCAAATTTGAGTAAAAAGGAAAAAATTCCCAAAATAATAGCTCTTGGTCCCACTTGCCAAAAATAAAAGTTGCAATTTTAGTGTAGAAAGTTGCAGTTGGCTCCATTTTCACTCATCTCGCTACCTTTTTGACATTCTTACATGGTTGTAAAGTTTTATTGCAGCTCAAACAAGAAAATACACCATCCATGAGGATCTTGAAGCATCATTTTGACCACTATTGTGTCATGGAACAAGGCAAACCACATCGAGGCAACAAGTGAAAGTCGGGAACATTGTGTAGTTGGAAATAAGTTGAAAAGGATCAAGATATTCATTCAAATTCAATTCATCAAGAGGATGGTCATCATAAACACAATGAGAAGGATTCTCTTCATGAGTAAGGAAAGAGGTAATCTCAGGCAATGCATTCCTCGTGAAGTGTTTCTAAACACTTGATCCATGTTTGATAGGTATTCCACATCTTGCAAGTCGAAGGAGGTGGAGTTTGCAGTGTTTTAGTGTAGTATACAGGACAAGAACATGGAGTTCATTTTCCATTCAGGGATCAATTCTTCATGAAGAAATTCACTACTTATGATGAAAGTGTCTAAGTACCATGATCATGCTTCCACCCAAGTGGCATCTCGGTCGAGGAAGTGAGTTGTGAAGTAGGAAAAGATGTCATCATGATCAAAATAAAATGAGAAATTCATGGAGAAAATTGAGGACAATCTCTCCTAAAAGTAGGTTGAACTGAGCTAATTGAGATATCAAGGCACTCATGATCATCATGTGCAAAGAATCAAGGAATCACCTCATTCATTCCAACTAGTGGCCACTTCTCAAGAATCTCATTTAGATGCAATCCTCTATCCGTAATGTGAGGGTCTGTTTTGGTGAGTGAAAGTTAAGCATCAAGAGGTTTGTACATCATGGAGTTGGTTTGTGATCACTAATGTAAATTGTGAAATCCTAAGGAGTAAGAGAGTGACCCTCACTCTCATTGTGAGATCAAGAAGGAGCCATCATGTGTGATGTCCGTAGTCATCTTAGGTTCACATTGAGATGTCTCATAATATTGTTCCTAAACATTCATTCGGCAATTTGAAGAGTCTATGCATCTTGTAGGAGGAGATTGTGATCACCATGCCTTAAATCAGCAAGTTCTTCATCAGCAATAGATTATCTCTCTCTCTCTCTCTCTCTCTCTCTCTCTCTCTCTCTCTCTCCATATTCTAATTTTCAATTGAGGATTTACTTTTGTTATTTTGTCCTATTCACTTAAGTGACAACAAAATATTTATAAAATGTAAAATTACTCTCTCAAATTATAAGAGAGGTACTTAATTTGTCTCTTCTAAGGGCAATTGAAAAGTCACAAGTGATGGGACATGAAGAGTCATGTGGGGGTAAGATGAGAGGACAATTTGCAATGTTATAAATTGGAATGGCTTCTCCATTCCAAAGGATCTTGAAAGTTAGTTTTTTTGTAGCAATTGTGGATTGTTGTAAGTTGTTGAGCTTGGTATCACCACTACACAAGAAATAAAAGCTACATTTCTTCCATTTCATTTTCTTATGTTTTCCTCTCTTCTCTCTCTATTTTGTAACTTTACAAGCATAGTGATCTTGAATAACCAAGAAGGAATTTGGTGTCCTTGATTGATGAATCTAAATAATTGTGTCTCTGTGATTTGTTGGTCTTGCTAATTGCCTACATTGTTGCTTTCCTCTAATTGAATGTGGACCTACTCTAATTATTGTGTGTGAACTCTGCTAGTGCCTACTCACAACAATAACTCTTTCTCTCGTTACTAATTTCTCTCTTTTATCCCTCATTGCTGCAAATTCCTCCCTTGTACCCGTCTGCAAGCACTTTTCCATAGGTTCGAGTGATGTGTCCTGTGTGATCCCCGGCCTATTTGGTCACCCCATAGAATTAGGATAGTTTACATTCAATAATGGGAGCCTCACCATACACAAGGAGGAACTTAGCCCCATGAGTGTTGGTGGAAACACATAATTTGCAACACGACAAATTATTTCACCAACACAAGGATAAGAAAGAGCTTAGATATTGAGCTAAGCTAGGCAAGACAAAGCACGGGTCGAGAAAGGAAGAGCTTGGGTTAGACTAGCAAGGAGCCAAAAAATAATCTCCGGAAAATAATGAACCTTGCGAAGGTTTGAATCATGATTTTGCAATACACAAACAATTATTATCATCATGCAAATCTTGTTTCTTCTATAACTAAAAAATGTAAACCAACATTAACCATGAAGGTCCACACAAACTAAATCTTGGTAACTTTGATACCATATAGGAGCAACTCTGGAGGATCGTGTAGAAACTACAAAAGTGGATCAAAAAATAATAAACTCATAATTCTAATGTGAAACACAATATTTTGAAAGGAATAAAACATTTCACTATTATTCAACAAAACCCCCATGTTCCTCATTTAGTTAATGAAACATTGATTAAATTAACGATGCGGGGAATTTGATAAGACTTGTAGCCATTGTATCCCGTCATTGCAAGTTGTTGAAGTCTTCAATATTTTTTAATAAAGAAAATTAAATTATCAACGAATTACAATTCAAAGCATAAATGGTTCTTGAACTAGATGGAAGCTGGTACAAAGGCGACAAGTGTAGTATGCGACTCTGCAATCGCTTCTGTTAAAGAGTTCAAAAGTTGTTTCACTTTTAATGCGTTGTTCACAAGTCACCACCAACAGTTTGTTTGGGATTTGCAATGATCTGCGTTTCGAGTTGACTTACGGGAAATTTGAAAGATTTCCCATCTAATGACATTTTAAATAAAAATGCTAAGTAATCTTCCTTATTGTCAAATAATTTTCAAATTTGTTTTTTACGGGCAAATTTTCTTAGCACTTTTCAGACGGGTCGAAGCCCTCGACATCTTTGTGTGACGGGTTCAATTTTGAAGATTGAGGGCCATGTATTTGCACCTTAG
Source organism: Taxus wallichiana var. yunnanensis (assembly GCA_018340775.1). NCBI lineage: Eukaryota > Viridiplantae > Streptophyta > Pinopsida > Cupressales > Taxaceae > Taxus > Taxus wallichiana. The sequence continues at coordinate 343,115,346 of CM031239.1, forward strand.
ACCTTGAGTCCGAATGCATGGATTTGTGCCATGTATCATCCTCTTATGATTTGAAGTCCTCAACCCAATCATCAAGGATTATGCCACTTGTCTCAATCTTATACAAACTTTGGGCATATTTTAAGCCTCGAAGCTAGATCTAACTAAGGTCAACTTGGTGATTTGCATTTAAAAGTGTATATACATATATGTAATTTTCTAGTCACGACCCCCTCTCTCCACCCCATACAAAGCCATGTTTTATCATAAAAGCATAATAGTTATAAATTTTATCCATTGCCAAATCATCACTAGTTTTGGTTCGTGACTATTATGGTATTTGAGATTGGGGGAAAGGGACATGACATCTTTTCTCCTTGTCTCATGAACATATATGCAATTGTCTCAGCCCCACGACCCCCTCTCTCTCTCTCTCCACCCCATATAAAGCCACGTTTTATCATAATAGCAAAATACTTATGAATTTTATCCACCGCGAAATCGTCACTAGTTTTGGTTCGAGACTATTACGTTATTTGAGATTAGGGGAAACATCTTTTCTCCTAGTCTATGACTAGTGCAAAAACCTAACTACATAGCACATTTCAAGTGTTGATGCGATTGTTGATGGAATAACTATTACCTAAGGTCAAACCTCATCTCTTCTATTGTTCACAACCTATGCCCTAGAGCCATTATTACAAATCCAAGCTAGCAATTTTGTCTTTATTCTTCTCTTATGGAAAAATACAAAAACAATATAATATGGCAAAAATACAAAACCAAGACCTACACCTTCATTGTTCCTTAATTGCATAGACTTAAGCATCGTGGTTATTCCAATTTAGCACTCTACATATCTTATATCCGTGCGCGCTTAACCCTTATATTTCAAATAAGACACTTGTAGATATCGTAATCCATGAACATTATACATACACTTTTATGGCTTCTTAAGCCTTATACCCAAGGCCAAACCACCACATTGGGGGCATGCATACACAAAAGGCATCTCAAATACTAAGCCTAAATTAAATCATATCATTTATAGTGTTATACCCTAGGCAAGTACCCACCACATTGCGGGCATACTTACATTAGACGCATCCCACTTATTAAACTTATATAGATCATATCATTACACACTAGTCCATTAATAATATAACGCTCCTCTTGCCTTGCCTATCTTGTATTGTCTTATATCGTATGCCATGTGTTACATTATACTTCCTATGATCATCACATTATTAATTTCTATATACTAATTTGACATGCTCCATGTCTTCTAAATTGATCATTTACTTTTAATACTTTTTGTTGCACATGAAATACTTGTTTGACTTCTATTAAACTTTGGTCTTGTTTTTGTTATTGCACATTCCTTCATACATGACTCATGTTTTTGCTACGATGCAGGTTCGATCCATGCAAGCTCTATGCCCTTGTATGCTCTTTTGCACAACTGCTGTTTTGATGCTCTTGTATGCTCTATACACATTGTTTCAATACACTATGCTCCATGTGATTGTATGCTCTATGTCATTATATACCCTATGTTATGTTTTCCCTATGCACTTATATGCTCTATGTTGTCTACTTTATGTCATTGTATACTCTATACTCTATTTTTTCGATGCACTTGTTCTATAATTTGTCTGCTTTGTGCCGTTGTACGATATATGCCATATCTGCTCTATACACTTGTATGCTCTGTTTCATCTATGTTATTGTATGTTATATGTTTTAATTGTTCCCATCATTATGTGTTCCATGTATTGATTATTCCTTTCTTTTTTACTTAATGCTCAATTCATATGGTATTTGCCACCCATATAGTTTTTAAACATCTTAATTAATACATCATTATGTTGGAACACATCTCTTATTACACATTGTGTAGATGTACATTGCGCATAACATTCATTATTTAGATGCACTTTTTGTATGACAATCATTGTTAAAAACACATGGTTTATAGACACATTGAACATTGGTTGACACATCTAAATCTATATCATGCTCGTGACACATTACTTGTTACATACATCGCTCATAGCACATTAATTGACATATATCTTGATATATAACTTGTTTATATCATATTGATTGGTACAAATCCCATTTACACATTGTTAATGGCACATTGATTGGCACATACTTATTTCACACACACAGTTAATTGCTACTAACATTGGTTGTGTAGTCACTTCTTGGTTATCTCTATTTTATGGTGGATTCGTCATGCCATGTCATTAGGTTCCAATCAATCTATTAAATGTCAAGTCATGTGTTTAATTTTATAGTAGTCAATGGTTCCCTATTACACTCATAGCTATGGTTTTTATCCAGATTATTGAATATACTTCTCATATATCTAACCTTAAAATGTCATCTATTACTTGTTCTTAAATGTTCATATATGATTTATATTGCTTGCCTCACCATGTTTAGTTTACATGTTATATACGGTTCACATCCTTGATGATTTGATTATATATTTTCACATCTAACATTTCCATTTTTGCACTTATATATCTTTTACAACGTCCCTAATCTCAAAAGGGGCAAAGGGGGTCATATTGTGGGCTCTTCTAATTGTTCACAAAAATTAGTCATAATACTTAAAGGTATACAATGTGATGGTATTCACATAATTATCCAGGACATATTACATGTTTACACACCCACATCACTATTCATATATCAACACCGGACACAACGGCAAGAAACAAGCCTAAATTCTAAGATGGCAACAAATAGGCCTAAACAATAAGATGGTTGTTCACATATATAATTCACACTCTATACAAGCATGTCAAAGGCAATCAAGTGTACCATTTTCATACTTGAATTTCAATTTTCATTTACTAACATTTACACATCTCTATTGAGTATTAATTGACATCATTGCCATGTGACTTACTGTGATTTCCCCTTTCTAATGTGGAGGCACACTTTTAGCTTTATACAAACCACACATCCCTAAACTTCGGGAGCATGAAGTTTACATTTTCTTATCCCTTTTAATTTCAATCCAATAATTTCATTACTAGATCAAAATAATGACAATAATAATATTATTTATTTGATTATCACCTTAATAATCTCATTCACATATTTAAAGATTAAATTTAAACACATTTGACACAATCCCCACTCTAAGTCCATTAGGTCATGACTTGCTCTTCAACTTAGCACTTTAAAACTAATGCACCTTATTCATAACACATCTTTAGACTCATCAATTCCCATCATATCTTTGATTAGGTTTTATCTTAAGCCTAAATGGGCTTGTCATTCAAAAACAAGTTTAATTGAAGAATCTATCAAAGGCTAGAAACACATGAAAAGCAGAAATTACTTTAGTCAACATAAGGTCAACTAAGAGGGAAATTATTTGCACAAAGTCACCTATATAAACACATACAACCTGGCCTATTATGGCCATCTAAAAAATCCCACATCCGAGCACACTCTAAGAAAGACTTTGAGCCTTATCATTAAATTATGTTTATTTAGGATTGCAATACAACAAGCACCAAATTTCAATACACATAGATCATTATCACGCTCCAAGATTCAAAACAATACATCATTGTCAAGTGTCACAAGCCTTGTGAAGACTATCATTTCCAACTTTGTCGTATTTTCAAACATTTAATGAGAAAAAGAACTACATATATCCAAGGCCTCTTTGAAGTAGTGTTATGTAGGCAACGCTCAACATCACAAAGGTGTTGAAAAAGCTCAATTCAATTGCAGATTAACCCCTTTCTAATTACAAAAGGGAGAGAGTTTCAACACAAGTAGGTATTAACATGTACAAAAATGCAATCACACAATTTCAAAAAAATCTTAGATCTAAAGATAACCACATGCCAAAACCTAATTGTGTACCACAGTAATAGGAGTTCGACAAACCCTAAGAAAAATTTACTAAGAGAACTTGTTTTAGGTGGCCAAATTTGCCACTCTATTTCATGCACTCAAATTTTACAAACATCCTTGTAACACTTCACACAACATTTTTGCATGATTCCATATCATTAGCCAACAATCATAACCCATAGTGATGAATGTTCTAAAACCCTAACCCTAATTGTTATATTCAACTTTCAAAAATTGTGGTAAGCATAAAATCATCCTTACATAATCTCAAAATTGTCTTATTCCTGTCACAAGAAACTTGTTATTACAGCCATTTGATACCATTTCAACTTTTAACCACTCATAAATTTCTAATTTTTTTCAAAAATACTAGACTTAAATATTATAAAAAAGTAAAAACATTTCTTGAGATCTTATAAAATATTTCATTCCTAATGTCAAAACTTTATAACATGTTATCAATAATAATTTTGTACACAATACACTAATATCGTATCAATCAATAAATCCCATCAATAATTAATAAACACATAGATACACCCATACCGCAACAAGTAATCACATGGCAATGATAATAAACACAAATATACTATTCATATCTATAATTTAGAGGTTAACTTTTTAATGAATAATAATGATATTAGAATTAACAAAAATTATGAAAAACGTGATTATGTGAAAAATATAGCAAACATAACCACCAATTTAAAACGTATTATTTATAAACACCCTATAAAAGAGGAACAAAATGGCAATAAACATTGCATAAGTTTTACTTCAACAAATACATAAAATAGATAATGTTATTTTATAACAAAATTGTCAGTCACAATTCCCTAGATCATATGTTCACATTTTCTGTAGGAACATTAAATTCTTTCAGCTACAAACTTGCAGTTACAATTTCTTCAACATGAATATACTACATAGAACTTGTTTATTATTTGTTGAACTAAGATTTTTTACAATATCTTTATTAGATTAACCTAATATTGACATTATACTATACTATCTTCTCCCGGTATGATGTTTCCCATCACAACAATACTTACAACTATAATCATCTCTACAATTAAAACTAGTTACATATACATACATACATTTATATATACACAAAGGAAAGTTTATCATGAATGTTCCAGTAGTTTCTATTATAAAGTAGCGTATCTGTTGTGCCTTACAGAAAGGCTCGGCCAGGCATTATTTCAATCTAAAGGATTGTATAGATTGTCTCAGATTCTCAACTCCATCAAGTCATTCAGCATACCCTGCTTTCAAGTATCTATGACATAAGAACGTTAATCTTTCATCCATCATTTTCAATTATTGACTATTTTCTTGGCGTCTAACCATGCAATAAAAAGACATTAGTTCACATCATATTTTTTATAATTTTACCTCGCCGTACTTTAGGCTTCTACCTACAGCTTACACTGTTTGTAAGTATTGTAGAGCATAACAGGATACCCATCTTTTTTTCGTTATTGGTAAAAGAAAAACGGCTACCATATTTTGTCTTCTACTTTGTCCTGTGCAAGAGGGGAGATGTCACTGGTATGTTGTTTTGCCTAACTCGCCACATCAGTTGCCAAATACCCTACCATTATAGCCCACCATATCAACCTACAAGCGTTCATGGACAATTCCCTACCCTATGCAGTGATCTGTGAGAGATAGCCAAGACCTACTTTCTTGTGTTCATCTTGTTCTTTCCATCTTCTTTGCTTTTTCATAGGGCATCTGTAAAAGTAAGGGGGCAGTGGGCATTTTGTACCCCATCCAGTCTATGAAATGCGGCATGGAAGGTCTCCTTTATCTGCAGCTTTAAGAATTTTACAAAATAAGTCAAAAATATGCAGGTCAAAAAGGATAGTATACAGCCATGATTTCCCACATGATCCAATTGGACCATCCCTTCAATTTGCTTCGTTTTGGTCTCAACTTGATCTCTAAGTATCAGACCAGCCAAATGGAGTTGGTTATAGATTTTTATTGAAATTTGAATCAAATCGTAATGGGTCCTCTGCATCCTATGAGTTGGGAAAGCACTGGAGAACATTGACAGTTTGAACTTCACATCTATCATATACTGAGTAGTAGCCAATGGGTGTTTCGGAGTTGCAAAATGGCACATCAGATTAGGTGGTTGTTTTCTCGACAAGCTTAGTTTCAAAATGCCAGGCTGGTGGGACAATGAGGACACCATTAATGCAGCCAAAAGACAAGGCCCTGCTTCCAGGGAGCTGATAGGAAAACACAAAAGAAACATTCTCATTATGTGGAATATGATGGATGCTTATAATATGCTGTTGCAACTGATTAAAAATCATCACGTATTTGTTAAAGACGGAACTGTCACAGATTCTGAAAAGAGCACGTAGAATCCAACATGTTATATGTGCTGCAAGAGGAAGAAAATGCTAAAATATTTTAAGAAAGTCAAGGCCATGCCAACATTGAAGTGTATAAGGACTAAGGATTCAGCAGCTAATATGCATACTCCCCTTTCATTTCAACTGTTAATCATGAATATTCATCCTTCTGCTGGGGGAATAATTGAAGCATATAGAGGCCGAGGCTCCACTGCAATGAACCGTGCTGCAGGAAAAAGGCAATCAGAAGGTTGGTTTGAAGGCCACGGATCTTAGAGCCCCGAAGTTTTTAACAGGGGGAGTCTCGCCTCCAAAACAGTTGTTCAAAGACAACTGAGAACTCATACCAGCTTCTGAAATGAAAAAGAGCATTTATCCATACCAAGAATAGACAATGTGACTTTTGGACTTACAATACAGGTATTAGAAGAATCAACTTAATCTTCCTTTAATTGTTTTTAAGCTCAAGGGCTATATATATCTATCTATCTATCTAAGATATATATACATATAACTAACTGAATTTCCACCCTAAGCTTGACAATATTGTTTCATACATCCAATTTATTTAAGAAGATGACAACAAAATAGCATTTCAATCATTTTGCTTTACCTTGTCTTCTTTATCAGATAATAGAGAAGGGTGCTTAACTGATAACTCCATAGAGCTGCACTCCAATGAAAACAAGCGTGTTCAAATTATGAAAATATTGCAATTTCAGCAAATATATTATTTGATTGAAAAGGCACACCAAGCAACTGCAAACATATACAAAAAGGTCATTTTTCACAAAGCTTCTTTGTTGGCTCTTTTCCGTGGTGTTTGGCAGCATGAAATCAAAATTCCCTCTTAAATTTATGTTGATTATATCCCGTACTGTCCTCAAACCATGGGCCTCTTATGGCAAAAGCATATCTTACCTTACCCTGAATACAAGTACCTATATTTTCTGAATAATCTCAAATATAAAATGTACGACCATGACGTTCAAAAGCATGGAAAAGTTTCAGGAGTTTCTTACTAAAGATCAGTTTAACAGAGAAAATGCACTAGCAGAAAATAATACATGCTTGAAAGTTCAACCAAATCTTCAAGCCTGACTGCAGAATAGCTTTAGCCATCGTAAAAATTCCCAGGGCACCACCGTCTCCCCAAGCACTTCCATGAAAGAAAATTGAAACCTTACCACATGCCTCCAAAAGTCTCAGGAAACAAAGCTTAAATTGAATGATTTTAACAATGCATTTCCACAACTCAGTAAACACGTGGGTGAGAAAACCGGCATTTGCAGCGCACTATGACACCATAAATAGATCAATGTCAGACACTGACAACAAAAATGCACTTTTTAAGATGTATAATGGCTTACTCTCCAAATCTGGCACTATAGCATATGGCTCCTAAATACAGTTAATGTACTTATAGCTTCCATTTGTTTCATAAAGCAAAAAAACTATGTTAATCTCAATCTCATAGTTTCTGTGCAAAAATAAATTCTTGAAAATATCACATTCTCACCCCTTTTACCTTAATATTGAAACAATGAAAAGCATCACATCAGTTCACATGTCCCGTTCATAATCACGCGAACGAGACCTATCCACACGGTCCTTCTCTCTTTCTCTATCACGGCCACGGTCACGATAGCGATCACGATCACGATCACGGTCACGAACACGATCTCTGTCTCTGTCTCTTTCTCTATCTCTATCTCTTTCTCTGTCCCTATCTCGTTCTCTGTAATGTTTATCATGTTCCCTTACCTCGCGATCACGGTCAATCTCATGGTCTCGGTCACGATCTCTATCTCTATCTCGACCACGAGAACGCTCATGAGAACGCTCATGCGACCTTTCTCTTGAACGCTCGCGGTCTCGTTCCCTCTCCTTCCTGTCATGGCCATGATCAGCATCCCTGAATAGAACACAAAATAAATAAGCACACTACTCAAATAAAACAGCACAATTGCAACGATACCGATCATCATATTGCTCTTCTCGAATCTTTGGCTCCTCAGACCGAGGTGGTCCAGCTGAAAGTAGCTGAGGTTCTCTGTAAAAGTTGCAATCAAACAAGGGACTGTCAATCAAATGAGTTTTCCCAACATCAAGAAAATCAACTGCAAAAGTATCCACCCAACGCTAACATGCAAGCCTACTAACCTTCCAGAATATCTCTGATTGACTTCTTCACCTCCAACCCGTGTAGATCCCAAGCCACCACCCAACCTCCGGGGCCGCCAGTTGGGCACAGTTCTTCCACGTTCAACATCCACAAGCACTCTCCTATTGTCTATCTTACGGCCATCTGCTTGCTTGTATGCAGCTGCAAGAAATGATATGTTACAGGAACACTCTCTATACGCTTCAGGAAAGAACAGTGATTAGATAGAAAATTTATCTATATTTAATCTAGAGCAATTTCGGTAAGACAAGTTGCAGTCTCCCAAAGGCCAACTTGTGGGTCCACTGGTCTGATAACTCCTGCAGAAGCTAGCTTGCCCACATATTATACATGATTTAATAGGCCAACAGATCCAAAAGGTCATCACAAGTAGACCCTAGAGCAGGACCCAAAGTGCACCATCATTGATAAGTGCTAAATGAAAATTTAAAAATCAATATACAATCAGTCCACTTACAGTGATTAACAGATATGGTGCAGCAATGATGAAAGTAACTTACCTTTCATATCCCTTGTGTGCATGTACTCTACAAAGGCATAACCTCTTGGCTTGTTGGTGGTTTTATCATGAACAAGACGAACCTGGACAATACAAATAACATTTAGCAAGTCAAATCGAGAACTGCTAACTAGCTAATACAATTGCTTGGCGTCCTAACAAATTCATGCTGAGACTATCTGAGAGATAAGCAGATATACACAACAGCACTCAATCTTACTACCTACAATATTTCAAACTTCTAAACCTAAATTGGCACGGCAGACAGGCACTATGCCCCACTAGCCGTGCTCACCTTTGAGGTGTACAGCTTCGCCACACGCGAGTTCAACTGAGAAAGCCCCACCTTCATGGCAATTGTGTTGGCAGAATAAACCAATGTATGTGGCTGACTTACCAAAATATATATGGAACCTTCCCCTTACCAAGGATGATGTGCTTAAATAAACTAAATACTAAAAAGGAACTCTGGAAGAACACTAGCTGACTAATGTGGAAAGTCAACTTTGATCAACATGTTTATTGAATCAATATATCCTGGAAGAAACAAAACCTTAAGTACAACGTACCCAAGTCGCCAACAAATACAAACTTTCTTAAGCTCCAACTCTAAGCATGAGGAACACTGTGTAGGAATGAGTGATGAAAACTGGCACAAAAACTAAATAAAAACCTTATAATGCAAAATCTGACATGATAACATGGTCCATCAATAAACTCTTACCCAAGAGCAAAAAGATTGCTCTAAAATACCTACCCGCTTGATAGGCCCATATGCCTCAAATTCCCTCTTGATTTTGTGCTCCGTTGTCTCATAGCTCTGCATAAATGTAGAAGGAAAATTAAGTGAAAAGTCAAAACCTAGGAACACTAAATATTTCCATTGTTTAGAACAAGCACATCAACAGAAACTGCAATATAACTATATAGTCCAATCATGCACATGCATAATAAGTTCATAACCAATTTAAAGAAAAAATGGGCATGTAACCATCATCCAGATTCCAATCACTTACAAGCCTTGCAACAAACAGTGTCTTGTATGGATCTCCCGACATATTTGGATCTTTATTAGGATCATCTACATGAATCACTGAAATGTCAGTACTCCTTTGTTGATCCTATACCTTTAGGCCCAAAATTTAAGGAAGATTCGCACATAAAACCAGAGACATATTATCATTTAATTCGTGGCTTTCAGACACGTGGCATATTGAATGAATTGAGTTGTATTTCATTCACCACGTAACATAGAATTTCCAACACTTGCACATTATAGGATAGCAGATATCAAAAATCATTATATTACATTTCTCAAGATCCTCTGCTGCCTTCTGAGCACCTCTCTCCACCCGAAGCTTGTGTATCCTTGCCCGCCTCTCAGTCTGTTCAATTCAGGAAATACAATATAACGTGATGAAGTTCAAAAGAGATGAATCATATATAACTTATGTTCAACTAATAAGCAAAAAATTAATAATGACTCTGGATTATGAATACTAGACATAAATTCTTGAAAGAAGGAACAACCAAACTGCTCCCGAATGATCCTATAAATTTCGGCAAAACACTGCATGTTTTGGGAAGAGAGACGATATTGAAATTTCCAAAAGTTGTGTATTCATCTGCGCATATCCCCCATCCAATCCTAATAAATCCATGGTAATTCTGTAACTTGAACAGAGTGTAATATACCAACGTTACCTTAAGGTCTAGAGATATGAGATGTATGACCAAGAAGCTGCAGGCAAAATATCTATCCAAAGAATCATACAATTGTCAGCTAGTTAACCCTTGACATATTCAAAATATCATCCATGTTTTGTGCCCATGTTACCCAATGCTTCATTGGATCGCCATTGAAGGTAGTATAATTCTCATTGAAAGTGTCATTTCATGATAGAGGAAATAACTTCACCAATTTGAAGATGGTATAATTCAAAGAATCATGCAATTGTCAGCTAGTTAACCCTTGACATATTCAAAATATCATCCAAGTTTTGTGCCCATGTTTCCCAATGCTCCATTGGATCACCATTGAAGGTAGTATAATTTTCATTGAAAGTGTCATTTCACGATAGAGGAAATAATTTCACCAATTTGAAGATATATATAGAGGTAAGAAACTTCAAGCTTCCACAATCTATAATAATAAGGATACAACCTTCCAGAGGCATTGCATAAGAATTTAAGTTAATTGATGTTTCTGATTAACGCCTTATAAACATTAGCATGCTAATAGGCATCCTACAATGGCAACCAAGGGTGATGGTGGACTGTAATGTCCAAGAGTTGTTAATGATTAATGGCCGACCTTAAATTTGATGTCCCATTTCACTGTCCTCTGGAAAAAAATGTTTTAAAAATTCAATTGGAAAATCATATTTTATTGGTCATATGGTGGATTTTGAAAAGATTTTTAAAAAAATCAAGCCCGACACTGGTGCAGCTGGATTGAGTCCAGCCATCATGAGTCAATCGAAAATCTGTGGAGAAGGTAATGAATTCATTAATCATTGTAGAATGTGACAAATCCAAGATAAGCACCTTGAGAATGATATCTCTCAGCTTTTTTCAGATGGGATGTATTTAAATATCTGTACCAGTTGAATAGATAGCACTAAGTTCTTACGCATGAATTATTTATATGATCTAATTTATTGTTATCACTAGAAACTTTTAACAAATTACTGATTGGCTAAATGTTTCTAAATATCTGTACCAGTTGAACAGATAGCACTAAGTTCTTACGCATGAATTATTTATATGATCTAATTTATTGTTATACTTATCATTAGAAACGTTTAGCCAATCAGTAATTTGTTAAAAGTTTCTAGTGATAACAATAAATTAGCTCTTGTAAATAAATAATGCTTTAGTGACATTTATTTTATAATATTTACAACACATTAATTATGATAATCTCTTTGTACTTCAGGTTATCAAGAGCCCTTATTTGCAATCTAATCATTCATTGTGATGATGTATCACAGAGTGAGGTCCAAAATGTCAATTCTCCAAAATCATTAAGCAATGTCTCCAGAAGGTTATTTCCTTGATATCGAGAGATATTCAGTTGCCAAAAACATCTGTATGTTCATTGTTGGTCAATTAATAGACACTACTACCTTTGAAATAGAACTTTACATAGATCACTAAACCTCTTTCAAGGAGGCACTATACAACCACCAATAAACCTCACCCCAGAAAAACCCAATATTGTAGAGTTTACTCTCAAGTAAAACATCACACAGTAAAGTTCAGTAGAGTAGCACGAGCACATAAGATTGGTGAGGAGGGACCGTGAAGAATAAACCCATGGAAGACCAAAATACTAACAAATGAAGCAAATAACGGTAATCAGTTCTGGGTATGAATCTCACACATACAATTTCTAGTTAGGACATCCCTATTAATTTCTGTATCAGAACAAAGAAAAGAGAGGATACCTTTAAAATTACAACCCTTCCGGTGAAAAGTAACGATAAAGTACGTATCATAGTTGTTCAAGAAAAATGTAAAAGGGACTGACAAAGGGAAACCTTGTCAAAATTATCCTATATGATTGTCTTAAGATTGGAAGTGGTTATTGAGTGGGGAAATGTTGACTAGAAAATAAAATAAAAATAACTGGCCTAGCGAAAGTTCGTCAGATTTGTTTATATAAAAGCAAAAAGAAATATAGGTCATATACATCTCAAAAAAACACCAGACATATTTGATTGACTTGAAGAAGATAGAGTTCGTAGCAACCCAGGAAATGACATTTTGTTCCATAAGAAATATTTTTGAAAAAAGGAATCAAAATAGCAACACACAAAAGCACGAGATAGATTTAAAATATAAAAGAGAGATTCCCAATAATAAAAGTTTCAGTAAGCTCAAAACAAATCAAGCAACAATTATAAAGAGCCTTCAACAAGAAATGATATTTTGATATCTGATTATTAGTCACATGATAATGGCATGACAATGATAACAAGCTATACTTGTATTGTATGTTTTTCAAAGTATCACTAGTAGGTTTCTAACTGTAGTAGAGTAATTGTTGTATTCAAAATTATTTTCCCGTACAGTATGCAATCTCCATTATAGACTATAACCTACTAAAGTAGTCACTTCAATCCAACGCATTATAGGATTCTTCCTCCATTATAAACCACTGTAAAACAAATAGCAATTTTTATTCCTCCCATGAATACTCACTTACTCACAGAGTAAAAGTTGATAGCATAATTGCAATTTAGAAGTCACAGAAATACATTTTACTGATCCTGCAGAATTGCAAAGACTACTGAGTACATCAAAAGCATGAAAATGTTGGACAGATGTGTGAATGAACAGTGTCAAACCCGTGGCTCAAAAAAATGTACATGGCAATGACTTGGCAGCACAACAATTTGACCCAAACTCGGGACTCAGCAACTTTATCACTACTAAATAATATATAAATCCATAAAATAAACTTAAATAACTTGAAAAATGCTGTTAAACAACATGAGGATGATGTAGAGAACACAAAAATTGCCTAAGCAAAGTAAAAACAGCAGAAAATTGATATAGTATGATAAAAATGACATTTTTCTTCCCACAGAAGGTGTTATTTTGCCAGTAACCAAGTAACTGACTCAGAGGTGTGAATAATGGAGTAATCACTAGTAATTACTCACCATGACTTGCAAGTCCAACCCTGTTACTTCGCTTGCAAGTAGTTGCATGATCACTCGGCTGAGAAGAAATTTAAATTAGTCACAAGAACTTGGAGGGTACTTGTGAGTTTTAGAACATAGGTCAAACCATTAAAAAATAGGAACTATTTGGCACCTCTAGCAGGTTGTTTTTGGTAGTTCAAGAGAACAACATGGCACAGAACTTGAACATTCTGGACTGCACGGCACCTCTAGCAGACCATTCACAAACATAATATAATAGCCTATGATGATATTCCCTTCTCTTTTTCATCTTTTCTTCTCATTGATTTCCTTTTGATAACATAACAGGCACGGAAGTCAAACAATCTGGACTACACAGCACTTCCAGCAGACCATTCCCAAACATAACATAATAGCCTATGATGATGTTTCCTTCTCTTTCATCTTTTTTTCTCATTGTATTCCCTTTGATAATATCATGTCATCCCTAAATCATTTGGTCCTCCGCTCCTCACCTTCCTCAAACTCACTCATCCATCTTCATTCCTAACATCATTTTTTCCTATGCTTTATTTTCTCACTGCCTTGGTCCAAATTTACTCAATCTCTTCATTTTCCATTGGATAAATGTCACGTTAATACAGGAAAATCAATATAAACTGCATAAAATAAACTATTTGCAAGAATTTTATGGGCATGTGATCCCTAAGTAAATTTGAAACAGCTTAAGGTGTAGAGAATTAGAACCTTGTGACACAAATAATGAAATATATAAGATTGTAATTGTATTACTGCCTTGTGAAATTAAACCCTCTCATCAGAAAGTTGCGGGAATAGGAAATAAGTTACCCTTTTCAGAATACTACATGACATGCTTTGGGATTAATTGTGAGTCGTGATGTATGGAGCAGAAATCAGCTCTATTAAGAATACTGAACTGCAAGCTTCAGGAAATACATTTATATCCAATTTTCCAATTCTACAAATCTTACTTTTAAAAACACAAGAAACCATACCGGAGTTTCAACCTCTGGAACAGGAGGGGCATATTCAGGATCTCCGGGATCCGCAAAGTTATTCACAAACTGGGCCATGCCTGCCCATAAAAGCATGAAAACAATTACATATGAAATTTAGCTCTCTTCAACATCAGCCTGAAAGCCCAAAAAAATCCAATCAAAAACACATAACTAATTGGATTTATTCAATATAATCAAAGAAACAATTAGATACAAAATTCCAAAGAGGAGCTCACTTTAGCACTTGACATATTCTACATATAATCTCCACGAAGTAAGAGCCTGAAAACTCTAATAAAGACAACACAAATTCACATACAATTGAGATGTTGCAGCAGCTGAAATCTAGAAACTCGGTTGTCAGACTTTTGAACTTTCCATATATTGTCATTTTTAATGTTCTCATGTTCAAGAATCACTGTCATTCATATTCTTTCCATTCATTATCCCTGAAGATAGACCTAAACAAACCTTATCCATGAAGACAGATACAGAAGATAGACTGGAATAAACCTTGTCACTAAAGAGGGATACAGAAGATAAACTGGAATAGACCTTATCACTAAAGAGGGATCTAAATGTTACACCCATAACATTGGAATGAAAAGGAATGACAGGGTGATTCCCTAACAGTAGAAAATTAAAAACTGAGTTACAAGACTACCACCTCCAACTACCCTGCAAATAATGTGCAAAATGTATCTCCTCAGCACAAATAGAGACTAACAAATAAGTTTGTATGTATATGGTTATGGAGAAGGATCACTATAATTAGAGGTCCACGCAATAGCTACCAAGACCGAGTAGATTAAATGACAGCATCTACCTATGTCCATGATCAAACTCATCAAAAATCGCAGCAAAAATCCAATTAATGGTTGAGACATGTCACAAATATAACAGCAGAGGATTTCATGATACGCATACCAACTATAAAGGACTGAAAACATTCAATACTCAAAAATAAGACATGCAGAAGGTACAAATATACCAGTGTATAATGGCAATTTTCTCTTCTCGGGAGGCGGCTTAAATTCAAGCGGAGGCCGTGGCTCAAAAGCTTCAATAGATTGCTGGTAAGACCAGTGGGATGGCTTTGCCCTATCTGCACATCACCAACAGTAACCGTAGAGTAAGCATTCATAAACTAGCCGAACTTTGAATACATAAATTGAAACATCTTACAATCAATTCCTGCTGCTGATTAGCTTTAAATTTTAAAAATATAATCCCAAAATCCACTCACTGTAATCCAGGTAGCTCAGATGAAATATTGCTTTCATGCTCTTACAGAGAACTACTATAAATATTAAAAACAACATAATTTCCAGATATCATATTTAAACTCACAAAAATAAACCTCTGAAGAAAAGCAGGCACTTCCCAAACTTCACAAAACAGAGAAGCAAACATGGCAGAAATTCATTTGGCATGCATCTGAGCGTTGGTCACACGAATCAAGTTCCCAAACTTAGCAGCACTGCTTAAGATTTTAAGAATTCTTTGGAAAATTTATAAAATGACATACTAGGACTTCTCGTGACATGTCTCATTTCAACAGATTGCTAAGTAAAGTCATTTCTTATCAACTTTTGTTTGATATAATTTTTTGGTGATAAGCTTCTAGGATCAAAGTGAAAGTTTTCGATTCCCAACTATCAGTTGGCCATCCCAGAAGCCAATGATAAATGGAAAAACAGTAGGACTTCACTTCATACAAAATTAACCACTAATGACTAAAAACTTCAAAATATGAGATTTCATGGAAACCTCACACAAACGAATCTATGAACATGAATTTCAGGATATCTTTGTAGATTTGAAACTTTCGTTAACAAGTTCGGGGTCATGTTTAAGGTTGCAATAAATGATATCATAACCCTAATTTTTCACTTGTATGTGTTACGAACAGGAACCCACCTTGTGAGCCTACACCAGTAAAGCAATCGCTTACAGATGATAAGGCTCCACCAACTGGTCATTTACGCCGAGGGCAGAATTATTACCAACGATTAAAATTTAGGTTTAATCAGATAAGAAATATAAAGTTTCCTCAGTCCATGTGAATAGAGATAATATTTCTGGAAGAAAATGTGTAAGAGTTTTTAATCAACAAAAAAATACATATAGTTGTGTTCTAGGGTTTTATCATTTCGCCGATGTTTTATGACATAGGGACGAGAAGTTTGGCACATAAACATTTCTACAAGTAATTTTTTCATTACGTGCTTCGTATGATGATATCTAAATAACCTATTCGCAACATAATAAACACAATCAATCCTTATCCCATCACAAAAAATAAAATCCTGGAATGTTAATTAAAAAGGGCGCATACCAGTTTTAACTGCAACACAGTGGCCCGGTTTTGGGCCTTGGTCCGCGCTTGAGCTGCGGCATCTTTGTTACGCATGAAGACGTCCCCATAGTCTTCCATAGCTCCGCAACAACACTAGAATAAAAACCCGCGCCGTTATATTTGCCCTCGATAGCTCTGTGCTTGAACAATGTCGCTGATACAACTACCGTTCGAACAGAAAATGGCTCCGTACTTCAAAAATCGTAACGGATTTGGGAGATTAACACGGTTGGCAGTGTGTCGACGCGATCTATCGAGCAGAAGTTTTGGGGTGTGCAAAACAAGGGTTTCAAACATGAAACGAGGGAAGTATTTGATCGCGGGTGCGAAAGGTAATTCAACAAAACGTAGAGGAAAATACTTAAATCTGAAAATGGATGATGTTATGGAGGTTTTTAATTTTCAGAAAGTTGCGATGGGAAGAGGTCCTATAGGAGGGATTCCTTTACACACTAATATAAGAATATTTTTATAAGAGCCCGGACAAGGGATCAGCGAATACCCACCGATCACACCGATCCAAGTATCAAGGAGCAGGCTTCAACACAAGGCGAGAATCCTAAACACTAGTGTGACACCCTAAACAATAAATTTGACACCCTAAAAACTAATGTGATACCATAAATGCCGGTACAGAACCCGAACACTAGTGTGACACCTAAACATCAGTGTGACACTCTATACGATTCGTGACACCTAAACACTAATGTGACTTCCTAAACACTAGTGAAACACCCTAAAAACTATTGAAACATCTTAAACAACAAATGTGACACATTAAAAACTAGTACAACACCCTAAACAACAAATATGACACCCTAAACCCCAATGTGACATTGTAAACACTAAGGCGACAACCTAAACATTGGTGTGACACCCTAAATAGTAATATGACACCCTGAAAAACAAATATAACAAATTAAACACTAGTATTATGCCCTAAACAAAAGATGTGATACCCTAAACCCCAATGTGACACTGTAAACACTAGTATGATACCCTATAAACTAGTGTGACAACCTAAACAACAAATGTGACACCTTAAACACTTATAAGGCACCCTAAACAATAATTGTGACACCATTAACACTAGATTGGCAATCTAAATGCTCTTAAGACATTATAAAACTTTGTCAGATGGACGTTAGGGCCACATCAAGGCCATCTTTACAAGGGTGGTGTATAAGTAGTTTTACTAATGTCACCATTAATGTCCCAAGTCAACATAGAACAAAAACATTAAAAATAAACCCTAAATGCCAAAAATGAATAGAATGTTTCATTTCATTCACATGTAAACATTTTATGGGCCTCCAAAACATTGTTTCATTATTTTTCATTGTTATTGTGTTGTGTGGTATTTGTGTAAATGATTTTTTAGCATTTTTGTGGTTTGTAGAATATATTGAAAAGGATATGTTTGGACTTGGTGGGTTTTTATAGATTCGGGGTAATTTTTCAGGGGTTTATTGCATATTTTTGGGGAATTTTTTCAAGGGTTTTTTAAATTTGTGGGCCATCATTGCGAGGGTTTATATAGATTAGTGCGTCGTTTTGTAGGTTTTTGGTAGATTTGTGAAGAATTTTGAAGGGGTTTGTTACATATTCGTGGGGAATTTTTGCATGGTTTTGTTTAAGATTTGTGGACCATTTTTGTAGGGGATTGTTAATTTTTTTTTTTGGGTTGTTTGTAGTAGGGGTATTATGGAATTTTCAAGTAAAATTCTTAGCAGAGGAAATCCATTGAAATGATGACTAGGTAAATCTTATGCTTAGCTTTATCATTTGTTTTATGTGCTTCAATATTATTTCTTTTAGTTCTTAACACATTAATTATATTCATTACTCTTATTGTTTCCTATGATTAGCATATAAACACTAAAATATGAACCACAATTGTTTTCTCAAATAACCATTCAAACCTTACATTAGTGCTACACATTTTTATTACTACACTCAACCCTCCTCCCATCCATCCACCAAAACTACTTATGTTACATTTTTTCAAATCTTTCAAGCCCTAATTTCAATGAATCCCCATTTAAAGGATAATAAAATTCATCCCGACCCAAAATCTAGGTCCCTATGACTCTTTCAACATACCCACTTGTGACACGCCGCAAACATTGAACCCATGATACCATGTTTCTTTAAACATTGTCAAATATGTGTGATATAAATCATGACACTAATAATTTAATTACATAAAATATGGTCAAGAAAATGTAAGTAGTAGCGTAGTAAGAAATTTTTAATCAAACACAAAATAAGTGGCATACAAAACACCAATGCACATAGTAGTCAACTCAATTAATGTCACACAACGTGTAAGAGTATAAAGAATTCATATAAATGAAAATGCTCATATAATAAGTAATGATTTACGCAAGAAGTTATGTACAAGAACTTGAGTGTATTTTTTGATGTGTCTATAATATGAATGATCAATGTCAATAGTGTAAGAATTATATCTCAAGCGATAATTGATTGTGTCATATTCAAAATTAGTGAAGTAATCTCACATGTTACAAAGTAGTTAGAATCACTTATATCTACATCTCTTAGTTATGCTTTGTATATACTCGTGTAATAATCACAAGATCTTAATGTCGATGAAATGGCATTAGTGTCCTTTAAGGTTTATGTTGAAACAACTTCTATCAAATTATATCATGTAATGAAAATCTATGTATTATATATTATCAACAATCTTAGCACAAGGTAGAATCTAGTAAAAGTGTTATATGAATAAAAGGTGCTTACTTAGAACCACCGTCATATGGCATGAGATAGGTGTTTCTAACTATTCGATTTGTATTTTAAATCTCGAGTTTCAAGGGGTGGAAGTAGAGTGCTAAATTCTAATTATTATAAGACTCAATTTTATGCAATGAATGGATGAAGTCTTGGTTTTATATGTTCATAATATTGTATTATTTTTGTATTTTTTCTATAGGAGAATGAAAGGAAAATAATAATAACTGGAATCGATTTAGTATCGTAGAGCACATTTAAGTAGGTGGTATAAGTTGTGGGGTGATGTACTTAATAAGAAAATTTCCCTTAAAAATCACATCAAACACATAAAATATGATGCATCATCTGGTAACTACCTAGTCATGGACTTGGGGAGTAGATGTCAATGATTAGTAATCATTCTAAGAGTGTGTGTGTGTATGAAGCTATGTACAAGTGAATGTGAGGAAATCCCTAAGAGGGGATAATTGATTATCATTTCAAGGGGATATCCTTTACCAAGATGAAGAGAATGCAAAGTAGTCATTCTTGCCAACAGATAATGACTTCCTAAATCTAAGATAAAATCACGTTTCCTAACATACTTTATGTTATTGTCCTGGTAGTGTGTGAATATATATCATGGGTCACAAGTAGTCGTATTTAGCCATAGGATATCAATGTAAATGAAGTGCATCAATGTCCATGAGGGTCACACCCACATGGTGTTACCTAAATGTTATGTGTCACGCATGGTTAAATAACACATGGTGCATCCGAGGATATGTAGGGCGATCTCATAAATGATTGTGCTCATATGATGTAATTCGTAATTTTATTTGATTAACTGATGAATGAAATAAAATGGATATTGGTTTATTGAATTTTAAATATATTTTCATCGAATATTTACATTTTCATTTTTCCATTCTAAAAATGGTAAATAAACTAATCATTCAACGATTTTTCAACATCTATATCATTACATATGTCAAAGCAGCTTGAATATGTATTAGTTATTGTTTTTTCTATTTGAGGTCTATGTGTGTGTGCGTGTGCGCATGTAATACCAATGAGATACACTTTGATATAGAGGTAAATCATAAAACCAATGATCTCATTTAACAATTTTTGATTTGGTGCTTGAGAAACTTGTGTTGGTAATGCTTCACATGGTATGATGTTTTTCTCTTGAATGGGTGAGATATATTTCTTACTATGATGAAATGGATGTTACTTTCTCCTCACTAGGTGTGGTGACTTGTACTTTCCCTACTATAATCAAAACTTATTTATCCTCACTAGGTGTGGAGACTTATACTTTCTCTACTATAATAGAAACTGATTTTTCCTCACTATGTGTGGAAAATTTAATCATATCTAATGTACTAGCACCACTTTCTCCTCACGAGGTGGAGACTGAACTTGATATTTCTTGATTTTACCTCATTGGCATGAAGAATATTATATGTTTGTAATCAATCTTGTCTTATTGTTATCATGTAGTCATCATATATAAAACTAATATGCTCATTTTTCATTATCCACAATGGATTCCATTTTGGTTACCCAATGTTGTTGCAATATTGCATTGAATTTTTCATTAGTATCCATAACATGAATTGGTGTATCTATAACCTTTGGGCCTATTGTAATAAGAAGATTAAGATGTCCCATAGAGATAGCATACTATGATAAATGATTAACTCATTTCTTATTTTTTAACACTTTGATTATTGGTTCTTCCAATCATAGATCTTGTATTGAGTATGATTCCTCTCGCTTGGGACCATTGCACACTTTTTAATATACTTGCTTATATTTGTCTGGTGTTTTTATTCTTAATAGTTTGTATTATTATATGAGTATGATGTGCTTATATGTTAGATAATTTATGTGATCACGTAAGGCATAACACTTATTTTTCCATGCTTGTTTATGCATTGTATTTATAAAATTCCCTTCCTATATGCAATATTAAACAATGTTGTGGTCTATACTGAGTCGTTGATAATTTAATTAGCTTCTTTGTCAAGTAATGTTCATGAGCTAATGATAGGTGTATCCATGTTGTTGTATAATGATATTGTTATTGAATTGAAAAATCCTTGGATGGGTGTCATGCATTTTATTGTATGAATATTGATCCTTATTATAAGTTGAATGAATTACACTTGTTGAGGTAGAAGCATTATAATATGTGTTTGAGGTAGGGGTCCCTAGCATGTAAGTACGCACATATGAAAAATCCTTAATGGACTTGGAAGTAAGGGTCTCATCTAGTTTGGGATTGTCATATGATGCACCCTATTTATGATATAATATCTTATCTACTGATTGAGAAAGGGATTAATTGATTTTACCAATCATCGAAGCAAGAAATGGAGTTGATAGGCCTTTACAAAATATGTGTTGTTGTTCTTTGAGACTAGGGCTAAACATTGACTAATGTACTTAGATTTTGAAACATGTTACATAAGCTTGGATAAACTCATTGGTTTGTTTTCATATCATCTCCAAATTATCAAAACCATCATAGGTAATAGTATGTGATCAAAAATTAATTAAAAATTATTTTGTTATATGGAAATCTATCAATGGATCCACTAGGTAAACCACACAACCAAACTAAAGAAAGGATTGTAAGATTATATGGGAATGATTTAAGTAAAATTTGATCATTATGTGCATATGCTTGTAGGGATGTTGTAAAATGAGAGATGTGTTGAGAAGAAATATCTCTTCTTGTGAATAAGATGAATTTGGGCATACAAAATCTAGTTGGGAAAGGAGCATTATAGATGTTTAAAACTATTGGATGGTTGGGAATGATATTAGTAAATGTCCATTTTATTGTTTGATTACATAATTTCATTACCATAGGATGATTGTATGGTGGGATTAAATACATAAGGTGAAGGGAAATCTTGACAAATTCAAATTTTCCCAAATAACACGTAACCAAATCTAAATGTGGTTAACCAATACTAATATGACTATCACTTTTTGTGATTATAACTATATATCAAATTGTTTGATTTTCTTCTCTAATTGGTTATATCAATTATCTTAGACATGTTGTAGAGTTTCATTTACATTCACTCCTTAAGTAAAACTATTACTTACAATAGATTAGTAGTTTTAGTTGTACCTTCTATTTATACAATGGATTAGAAATTTATAGTCATCTATAGTTTCATAAAGAGGGTTTTTATAGTATATTTGTGGCGTTTTTTCATGCCCCATATTTTAGGCTTAACTTTAATGAATAATTTAAATTAATCCTTTATATCAAGTTTCTTGTTGATTTTAACCTAGTGCTAAATCAAGGGTTGAACTCTTGCTCTCTTATCATTCCTCTTTAAATATAGCCTTACATTGAGGCATGTTTAAGATTCACATAATTTAGATCTATCATTTGGATTGTATTACATTTTTGTATGACATGTTTGGGACATTTTTGACTAACATACTTCTTTGAATATAATTGTAACAAATAATTGTTGTTTGTCTCCTTAGTTGTAGCTCTCTTGAGTGTCCTCCATCTTTCAAATTGAGATGTATGCATGCTATGTACACTATAGCCAAATATATCATGGATATATTATATCTTTGTGGAATATATTCTTATATCCTCACAATCTTCATTTATTACCTTGTGATAGTAAGTTGTATGATCCATCTACTTTGTGAACAAGATTGTGTTGAGTTTTGTTGGACTTCTAAGAGGAATGTGATATAGTTTCTTGGAAATCATATTTTGATTGAGACTATGGTAAATTTGTACATGATTTTATGACATTATTGATTATGATCATAAGAATTATTGACCATCTCCTTTTGAGGAAGTAGGAGTAGACCTACCTAAACTTCATCATAGCATGTAACTTGTTTGAACTAGTACTCTATTTAAATTCATTATATAATATATTTTGAAACTAGCTTTGTGTTTTATTAATTTTTATGAGATTTTTAACATTGGTTTATATGCGGATGAATGGATTACGGTTTGTAACAAGAAGAAAAATGCTCGAATTGAAAACAGTAGTTGTTAAGTTGTTGTTTTGCTACTTTTCAGTTGTTGGTTTGCTAGTTGTTGGCCTTATTCATGGCAGGTTGTTTGTTGCCATTGGGCTTTTTTATCACATCTAGATTTTGATCCCTTTTTGGTTCATTGATATAGTTTTATTTGGCTTTTGAGTCTTAGTGTACAAGGGTATAGTCCCTTTCAAAAAACTATTTACCAATAATAAAAAACATTGGTTTATTTTTCTCTTATATAGAGGAACATAATATCGTCCCTGGGAGTAAGTGGAAAAATGCCTTAAGAAATTAATGGAATCCAAATCACTACTGGGGTTCTCATTCAACGGATGCTTCGGGCAAGTGGATCAAGTGGGAATTTGGACATTAGATATGGTTGTGGAGGTTTTAATGATACTATACATGAGGGTAATGTTACTCACGAGCATGACAAAGATAAACTCTGGGGGAAATGAAGATGAGGACCCTAATGTTTAGGGTGGCATTGAATATTATGAATTTGTATTGTGGATGTTGACCTTGCTATTGTAATCACAACTCTAGAATTATTATTTATTATAATATTATTATGAATTTTGATTAATTATTGAGTGGTTTGATTATCTCGATTAATTTATTATTATTTCCTTAATTGTTTTTCTGTTTGTATTCAATTTTCTACTTAAATTTATTTTCATTTGTTATGTATATCATTAAAATTAACATTACCATAAACACTTTGTAACTAAATTTGCATAATATAATAATATAATTAAACAAATGAAGTTCAAAAACATTATATATATTTATATATATATATATATATATATATATATATCGTGTAATGAATAAAGTTGCAAAACAAGTCAGACCTAAGTTGCAATTGAAGTCATACTTTTGTCATGCTAAATTTATAGCATGTAAAATTGAAAATTTTGATCATGACAACTAAGCCCACCATTTGAAAACCTCTCTTCGGTCATTGTGAAACCTTCCTCCACCAACACATCAACTCGCGCCCCCTCCGAATCTATGTCATCCTCATTTTGGCTGAGAGGAAAGTGATAACATGGTTTTCAAGTGTGTTTCATGTGTAGGGGAATGGATCCAAGTTGATTTCACAGTGAGACTAAGCTCTGAGGTGGAATAGTGCTCTCTAGAGCACTAAATTGGCCATGTTTTAGTCATATCGACATGAGGACATCCCCTAGAAGCTGATTGGAAAGGATCAACCCATTTGGGAGTTGAAAAGAGAGACGAGAAGTGATTCAAGGCAATTCAGTGGAAAATATCCGAAAGAAAATGATGTTGGGAATAATTTAAACAAAACTCTGGGTTATTTTAGGCACATGGAATGAAGGTTTCAACAGAGAAAGTAACTTTGCTCAAGAATTTTATGGTTATGAGAGGATTTGGCAACTTAAAAAATAGGAAATGGAAATCTCTTGGAATTATCCACATGATAGACATAAATTTTGGTCCAAGATTTCAAAATCCTTTGTGATGATCCAAGACACTGTAGTTACACCTTTGAGCCAAAAGAGTAAAAGCCCATTAAAATAGCATTGGGTATTTAAATTGGTTAAGATAGTCTCAAAAGGTAATTTTGAGTCAAAATCATATAAGGGTTTTCTCCTAAATTCCATGTCATACTCTTCGGGTAGAAAATCACTTTTGATTATCTAATTTTTTTAGGATGATGACATCAGTAAACTAACAAACTTGAGCACACTTTTGGAGGTTGTGTGTCCCTTGCACTTTGTCCCAAGGTGCAAAGGGACATGAGGGACAAAGAAGTGTGCCCCCTATGCAAGTTTCACTTTCGTCACTTAAAACGTTACAACATGTGTGTTAGGCAAGTGTAAAACATGAAATCTTGTCCCCTCCTCATGTCATGGACCCCTTTGGCACATTTTTCAAGGCCGAGTGTCCCTTTAACTTTGTACCAATGTGAAAGGTGACACAAGGGGGAAAAAGTGCACTCCCCTTTCACAGATTGGTTTTTTCACTTAAAAGTTGTTACTTAAAGTGTTAGAGAGTGGAAAACATGCAAACTCAAGATCTATTCAAATTTAGCTCCCTCGTGATGTATGCACCCATGGAAGATTTTTGAGATTTTTATATCCCTTTGATTTTTCACAAGGTGCAAGGGGACACGAGGGACAAAAAGTGCACTCCCCATCTCTCGGTTAGCCCCTGACATATGCAAAACTATTATTAAGCCCCGAGAGCTAGTTTTCAACCCCTTGCATGTAACTCTCATGAAAAACCATGCTGAAACTTATCATAATATGATGTAGAGAGCATTATTGTGTACCTCTTGTGCCCTATTTTTGAGGGTAGAATTCCACTTCAACCTCCGTCTGACCATGACCGAGCTCAAATATGCTAAACAAGAGTTAAAGTGTGTAAATGAGATGGAAAGGCTTCATTTCCAAAAACTTAACCATTTTTGAACTTAAAATGACTTTTTTCCCATACCAAATCTCTCACCCATGTTGATATGTTTCTAGAATGTGCCTGAGACCTCACATGCTTGAAAAAAATATTTTTACTCATATCTCATGATCATATGGACCAAATCACTTCAAATTTTAACCATCAACTCCTCTTGAAAATGCATTTGTGATGATCTATGATTCATGGCATGATATTCCACCATTCAAATGTTATTAATGACTGATTTTTCTAGCCATGAACTCCATTTTTTCCCAAAACATTTGAAAATGTATTTACATTTTCCCAGTGACTCGGTGAGCTAAATTGCCTGAAATTTGGAGTAGATGATCCTCATAAAATTAGATTTCATTTGATCCATTTCTCACATGATGAAGTGGAGTATTTTTAGGGATATGGAGGATTAAGTTTTCTCTCAGTATTCTTCCCTCCTCGATGAAATTTATATTTTTGATGATCCAACAAGCCAAATTGCCTGAAATTTGGAGAAAATATTCTTCATAAAATAAACTTTCATTTGAGCCATTGCTTGCATGATGAGGTGGAATATTTTTGGAGATATGGAGGACTGAGTTTTCTCTCAATATTCTGCCCTCTTCGATGAATTTATCACTTTCCCACTAATCTGGATGAGAGAATCATCTAAAATTCAAAGTAGAGCATCCTTATAAAAAGTGAAACTTTTAAAATCACTCTCATCTCATTCCGACGCCCGAAAGACCCACTTCTAAAAATAATAAGTCTTACCAAGTTCCATATATATATATATATATATATATATATATATATATAGTAAGAACTAAAAAAAAAATTGAGTTGCATTTGCTCCTTACATATCAAGAATAATCAAAAGTGCTAAATTGAGGCACTTACTAAAAATAGACATCCTATAATTGGACTAACTAAAAGTAGCAGGTATTGGGATTGTGTTCAATATTTGCATACTCAGTCATCTCCAGTTCATCTCACTGTACTTCGTCACCATAGAGCTCAAACACTCAAGTTTGGATCATATTTCAACTTCAAACATTGAGTACCCTAATAAGAGTGATAGTGATGTAACAAGTATGGAACTAGAATACTTGAAAACAAGGATGTTGATTGAACATTGAGAAGATGTAGAAGGGAAGACATTCTCAAGTGGGCTATTCAGATTAACATGGTCACTTTTTCAAGATATGGATGGTTCAATTCATCCTAGTGGTGGCAGAAGGGGATCATCATGTTTGCAAGATCAGGTAGTCATCTCAGTTTATAAGGTGAAAATATCGTAGTAGTGTTTTGAACACTTATTCAATGCTTTGGAATGTGTTTATATCTCACAGGAAGAGGGAATTGTAATCACAATACTTCAATTCAACAAGAAGATAAAAGGATAAATTACTTCATTCTTAAAGCATTCTCTCAAGATCCATCAGAAGCAGGCTCTTCATCAACAAAGGCTTCCTTGTCTCCAAATTTCACTTCTCTCTCTTCTTCTCTCTCTTCCCCTTCTCTCTCTCTACATTTTATTTCTTCATTAAGAATGTACTTTTTGACTCTTTCATCCTATTCACGTAAGTAACCTTGTAATTGTCCATTGTAAAAGTACCATTTTCACATATAAGAAAAGGACTTAATTTCATTCCTAGTGAATGTGAAAGGTCACAAGTGGTGGTGAGGTGAAAATTCACATGGGGGAGATGAAGAGACTTTTTGTAAGCTATAAATCGGGATGACCTCTCCATTCCAAGGGTTGGTAGTTGTTGGTTGTTGTTAGTTGTTTGCCTTTATTTCACTACTACTACAAGTAATAAGCTACATTCTTTTATCTACTTTCCTATGTTCTTCTACTCACTTTACTTTCCAACTTTACAAGCATTGTAATCTTGTACAGATAAGAAGGAACTTTGTATCTTTGATTAATAAATTATTAGAACTTTATGTCTCTGATTTATTAGTCTTATTATTTCTTACCCAATTGATTTCTTCTTATTGAATGTGGACCTATTTTGGCTAATGTGTGTGAAAAATATAAGTCTATTCACAAAATTAACCCCTATCTCCATTTTCCCATCTCCTCTTTACCTCCCTTCAAAGAAAATTCCTCCCTTGTACATTGTACAAGCAATTTTCCTTAGGTTTAGTGGAGTATTCTTGTGTGATCCTTGGCCTAACGGCCACCCATAATTTTATTTAGTCCTTACATTTAATAAATGGGAGCCTCCCCATGCCGAAGAAGGAAGGGCCTAGCCCCATGATCATTAGTTAAAACCACTAATATATCTTATAAAAATGATTTCACCAACAATTTTTGGTGACTTTGTTGGGGAACATTTTACCCTTGTGCACACTATAACGATTTCTAAAAAAATCCAAAAAACCATACATATATATAAACCATAAAAATTAGAAAACTAAAAATACTATTTGAATTTTTGAGAGCCTCGTTGAACTCCTATTGAAAATTTGCATTATTTATGATTACATCCTTATCTAACATTTTGAGTAAAACTAACAGAAGGGAGATTCACTAGAGAAGACCAAGAAAGTGACACTCTAGTCTTTCACAATCCCGCATTTGAGTTGCAGGAACAAGTTGATTTCATACTTGCTCCCATACAAATTCCAAGACAAACACTTGAGTCTTCACCTCTTGGCTCGGTTGCATATCCACTCTCTCCTCAACCATTGAACAATCTTCCTCTAGAGATGGCTACACCTATACCTTGGGGACAAAACATTGGTCTACTAGTGTTGGCTCCTCCACTTCATGAATTACCAAAAGGATTAAGAAATAACTTTCCAAAATTCTATGGAGATGGAAAGCAACATCCAGATGATCATATTACAAATTTTATCATAACATGTGGTGTTCTTGGAGTGGGACATGAAGATGTTGTTATTTTACTATTCGTGGAGTCATTGTAAGATGTCATTGTGGAATGGTTTTACTACTTGCCACCTCACTCCATTACTGATTAGGATGACATGAAAACCAGGTTTGAAGCAAGATTTAGTATTGCGGAAGATTCTCATGCCATCCTTGCTCAATTAGCTCAGATGAAGAAATAACCACAAGATCCCATGAGATAATTTGTGGTAAAATTTAACAAGTTGATTAGCAAAATTCATATTGGTGTTCATCCTATTGTAGATAATCAAAAGAGGTTCTTCATAAATGTTCAGTTGCCTAAAGTTGGGTTCATACTATAGAGAGCTCAACCAAACACTTTGGATAATGCTCAAGAACTTGTCATTGAAGTGGAAGATGACCTTATCATGTTAGGAAAGGTCAAGAACTATTCAACAAAGAGTAAAGTCCATAGTTTTGAAGGTGAAAGTACTAATGCATTTGGTACAAAATTTGGACAATGATTTGACTACATTGAAGAAGAAAATTTCTCAACATGCCTCATATAAAAATAAAAATAGGAATCAAATTGTTAGAGCACCCCAAAGGCTTGCCTTGGAAGCCCAACCAGTTATAACAAGTATGTGGAACCTATGAAGATGAAGAAGATGAATTTGTTGAAACAAAACTTGAAAGAGAAGAAGAATATTGATATGTAAACATTGGGTATTTTTAATACTTGCATGAAAAATATCCCGAATAATCCATGGATCGTATGAATAATTACTCTTGTGCAACGCTTCACCCACTCATAAACAGAAAGAGGTATCTTCTTCCACAACACATGAAAAGAATTTGAATCCTCAAATGGTGATCAGACGTCGGAAAAGTGACAAAGCAGCGTGAGAATCAACAAGTAACTCTTCCGCGCACTGACCTCCCAGGTCGTGCTTGAGAGCAATGCCCGGTGGGGGTAGAATATGCAGACAAACTAGTTAGGCAATCTAATGTCTTCGACACGCACTAGTGGAATTTGTGAATCTAAGGCTAAGAAGGCCCTTCTAACTTGGACTGGTGTGATAGATCGATCGGCGATGATGATCGCTCAAGGCTCCAATCAATATCGAGCTCGGCGTGATTCGATCTATGGGTTGCGGAATACGTGGAAAATGACCTGGGATTGTTTCGTGTATATCTCCTGATAAGGTCATATGGTGGATATAGTTGATTCTATGGACGATTTTCTGGCCTAGTCTAGAATTCCCTAGCTTCGTTAGCTGCTATATCTAGTAAGGACAGTTGTTCGACGATGATAGGTGGAAGTGGGAGTGGTGAAATACTAGTGTGCGTAGGCCAGTGTCTATATCTAACTGACTTGTGGATTCGTTGGGCTGTGGGACCTGTGGATCACAACCATAGACTCTTGGTTGTTGCGGTCCTGTTATGGTCATACGCGAGATCAAGTTCTAATCCCTAGTATCCAGTAATCGTACGCCTTTTCAGCTTCTACGTTTAGAACCAACAGTTGTGCGATCTTCTCAGAATACCTTACAGGCGTTCTTGCAACCTGGATTCTTAAGCTGGTATCTATATCTACGAGGGTGTCTCCAGCGTCTGGCTGTGGAACTAAAGGATCACACTCGAATGTTTGTTCTCTTTCGAGCCCTTCTACAGTCATGTGGATATTTTCTAGGGTAATCTGTAGTTTGGCTGACTTGACCAAAACGCATGTGCTTGGTCGTCTTCTATGTTTAATCCTCTTAACTGTGAGCTGATCAGTTGTAGATCTGCGGTTGTTCGGAATACTTGTATCCTGAGATTTTGGTCTATGTCAACTATTGTTGTGGCTAGGCTTGGTTGAGGCACGATCGGCTCAAATATATATTCCCTGGGCTCTTGAGGTCCCGTGATTGTCATACAAAACAAAATGTAATCTAACTGTAATGAAATAAATTCTAACTATGTGAAATAAATCTAATATATATAACCTTTATCTTTATAAGAAATATTCTAACAATTCTAAGGAAAACAAACTATTTTAAGCGTATCTAGAAATAATAACTAAACAATAATTTAAAACAGACAAGATAACCGAGTGTGGTTATTTGCCTGTGCAATTTGTAGAATTATTCTAAATAAATATGATAGCCTGTCTAATCTACCTGCAAGATTCTCGATCCTACCTCGAAGTGAGAGTAAATCATAGTTTCTAAGAAACTATCAATCCCCTGACTTCCCCTGGAAATATCGAGAATAGAATGAAATGAAATAAAGCGATTAACTACTCTATTTGATATAAATCTGACTAGAACTTTGAAATTTAAAACCTGGACTTCGCAGAACAGTGGCGAATCCGATGGTGTATGTGATCTCGTCCCCTCAGTATGATCTTCTCGTTCTTTCGTGTTCACTTGGATCCAGAAAAGCGTGTAATGCTAGCACCGATAGGAGTAGATTTTGGGACAAGGACACTCAGAATGCGACCGAGAATGCGAGTAGGAGAGGGATAGCGCAAGAGTACCAGAGCTTGGCTTATGCGATTCCTAGCGGGATTTTACTGCGAGTCATGCAACGTGAAGCGACCAGAACCTTTGACTATCCTATACGAAGAGCAAAACCTGCAACTTTAATGGCTTCCTAAGCTATTTCGTTCCAAAATAAAGACACTGCTTGCACAAGTTGGATATGTGGCTTACCAACAACTGAATAAAGCTAACCAGGTATACAATGAATTGAACTAAGAACTCTAAGTCACAGTAAAACAAATTTACAGCAAAAGGAATTCAGAGGCAAGCTTCTAACCGGATTGGATGGAGCAACAACACTGCCTGCACAAGATGGGTCTGTGGCTTACCAACAGCTGAGCAATGCTAAACCAAGTATGAAGTAAACTATGCTATCAATCCTAAGCAAGCTAACCAAAATACTAAAAACCAGAAGACTCTAACAAGGAAAAATGGTGATCAAAACTCCAGCTCAAATTCTTCACACAAACTCAGCCAAAATTCAGACCATTTGCATGTACACACACCATGCATTTATAGGAATTCAAACACCCAAGAATCAAAACCAAATTGAACTCCTAAACAATAAACAAAGGAAAAACACTATTCCAGGGGACCAAAAACATAAATGCATGCTCAAGTCGGCAAGGAAAGCTGGTGAAACGTGATATTTCACGCGGGTCGCGTCAAAAGGGCGTTCTGGAAAATGCGCCCAGGACCGCCGCCCTGCTCAGGGCGGCGGTCACGAGACCGCCACCCTGCAGGGCGGCGGTTTCGTCACTGAAGATCAAAAGGGGCAAGAAAAGAGGGAAAAAGGGGAAAACAAAGGACACGGGGGCTAAGTGGGGTATGCGGGATGTTAACGCATATCCGAAGAGCTCTTTCTGGATCCCGAACACCTTGCGAGGAGACCTGTATCATCATTGGGGCATTTATTACACCGTTCCGCATGAGACAAAGACTTACAATTTTGGGTATGTACGGTGACTCTAAAAAATAAAAGTAAAAGGAGGATCATCATTGCCCACTTCCATGGGGTCGTCCTAAAAGAATCATGAAACTACCTCGGTTAAGAATCCATCCGCCTCTTTGAGTAAGTTTATTTTTCCTCTGTCAAATCAATTTTTGCTTATTTTGTTTTTAAGAACGTAAATCCCATTCATGTTAAGGCTTCCATTATTCCCGATGTGCCTATAAATTCTTCACCCTTTGACATCATTGACCATGTCAAGAAAGCCAAAATCTAAATTTCTAAATTAGAATACCGAAGAACCCATATTAAAAAATTTGATAAACTTGTCTAATTTATCAAAGGAAGTAGTTGAAATGCCATTACCAAAGAATCACTTCCGATTGCAGTACCACTCCTCAAAACTTCTTGCCTCAAAATCCACCACTTTTAGGAAAGTAGAACATTTCTATCTAGCCTTGTTGATTAATGGGTATAAATTTAATAACTACAATATTCGCTTCGGTGCCTACGACAATGTCATGCCCTCCAAATTTACTAAGGCTCTTGGTCTCTCTCTCATCCCCGCTACTGAACATTGTTACTCTATGGAAACCAAATAAGTACCTCTTGTTGGATAGGTTAAGGATGCTCAAGTAACATTTTTTTATTTTCCTGACAAGAAAATCACGATGAAAATACTTGTAGAAGAAACATGTCAACTTCGTATGGGATGTTCTAAGCTAGATTTTCTATCGTGGTATTGGCATAGATATGTAAATGGATATATCGTATACCACCATACCAGTCAATGGTAAGATGAAGAAGCTCCTTCCGATAAGAAAAATGAAATACACGGTTCAAAAACTAGATGACCCAAGAGCGGACATCCTATACCAAGATTCAAGGTATGTAAAATTTTCATAACTTCATAGGAAGATGTCAAGCTACCCATATTGATGGAGGAGTATCCAAGTTTGATTGAGCTAGTGGAAAAGAATTATGATGATTTGATGGATCCAAAATTTGATAGTGTGTACTACATGTTGGATATGGATACAGGCTCTCTGCTTAGTGATGATGAGGGTAATGGGTATCTTGACTTGCAAAAAAGTAGTCCCGAGATGATAAGTGGTGTAATTTGTGAAGGAAAAATGATATCAAATGACTTCTTGACATATGAGCCCCATGTTTCCAATCTTGTTCTCAAGGCCGAACATGCATATTTGTTCAATGAATATGATTGTGAATATGAAGCCTTCTCTTTCCCATTAGGAGATGAAGACCTTATCAATGAGGGATGTATAAATAGGAAGATTCTCGGGTCTCTTGAAGTTGACTCTACTCAAGAAGAGGATGTCTCCATCATAGAGATGAATTTCCAAGCTCAAGATGGTCACTACGGGGGAAACAAAGATTTTCTTATTTCATGCCCGACCTTGTGCTTGTTCTCCTTTCAAGAGGATGAAGCACTGTGCACATCACACCATAGTGAGAAGTGGGTAAAAAATGAGCCAATATGTGTGAAGGATGATTGTTTAGAGAAATTGAGAAACATGGAGTACCAAGAAGCTTGTGATGAGGTTCAAAATCTCAAAATATATGTCAAGAACCAACCCATAGAGACCATGGTCATGAAGCAAATAACAAATGAAGGAAAAATTCCCATCAAATATCACAAGTCTTGCTATGAAAATGATGAGCTTGATATGATGAAGAATCATTCCTGTAGAAGCCGAGAAAATGAAAAATGAGAAATTAGAAGCATGGTTAAATTTGATAATGGATTGGAAATTGAAAACAAAATGTCATATCAACAAAGGAAATGAGATATCTAAGTGGGCCCCACTTATGATAATAATCATGCAATATTTCACAAGAGATTAAGAAAGGGTTCATACTTCCTTGAACCAATCAATGGGTTTCGCAAACCGAAGGCATTTGGTGTTGCCTATACACGGGTAAACATTCAAAGAAGAATCAACACTACAATAAAAGTGGGTTGGCCACCACATGTACCGTAGGTAATTTAGGAATGTTGTATCATGGTTTTTCTATTTGTGGTGTGTTTCCCTTTCTATTGTGTGTTTGTTTTGTTTTTCTCTTGGTTGTGTTGGTAGTTTTCTTTGATTGTTCAAGTGTGTTGACTATATGGGCCAATGGGTAAGGCACTGGCATGTTCCCCATGAGATACATGAGGTTATTCATTACCCCTGATGGTCTAATGTACCCGAGATACAACCAAAAATTGTCATGATAAATGTATAGTATGTAAAATTGAAAATATTGATCATGATAACTAATCCCACCATTTGAAAACCTCTCTCCTGGTCATTGTGAACCCTTCCTCCTGGTCAGTCCATCAACTTGTGTAGCCCCTCCGAATTTGTGTCATCCTCATTCTAGTTGAGAGGAAAGTGATAACATGGTTTTCAAGTGTGTTTCATGTGCAGGGAATGGATCCAAGTTGATTTCACAGTGAGACTAAGCTTTGAGGTGGAATAGTGCTCTCAGAGCACTAAATTGGCTATTTTTAGCCATATTGCAACATGAGGACATCCCCCGAAAGATGACTGGAAAGGATCAACCCATATAGGAGTTGTGTAGGAGATAAACTAAGTGATACAAGGCATTTTAGGGAAAAATTGTGAAGGAAAATGATGTCGGGAACAATTCAAGTAAAACCGGGTTATTTCGGGATTAGGAAATGAAGGTTTCAATGGAGAAAGTCACCTTGTTTCGAATATTTTAGGATTTTGGAGAGGATTTTGGAGCTAAAAAATAGGAACTAGAAATATCTTGGAATTTTCCACACGATGGACATATAAATTTTGGTCCAAGACTTCAATATCCTTCGTAATGATCTAAGACATCGTAAGTGCCCCTTTGAGACAAAAGAGTAATGAGACCATGAAAAAAATTACATGTAAAATTGGATCTATAAATTGGTTGGGATAGTCTCATAAGGATTTTTAGAGTCAAAATCATATAATTTTTTGCTCCTAAACTCTATTTCATGCTCCTGAGGCAGAAAAACACTTTCAATGTTCTAATTTTGCATTGGGATGATGACGTTAATAAACAAACAAGTTAAAACACAATTTTAGAGGTTGTGTGTCCCAATAATTTTATTAAGGTGAAATGGGACATGAGGGATAAATAATTATGCTCCCCTATGCAAGTTTCACTTTCATCACTTAAAACACCACAACATGTGTGTTAGGCAAGTGTAAAACATGAAATCGGCCCCCTCCTCATGTTGTGGACCCCCTTGGCACATTTTTCAAGGCTATGTGTCCCTTGCACTTTGTCCAAACATTTAAGGGGACATGGGGTACAACAATTGTGCTACCCATTCTACATGATTGGTTTCGTCACTTAAAAGTTACAACTTGAAGTGTTAGAGAGTGGAAAACGTGCAAACTCAAGATCTATTCAAATTTGCCCCCTCCTCGTGATGCATGCACCCATGGCACATTTTTGAGCTCTTTATATCCCATTTATTTTTACTAAGGTGTAATGTGACACGAGGGACAAGAAATTGCACTCCCCTTCTCTCAATTAGCCCTGGATACATGTAAAACCCTTTGTTGAGCCCCGAGAGCTAGTTTTCAGCCCCTTGCATCTCACTCTCATGAAAACCCATGTTGACACTTTGTCATGATTTGATAAAAATCACATAATTGTATCCCTATTGTCCCTTCACCCTTATTTCATCCTATTTTTAGGGTATAACTCAACTTGACTCCCGTTTGACCATGATTGAGCTCAAATAGGTTAAACAAGAGTTAAGGTGTGCAAATGAGATGGAAAGGATTCATTTCAAGCACTTAACCATTTTTTGAATTTAAAATTATTTTTTCCCCTTCCAAATATCTATCCCATGTTGATATGTTGTTGGAATGTTCTGAGACCTCACATGCTTGAAAAACTGATTTTTGCACATATCTCATGATCAGTGTACTAAATCACTTAAAATTTTAACCATGTTTGCTCTTGAAAATGCCTTGGTGATGATTTATGATTCATGGCATGATATTCCACCATTAATATTTTAGTAATGACTGATTTTTCCATCCATGAACTCCATTTTTACCCAAAACAATTGAAAATGTGTTTGTATTTTCCCCGTGACTCGGACGAGCTAAATTATCGAAATTTGGAGCGGTTGATCCATAAAATTAGATTTCATTTGAGCCATTTCTCACATTATGAAGTGGAATATTTTTAGGGATACAAAGGACTAATTTTTATCTTATTATTTTTCCATCCTCGATGAAAGTTACATTTTTCCGATGATCCATCGTGCCAAATTACCTAAAATTATGATCAAATATTCTTCATAAAATCAACTTTCATTTGAGCCATTTCTTGCATGATGAGGTGGAATATTTTTGAGATATGGAGGACTAAGTTTTATCTCAATATTCTTCCCTCTTCAATGAAATTCTCACTTTCCCACTAATCCAAATGAGAGAATCATCTAAAATTTGGAGCAGAGCATCCTTGTAAAATGAAACTTTTGAGATCACTCTCATCTCATTTTGACACCCAAAAGACCCACTTCTAAAAATAGTAAGTCTTATCAGGTTCCACTCTCTATATATAGTAAGTCGAGAAAAATCGTTCTCTAAGTTTCCATTGCTCCTTACATATCAAAAATACTCAAAAGTGCCAAATTGAGGAACTTACTAAAAATAGACATCCTAGAATTTGACTTACTAAAATAGCATGTGGTGGGATTATGGTCAAGCTTTGCATACTCAGCCATATCTCATTCATCTCAATGACCTTCATCACCATGAAGATCAAAAACTCAAGTTTGGATCTAATTTTAACTACAAACATTTAGTGTCCTAATAAGAGTGACATTGATGTAACAAGTATGGAACTGGAAGACTTGAGAACAAGGATGTTAATTGAACACTGAGAAGATGAAAAGGGGAAGAAATTCTCAGTGGGCTATTTAAAGGTTGGAACAGTCACTTTTTCAAGAGACCGGATGGTTTAATTCATCATAGTGGTGGCAGAAGGGGATCGTCATGTTTGCGAGATCAGGCAATCATCTCAGGTCTACAAGGTGCAAATCTGATAGTAGTGTTTTTAACACTTATTCAATGCTTTGGAATGTGTCTCGCATCTCACGGGAAAAGGGAAGTGCAATCACAGTATTTAAGTTAAATAAGAATACAAGGGTGAA
The DNA here is from genome assembly GCA_018340775.1 of Taxus wallichiana var. yunnanensis. NCBI lineage: Eukaryota > Viridiplantae > Streptophyta > Pinopsida > Cupressales > Taxaceae > Taxus > Taxus wallichiana. Next base: position 343,153,001 of record CM031239.1, read on the forward strand.
TAACTTTATTCTCATAGCACTCTCTCAAGATTCATTAGGAGCGTGCTCTTCATCGTGAAAAGGATTCCTTGTCTCCAAATTTCACTTCTCTCAATTTTCCCCCTCTTTCCCTTCTCTCTCTACATTCTATTTCATCATTAAGAATGTAATTTTTAATATTTCATCCTATTCACTTAAGTAACTTTGTAATTATGCATTATAAAAATCCCTTTTTCACATATAAGAACAAGACAATTTCACTCCTAGTGAATGTCAAAGGTAAGTAAGTGGTGGTGAGGTGAAAAGTCACATGGGGTGAAATGGAGAGACTTTTTGTAAGCTATAAATTGGAATGGCCTCTCCATTCCAAGGGGTTAACTTGATTGTCGATTGTTATTAGTTTTTGGCCTTTGTTTCACTACGATGAAATCAATAAGTTATGTTCTTCTATCTCCTTGCTTGTGTTTTTCTATTCTCTCTACTTTCCAACTTTGCAAGCATTATAATCTTATACTGACCAAGAAGGAGCTTTGTGTCTTTGATTAATGAATCAGTAGAAGATTGTGTCTTTGATTTAATTTCTTCCTACTTAATGTGGACCTACTATGGCTAATGTGTGTGAAATTTGTAAGTACATGCACAACATTAACCCCCTCTTTCCATTTCCCCATCTCCTCTTTACCTCCCTTCAAAGAAAATTCTTCCTTGTACATTGTACATGCAGTTTGCCACAAGTTTAGTGGAGTATTCCTGTATGATCCCCAACCTAATGGCCACCCATAGTTTTATTTAGTCCTTGCATTCAATAAATGGGATCCTCCCCATACCCAATAAGGAGAGGCCTAACCACATGATTATTGGTGAAAACCACTAATATGTCTGCGATAAATTATTTCATCGACACACACATAAGTCATAATTTACGTTACACTAAAATTGTAAATATGGATGAAATTAAGTTACTATTTAAGTCACAACTAGTGTTGAAATTTAATTTTGATGTAGTGTTGTTATTAAAGTCATAATTAATGTTGTGATTAAAGTTGGATGTAGTGTCGCAATTTAAGTCAAGATTACAGTCACAATTAAAGTCATATTTTAAGTCATATGTAGTGTTATTTTTTAAGTCACACTTAGGGTCAATGTAAAGATGATGCTAAAGACCCTTATTAAGTCAATAATTAAGTCATACTAAAGTCATTAATTAATTCACATATAAATTTTCCATTTAAGCCACTTTAACATCTTATATTGAGTCAAGAGTTATGTCATACTAAATTGCTAATTAAGTTAGAGATAAAGTTTCCATTTAAGTCACATTATGTTCTCGGTTTAAGTCACCCTATTGTCACGAGGGTGACATTAAGGGTGACTTACACTAAGATGTTAAGGTGTTTTTAGTGCAACTTTTTAATTTATGACATTTAGAGTCGTAGTTTAAGTCATTCTTAAGTTATTTTCGTGAATTTAAATTTAACTTTAGGGTACCTAGTTGGAATTCAAAATAACCATATTATGTGACTTAAAAGTGACTTAAAGATGACTTAATAATGAATAAAAATGTGACTTTAACCGGTCAAAATATTGTACTAACACCATAAATGACATTTTTTGTTTCAAATATTCCTCCATACTTCGAGGAAGCATATATATTGGCATTCATTTGTACACACGTCAACTCTTAACAAACACAAAGTGTCATGGTAGATAATGGATCTAGCCAAAACCTTTACACTATGACAATCCTTACATCTATATGTTGTACCATAAAATACCTCACAATAACCATATATATATATATATATATATATATATATATATATATATATAGTGATGGGATTTGATTGCCAACGATAAAAACCACTCGAGGGCATAATATCATCCATACAACTTAGACCCAAGAGGGTGGACACTTGGTTTCTTGTAGTCCCTTCCAACGACATAGTTGACATTGTACTCATGGATCCATGATATGTGTGTTGTTTGATCCACATTACGGGGATTCTTAAAGTATATATAAAACAATATGGTACTAATCATTCGTAATGTCCCTTACGAGTACCCTACCTTACTTATCCTAATACTCCCTTTCACTCTAGCCTAACATATGGTGTCTTATACTAGGTTACAAAATTTACTGACATATCATATAACGTATGGACCATATTTCTAGACATATCACATAGCACACACCAATACAACATGAGAATTTTGTAACACATACATCTCCTCAAATGTATCATATGTTATGTGTGACACATGGTAGTTACATAACAACCATGTGACTTTGACCCTCACAAGACATCGATGCACTCTCTTATGTACATGAAGAACCTACAATTACTATATCTACTTTTGACATGTAGCATAGGTTCACACATGTTACCAATAATGATAACACAAAGTATTATATGATACATGAATATATCTTTGATTTAGGTGGTCATTTTACTTCAACGATCACTACTAATTTTTGTTCTTTGCATATCATGCCACGACATATATCATCTATATGGTACTCCCTTGACATAATCATAGGATACCCTCTTAGGATTTATGTATTCATATCTTGAGAACACTCACTCGTACATATTTTCTTGTATGTACATATTCTTCAAATATCTTACCATCGATGACTTGTGCTCTTAGCACAATTATCAAACATTTGACATCTTCACCCCTAGTCCATGACTAGGAAATTACCTAAACGATGTAACAAATTTCATATGTTCAATGGGATTATTAAGTGAATAAATGCTACACAAGACCCCACTTCATCTCTTCTTTTGTTTACAACATACACCCTAATTCCACTAGTATATGTTCTAGTTGATAACCTTTCCTCTTTTTCACGTTCTTATCATGACACTATAAAAAAACAACATAATAAGAAAAAAATACAAAACTAAGACCTACATGTGGATTTTTGTGTCATTACATAGATGTAATCATCATGATCACTCAAATTTAACACTCTGTAATTTTCTTATCCTTCTCAAGTTGAGCTCCATAACACAAATAAAATAGTCACATATATATAATTAATCCATGAACATCATACACTATATGAATTCTTATAGCCTGACATACCACATTGGGGGAATACCCATAGTAGGAGTAATATTAGTGATTGATCTTACGTCAATCATATCCTTACATACAATTTCATTGATGGTATAACCCTACTCGTGCCTATCTTGTAAATGTAAGCTAAGAATGGTATAATAGAACATCCTCTCTCTTCGTGATAATATAAATTACTCCATGATAATGGGACCACTCAAAGGCCACACATAAGAAGGTTTTAAGTTTTTAATATTATGGATCTAGATTATTATAGTCATACTCTATCAAATATGTATGATTCCAAAGCCTTAGTCCAGAAATGGATTGACATCTTACTAGTATCCTAATTATAAATGTATAGTATAGGTTTATAAACAAGATAGAGATACTTATGTTAGGGTTGTAAGCATGGATTTAAAAGATAAATAGATTGTAAATCCCAAGTGGTGGATTGTAAGGTAAGGATAAATATATTATAATGCAATAGATTAAGAATATGATAGTCTAATCTAATTTATACATGATCAATCAAGCGATCAATAAAATCTGAAGTAACATAAAAGAAAAAAGAGGTTTGAGATACCTTCATTTTAGCTCATTAAATTATCCCTAATGTTAGCGACACCGTGTGGGAAAACCTATTGTTGGGACTCTATGTACTCCAAAGGTTGGTTAGACCATAACAAGTGTAAATCATATGCTTGTGAATCTTAATAACCCAATGCTAAAGAATAGGCTCCAAAAGATAATCGATATTAACTTTAAGACCTTTAAGAGCATCTCGGTGAGCATAAATATACTAAATGAATGATAACGGTGTGATGATCAATGCACTTAAATTCCTCGTATAATAAGGAACACGATTAACTATTATAGTTTCCTATAGCTAATAATATTGACCATTTGTGATGTTATTAATTATAAGCAATAAAATATATATGCTATCGACCATGGTCAATGTTATCAAATTTGGGTAACAATCTCTCATGCGGTCTAAGAAGGATGTCTCGGGATATGGAGGAAAACTCGAGCTACTGGAAGTGATTATATAGGTATACATGCGTTGTAAGTAGATATGGAGGTAGCGTAAAATGATAATAAAGTGATTTCATAAGGAGGCTGCCAAAGGATGTTTATAAGGGTGTAAAGGGTAAGCTAACTAATGTAACATCAGTTAGAGATAAAATCTCTCTCACGATTATGACCACTAACCATCTCACATTGTTAGGAATTTAGTGTTATTACTCACTTTTTGTGTGTATGGGACAATATATTATATGAGTGTGTGTGGGAGTGGTTACATGTGTATAAAATGAGTTGTAATAACAACTCATAAGACAAATGTGTGATGCATATAAATATACAAATTTTCATGCATTCAACAAGTTAGAAGACTCAAAACAACCTCACACCAAGCTCTATAAAACGAGGATCTTTCACAAGCCTAAAATGACTCTAAACTATAAATTTTGAACTATCTAACCTCAAGTACCTCAATCAAACACTTTAATTTGGTCTATACCCTATAAATATGTCATTCCAACTCCCAAGATGTCCTTTTATTATGAAAACTTCATTGAAACCCACCTTTCTCAATTTTCCCTTCTCTAGCTTTCTTATTTCTTAGCTCCAAATGAAGTAACTTCTAACTCTTATAATTTTATAACCTCTTCCCATGCATGAGCCCCGATTCATCACTCACAAACAAATTTAATCCATCCCTCGTCTTGGTTCACAAAGCTCAAGTTATCACCTTCGACCTAACTCAAAATTGTCATTTAGTTGTTATTAAGATCATTGCCTTTGGTAGCTTCATGGTTGGGAGGCTTGGAGGATACCTTGAACAATATTAAAATACTTTTTATCACCCTTTATTATAAATAAGGTGTGTGAAAAATTATATAACCTAACCCCTATTCTTCCTCTCTTTATCACACTTTTCTCCTTTAGGCTCACAAGACCTCAACTAGCCATATTTTAGTCTACTTTTCTCCATACATTTCTTTACCAGAGGTCCCAAGACAAAATATATCCATTTTAAAACACTCATTTCTTTGTTGTATCACTATAAAAATATTGAGGATTGGATTCCAACTTCTAATTATATTTCCTTTTTAATTGACCTTCTTAATTAGGTCTCTAATTGTGTATATTGTCCCCTATCCCATCATCACAAATATCTATGCATTTCACCCTTAGTTTTCTATAATTCTTTCATAATCCTCTTCATTGGTTAGTCATCATGACATCTTCCAAATTTTAAAGTGAAATTCAAAGTTCTAAGGGTTATGGGGCAATTTCCTTCAAAACCCTAGTTGTGCTCACATTACAAGCTCGAAGGGCTTTAAAACTTAGTATCTTTCTTTACATGCCACTTTAAACCTCCAAAATTTGTTTACAAGTATGTTTTTACCTCTCATTCAATCATGAGCTAACAATAGAAGGTTAAAATGATAATAGAACCACAAAACAACAAAAATCTTGGTCTCAGACGTGAAAACAGGTGTTTAGAAACCCTTAAGCTACACCATGAAAGATATATGCTTCATATTGAAGTCAAACCTCATTTTTACTCTGAATTCACTCATGCATTCTATTATTATGCACATGCACCTTCTTAATAGGCTTATAACACATTTATTTTGCAAAAGGAACAAAAACATAGTCCTTTCAAATAGTGAACATAATTTCAATCCATCAATTCAAGAAATTTAACATGCAAAAGGGAAGAACTGAAGGATTCAATCCCTAAACCATGAAAACTTGTTAAAGATAGTGTGATAAATTCCCATCCATACTCCTTGACATGTATCAACCATCAATTTCATCAAAGGCCTTTGCAAAAATCCATTATGACTATATTTACCTTTGTACATCCATGGGCTTCTTAATGCAATTAGAATAGAGTATACACCATGCAAGACTTCATATACTATTTTCTAGAGATTCAAACACACTCTTCATTATTTTCTCGAAATAATCCAAAAACCATAACTATCAAATTCAGAATTATTCTAAGTGAAGCCTAGATGTTCATCAAAGACAGAGTTGTCCATATTTATATATATATTGCTTACAAAAATGTTCCTCCCTTCTCTCTGTTCCTCGAGGAGTTCTTCCTTTATTCATTCATCCACCTTACTCAAAAGTTTTATCTCCTCTCTCTAGGATATTAACCAAATCTTTCTTTGAATCACTCTTCCTTTTTAACTCATCTTTTCTTGTTTTACAACCCTAACTACCTTGATGACTCACACATGACTCTTCTTATGCCCCATCAACACAAGAGGCATTCTTACATCTTTGAAATTTTATATCTCTAACTCACACTTAGGACTCCTTATAACATTACTAGACATCAATACCCCCTTTAAATTCATGACAAGCCATTATTGTTCTTTTACATGCTTTTGCAATTTGAACTACCTTTTGGAGGGAATTTTCAAAATTCAAATTTGAACCATTTGACTACCTAACTCTCTCTCCCTCATGCCTTCAACACACTCCAATGCACTTGTTTTAAGCTCACATCCATAGTTACAATGAGAAAATGTCAATTTTGATGCTCTTTGAAGATCCCCTACATAAATGTGCATAAAGAGAAAAGATTGAGAGAGTGATTTAAGGGATTGTGTCTAGTAACCAAAGATAAACCTTAACTCCTTAATTATATGAGGTGAAAAGGCTATATATGTGCGATCATTATTATTGAATAATCAATAAAGTGTTTTGTGTGTTTACTCGACTAAACTCTCAATTGTGTTACAAAGCAATAAAGTTCTATCAAATCTAGTATATTATGTTAATGTGTAAAGGGTAAAAGTGACTTACGGTTTCCCATATGGTTGAGGAGTGCGGGTTTTGAGAAGAGTTTTTAATTGCAAACTTTTAAGGTTTTTTAAAGTCAAGACAATATTATTTTTATAATATTCATTAATGTTGTAATTTAATCTAGTGCTTAACATTTCCTTCTTAATGCACCTATGTAAATGCACTATTCATGGTAGTATTGTAGGAATCGTAGACTAACAATAACACACAAACGATGCAATGGATACGTTTAAGGGTATGTGGTTAACAACTTTGGGACTTAACCACCTTGTATTTGTTTGAGTGCCTTGGATGTGTGCGAAGTGGCAAACATCAACACTCGACACTCCCAAAGACTTAAAAGTTTTTTCCCTCACCGCCAAACTTTGTAGAGTATTGATGTGCAACAAGTGGAGTTTTAGACATATGTAGGTGATCCATGAACACAATTCTCTTGAGGCATTGGTATAAACCTCCAAAATTTATAGAGCATTGATTTAAGACAAGTGGTAAGGGAGGATGTGGTAGAAACCAACATCCAACATTCTCGCAAAACTTCTCCAAAGCTAAAGTCCCTCACTTTAAAATTTATAGGCCACCAATGGACGTTGTGTGGCGAGACATGACATGTGTTAAACATCAACACTCTACACTCTTGTAAGATTTAGGTATTTACATTAAACTTATGCACTTTACAATGCCATGATGCATGACATGTGGTAGGGATGACACATGATGACCATCAACATTTAAGTTTATTATAGGATTATCCTAAGGTTAAGGTTCCTTGCATTAAACTTCGTAGGTCACACCGATTAGTAACACGTATGGGATTTTGGACATGTAGCTACCATTAATACTATGTAATCTCTTAGGCCTTAGTCTCCCCTCTAAGATATGTTGAAGCATCAATTGAGGATACGTGGCACAAGCGACACATGATAGAGATCAATGAGCATGTAGATTCATTATAGTGCTAGATTTGAACTTAAATTTGATTGTTAGGATTAATGGAAAAAAGAACTCAAGGAAGTCACAAAAGGCATGAAAAATCTCTATTTTTCACTCATATATTTTGATAGGGAGCTCAAAATGACTTACGCAAACATTACCATTAGAAAGGTCTTAAAAATAGCTACACATTAGCATTGGTTTCATAAAGAATGTCCGAGGGAGTAGAGAGAAATTCATGACAAAGTTATTAGGTTCTGTAGCTGAATAAATAAATCAAATGACTCTAAAATCACTTTCAAATGTTTTTGAATGAGTATATTCTCTTTTAGAGAATTCTTTCGAACTAAATTTCCCCTCTTGGTCCCACCAAATGCAAATAAAGGCATTAAACGAGTTGTTGATCAATAGACAAGTTGTTATAGTGGTCTCGAGTGTAATCATGGTTTATCGACAAATGGAAGCTCAAAATTCATTCATCTCCCCTGATTTCATGGGTTCACATTGATCCTTTCTTAGAGTTTATCTTCAAACAAATATTTTCTTTTTGTTTATAGATGAAGGCATAAAATCACCATACACAAATATTTGTTTACAAACACATGGGGGTGTATGGATAAAGTTTGTCTTGAGCCCATCCTAGATATGATTGATGGTTATGGATCATGGTGACACCTTTAGTGATCATGAGAATATGCTCTAAATGGTTTTGGGAAAATCAATTCAGTTATGCATCTTTTCATACCTCCATGATCTATGTAAAGAGATAAAAGGAGAAAGAAGATATTTTCTAGCTTATTCCTTATTCCTCTTCTCTCTTGTCTATTTATTCTTCTATATATTGTACAAAAACTCCTGTAAAAATGGTTCCTCTTCCTTGAAAGAAATTTTTCTTTACTCTTTTGGGGACCCAACTTTCTAAGTGCCTTTATCCTTTGGTTTGAGCTCTACAAATGAAATAAAACCTTGAGTTGTGTTATTTCAGATTGTGTATACTTCTAAATTTTGATACATTTGTGGTTGTGGCTTATATCTACCCTTTATCTTTGTGTTAATTTGTCCATTAACTATTTGTCATCTCCATGATTTATTGTGTGTGGATTTTATAGGGTTTTGATTCACCGTGTCTGCATCGATGCCTAAATTTTGCTTTTGCAATCTTATTGCCAAACGCACGCAAACCATTCTCATTCTCACCAATTCCATTATAATTAGTTATCTTTACTAATTAACTAACATTTCTTACCACTTTGGTCGGTTAACAAGCACTTCGTTGATCACCAAACCTCTTTTGCATTCATGATGTTGCTTTGACGAATCGTAAGTCAAAATCCTCTTCAAAAGAGACAATTGGCATTTATAAGCTAATTAAGCCTATTTTGCCCTTTATTTGGTCAATATGCCCTAATATTGGCTTAAACCCCTCTTCCAACCACTCAAAATCACCCTATTCACCTCCACAACGTCTCAGCAAGCTTTAAAATCTTATCCTAGCCTCCTAGTTGACCCTAAGTGGTTTATTAAGGCTCCTCACATCTTAATCACTTGATAATTCACTAATTATGATTAGCAAGGCCTAATCATGATTAACAATTCTAATCTAATTTGGGGCTTTTAGTCCCACATGCACCAAAATACAAGTTTCTCCCAAAAGGAAAACTATAAAAAGAGTGCACCTCTTACCTTAATACTTTACACCATGCTTTGATTTGCATCTCATATAATACATATGATTTCTAAGCCAAGTCCAATCCTTGCCTAAAGCCTTCAACAAGGTTAGTAGATGAATATCTAAAGTGACTTAACAAGTCATTTGGAGAGGTCATTTCACCATTGTTTGGAGTAGCAACCATACCAATTTGATTGCCCTCTTAGGTCTATTTAGGCCCATGTTAGGTAATTGAGCATATTAGTAGGCATGTTTAGTTAGATTTTGCATTGTTTTCATACTAGTTAAGAATTATTTTAAGCTTCTATCTTAATGTTACATTCCTAGACTTAGAATCCTTAGTTATTAGGTGGCAATGGTGTTAGCCTTCCTTGATTAGCTTTGTTATTTTCTTTCTAAAGTTTAGGATGCTTTCATTGTCTTAAGGTTGAGAGCGAGTTTGATTTAGATGTATGTTTTGGTTATGACTAATATATGCCCTTTAGATTTTTGTTTTATCCTTTCACTTGTTGAACTCATATAAGGAGGGTGATCCCTTTTCTATTTGGTGCATCACGCATTTTATTTCATGTTTCTTTGATACCATTTTCGCTTTAATCGGTAGATTAGAGTATAGTAATGGTAACATCATGGTACTTAGGATAGGAAGTTGGCTTTCTCAAGAGATCGCCTCAAGGAACCAAGAGTCACACACCTTAGAGGCATTACCATTTTTGATGTTGAGATAACCAAGTTCTTCAAATTTGTAGATCTTATCATGGTTGCACATCTCAAATGTCTAACAGTTTATGGCATGCCTAGTGGGAATGTTTTATTTGTTTTAATCTTGTTCTCATCATTCTAGCCACCTTTGTGCCTTCAATTGCACCAATTTTTTTGGCACGTCAATTGGACTAATGTGTGTTATTGTTTGATTCTTACAATATTTGTAAAGACAAGGATACATGTTTTATAAATTTATAGCTAAATTTTGGTGTGTTTTTATCTCTTTTTGTTTCTAAACCATGTTTTTAAGTATTTAGTGATTCGACTAATTCATGGACCCATTTCTCATATTTTTATACCATTTCCATTCACCCCTTTACTTGTTCCCATGAGGTTAAACATTAAAGGATTTTTCCTTCCTCATTGGAATTATTCCCATAATCTTCATGTGGAACAACAATATTATCCTCATTCTCCTGCATTCACACCAAGTTTCCTATAATACCATGGATATGAACCTTATTATGGTGAATTTGCATATGCACCAAATCATACTAATGCATATGGGTATCCTACTAACTATGGTGGTTTTCAAGAGTAGGGATATGCATATGATGAAGGTAGATTCATCCCGATCCTAATTTATAGTTGTAGATTTAAGTCATGGAAAGATTATAAAGAGAGCAAAGGAGCCGATTAAAAATATGGGAGCTAAACAGAATGGTCCTAGAGAACCCTATTCATGGGGGATCCTTTACCAAGCTTGTACAATCCTCTAAAATATATTAAATTCGTGGGAGAAAACCTAAAGAAAATGTTAGAGTTAGTCGAAAGAATAGAGGCTAAAAAATATAGTCTCAAGGAACCATGTCCATGGGGTAATCCTTTACCAAAAGCATACAATCCTCCCGATCAAACACTTAAGTATCTTCAACATTAGCCTATAACTCAATCTTTACATCATTTATTAGATCTATATTCATATTAATATGATCCTCTCACTCAATCATATGAATCTTTTCCACGCTCCGAACCTAAGGTATACACCTCTCATCATTCAATGGATCCACTTAAGAGTTATCTTCCTCCCAATAAGGATAATAAACATTCTCCACCACTGCAAGCTCTACAAAATTAGCCTAGAACCTGATATTTTTCCTCATCTCTTGGATAAAAATCCATACAACTATGTAAAAGACTCGTCTTCCCCTTTAAATGAGCAACAATATCCCACCACTCTCCCACCCACACCAAAAGTATTACCTAATCCATAAGAGTTTCCCAAGAAACACATAAGAAGCCATGATGATTTGCAAGTCGACATGTCTAAATGGTCAACTCATTGGCCAACCCTATGTAAGCCTAGATTTGAACCTATAGCGGTGGATAAGGAAGCTCGAAATCCTTAAAAGCATGAATACGTGGCAATACCTTTGGAGAGGTAGCATGAGGAGTTGGAGGCCATATAAGAAAGCTTACAATCTTTAAAGGAGTGGGCTAAATATTTTGAGATCAAGTTATCTCCTCGTCAAGAAGTACGTATCATCCAACCTCTTCCAAGTGCACCACAATCTCCTAAGGTGAGATCCATCATTAAAATCCAAGGAATAATTATTTCATATTGGAATGAATCTTAAGATGATGATGAATCCATAGCTTGAATCTCTTGAGAGACCCCCATTATTTATATTAATCAATCCATAGCTGAAGATGTGGATGATGATCTTAAAGATAAGGAGAAAGAAGTGCTGAAATCCTCGGGAGTGTAGTTCTAATCAGACATAGATGTGATCATAATTAAAAGGTGAAAGAGAGGAGGTATACTCTAAGCTTAAAGCTACAAGTAAAGAAGACAATCTGCAAAACTCCAAACAACACTTAATGCCAAATCATTAAGTCACCTTCGAGGATTACCTTAAGCAAGATAAGACCAAAGATGATTTTCTAAATTCTCTTGAGTTACAGATGTAAAAATGCATCATTGATAACTTCATAGTTTCCATTGGGGAGAAAATCAAATAGGATGACCAAACATAACCAAAAAGTGAAGGGGAAGAAGCACATTTTGATCCTAAATTCACAGAGCAATAAAAATAATTAGAGCTCACTAGTCCTCCATCAGATTATTTATGTCAAAACTTCACTTAAACCTAAGGCAGAGCAAGAAATTTCATTGGATGTCACTAACATTCAAATGAAGCCACAACTAGATGAAGAGGAGATCAAGAATGCAAGTTACGCATGTGAGGGATAAAAAGATGAAATTTCCATGATACTTGAATATTTTGAGAGCTTCATGCCTTCCAATGGAGATGAATGTGACTATCACACTTTGTCTTAACTTGTAAAGCCTACATGAGAGGAGGTCACTAGTTATAAAGAGTTAAAAGAGACATAATATGTGTTTATAGGATTTTTTTGTGCAATCGAACACAAAGGAGATGAGGAAATATGAGAAAGCGAGTCTATTGGTTCGAGAAAGTTGGGTGTCCTATCATATATCTATCTAGATCATATACTAAGTCAGAGTTTCCACCAATCATGTTTATTTTAGAGCTTGATGAAGTGAATCAAAGTATCAAAAGCCAACTTGGACACCTCAAAAATGAAGTGCAAATCAAATAGAGGTGTATTTTTCCTTTCAAGATGCTATTTTAAAGGAGGATAAGATGTAGACCATATTTTCATTCTTCTCACTCATCATAGGTGTTTCAAAATTTATCTCATGGCCTCATTTCATCAATAAGGGAACTACTTCTCCTAGCTTGTTTGTGGTTTTATGTATATTTTTATGATCTTAGCTAGATTAAGAGTAATTTAGGCCTAATTTTTGTAAAACAAGATCTTTACACACTTTGCATATTTACTCAAAAATGTAAGATTTATCATTTTGTAAATAAGTTATGTGATTCACTCTTGGGAGATTTTCACAAGTGATATCTTCATATTTCCATGGTAGATGTAGAGTTTCTAATTTTTAGGTCATTTTCCAAGAGGAAGAGATCTCTTGAGATTTTTGCTTTTGGAACCTTTCTTATTCAGGTTGGGTTTGAATTGAAGGTTTATATGGAGGTAAGCTTTATTTTTCAAAGGGTCTTTGTCTAAAAATGTAGAGTTTTCAAAGTTTTGACACTAGACTTCATGCACAATGAAGTCACCATAAATGTTGCCAAAATGAGCTCCGGGTTTCATTTGCGAGAAAATTGGTCTTAATTTAGAACTTCAAGGCTTTTAATGGTGATTATACATGTATTTATGGGGCACCTTTGTGTTTAAAATCTTAAAAAACTATTTTCCCTCTTCTACTCTTCATTCTTATAGGCCGATCAAGAAGAACTTTTAGTTTTTAATGTGTTTTGCATTTAAAAAGTTCAAATGACGTTCAAGTCCCTTGCTTTTACATTAAAGCTAATCCATCAATATTAAATGGTTTAGATCAGGGAACATGTCATTTAGTGACATCTTAAAGGCTTTGGACTTGACTACTTTTCATGGTTTTCAATGCTTTAATGATGGATAAATGATAAGTTTTTTTTTTTTTTTTTTTGATTGGTAAACGCTTTTGACCGGAGCTATGAACCGGTGGGGAAAGGGACCCCAACCCTACAAATACAGGGGAAAGGAAGAAGGAGAATGAGAAGACGGGGGGAGAGAAAGAGAAGAGCTAAAAACTAAGAGAGGAAGAGAAAACAGAGACAAAGGAAACGCCCGTGAAACGAAGGACCCAAGGCTGCCACTAATGACCCAAAGAATGGATAAATGATAAGTTGAACAAGTAAACACATGGTAGTTATCGTCTCTCCCGCATCCTACAAAAGTGTTTGGGACTTAACCACTTTGAATTTATTTTAATGCCTTAGATGGATGGGTTCCAAGTGGAAAACATCAAAATTCAACACTCGTATAGATTTAATTTTTACCCTCACCTCCAAACTTTTACAGAGCACCGATGTGTGATAATGGTGTCTTGGACACATGTAGGCAATCGGTGAACAACATTCTCTCGAGGCCTTTGTCAAAACCTCCAAAATCTATAGAGAATTAATTTAAGACAAGTGGGAAGGGAGGATGCATGATAGAAATAGACATCCAACATTCTTGTGATAATGCTCTCAAAATAAGGTCCTCGCTTTTTAAAATTTACGGGCCTCCAATGGATGGTGTGTGACATACAAGACAAATTTCAAGCATAAACACTTTGCACTCTCACAAGCCTTAAGTATATGCATTAAACTCTACACTTTTTAGTGCTCTAATGCATGATAAGTGGCAAGGACATGTGATGAGAATCAAAATTTAGGTTTTACAGTGATTGTCCTAAGGTTAAGGTTCCTCACTTCAGATTTTACAGAGAGCATTGATGAGTGACACATAAGAGATTCTAGACATATGGAAACCATCGACACTTTGTACTCTCTCAGGCCTTAGAAATCTAAGAGATATTAAAGCATTACTTAAATATATGTGGCACAAATGACACATGTTAGAGATCAGTGGCCTGTGAGATTCACTTCAGTGTCGGTATTTGAGCTTAAATATGACAATATTACTTAATTGAAAAATGAGCTTGGGAACATTACAGAGGGCATGATGAAGCTCTAGTTTTCACTCATATCTTTGATAGAGAGATCTGAATGACCTATAACCAATACCATTTGAAAGGTATTCAAAATAGCTACAAATTGGTATTGTTTTCATAGAGAATGGATGAGGGAGTAGAGATAAATCCATGATAGATTTCTCAAGTGTCTAAAGTAGAATAAATAGATCAAATGACTCCCAAATAACTTTTAGATGCTTATGAATCATTCTATTCTCTTTTAGAGGATCCTTTGGAGCTAAATTTCCCCTCTTGGTACCACCAAACACATATAAAGCGATTAAATGAACTGTTGATAAATGGATGAGTTATTACAATGGTCACAAGTGTAATCATGGTTTATTAGAAAATGACAGCTCAAACTTCACTCATCTTCCCGATTTCATGGGTTCACATTGATCTTTTATCATATTTTATTTCAAACAAATATATACTCGATGTTTGTAGATGAAGGCATGAAATCACCAAAAACAAATATATGCTTGCAAATTGTATGCCTAGATTTGGATCACCTACAAGATGGATTAGTTAATATGAAAACTCCAAATCAATGCTACTAAAACAAAATGGGCTTATGATGCCATTGTGAAGAGAGGGACAATTGTAGTTTATTTCATTGAATAAATTGGGAAAAACACTTTCAGATCTGAATCTAAACTTGCACAACACACTTGAAAAATGTTAGTTATTTTTTGTGGTTAGGAGACCTGCCTTGGTCATACCCACAACCCTTTTAAGGAGATAAAATATATTTTATTGATGTAAAATGACAAAAAGTAAATGAAAATGAAAAATATACTTGACTCATATCGTAGGATGATCATAATCCAACCGTTGTTGTCATTCCCGCCTATGTTGAAATGTCACTAGAACATTGCTACAACAAGTAAGATATATCCTTAGTGCTTCACTTTCACTTCTTCAAGATCTACAAAACCGAGATATGCGAACAAGAGAGAAAGAAAACTCAAGTATAGACTTAGTGTAAAATGATTTAGGGGACCAAAATTTGTCAAGAGAGATTGAAATGATGTGGGTGAAGGTGATTTTTATAAATTTGGAGTGCATAGGGAGTGGGACACATATGGGTATAATGATAGGGTCCATAGTGCATTGGGCATGCACATGGGTAGGTGGGATGGAAAAAATTAAATGTGAGTGGGTGAGGGTTAGTAAATGGGCAAGTGAGGTGTCTTTTATCCCCAATTTTGTGGGGTTTTATATATTTTTGGTGTTGTTATGTTTTTTTTGTATTTTTAAATAAGAGACCTTATGCGCAAGGTGCATTTTCTAGTGTTTACACAAACACATGAGGGTTTATGGATAAATATTGTCTAAAGACCTTCCTAGATATGATTGATAGGTATGGATCATCATGTCACCTTTAAAGATCATGATAATATTCTCTAAGTGGTTTTGGGAAAACATTTTAGTTAGGCATATTTTCGTACCTTCATGATTCGTGTGAAGAGATAAACATGAGAAAGAAGATATTTTCTAACATATTCATTATTCCTCTTCTCTCTTCATTATTCATTATTCTATATAGTATACAAGAACTCTTGTCAAAATGGTTCCTCTTCCTTGAAATAAAGCTTACTCTTCTCTTTTGGGGGATGATATTTTTGAGTCCCTGTGACCTTTGGTTTAACTCCATAGATGAAAGAACACCTTGAGTTGTGTTGATAACAAGTTGTGTATACTTCTAGATTTTAATACATCTATGGCTGTGGCTTATATCTACTTTATGTCTTTATGTTAATTTTTCCCTCACCTCTCTGTCATCTCTGTGATTTATTATGTGTGGCATTTGTAAGGTTTTGATTCACCGTGTCTTAGGGTTGAGAATAATAGTTTTATTTAGATGCATTTTTGGTTGTGGCTAATATATGCCCTTTGGATGTGTGTTTTTCCCTTTCACTTGCTGAACTCGTATAGGGAGTATGGTCCCCTTTATCTTTTGTGTATCGCCATGTTTTATTTCACATTTCTTTCATACCTTTTCTCCTACCATCAATATATTAGAGTATATTAGTGATATCATTAGGGTAGTTAGGATATGAATCCAACCTTATCTAGAGGTCCACCTCAAGGAGCCAAGAGTCACACACCTTGGAGGAATTATCATTATTGATGCTAAGATAACCAAGTTCTTCAACGGTTTAGATCTTATCATGGTTACACATCTCAAACGTCCAACACTTCTTTCACAAGAGTAGTGGAGGCCATTGGAATAATTGACAAGATCCTATTGAAGTTAGTAAATCTCCAACAAAGCTACAATTTTTAAAAGCAACAACAACGTCATGGAGGTGAAACTTATGTAGAGGGATAGTGAATTTTGAACAACTTCAAGCTCATATCTCCGCTACAAGGAGAGGACAAGTTTTTGAATAGGGGAAAACTTGATGATCGACACATAAGAGAGAAATCCTCAATTTGATTACGTGACATGTCAAAAAAATTTGATGTTTCCTCTACTTGAGCTATGTCTCCCTACTATTATTTCATTCCATGGTGTTTGCATCTTTCACGATGACTTAGGCATCAAATTGGTTTCATAACAACTTTATGGATATTTTATCGCTACATCTCTAGGTCACTTGAATGGTTTTATTTCCTCGTGTCCATAAAAATCGCACAGTATATTGTTTAGTGCTTGACTTCCCTTACAAGTTCAAGCTTACATTTTCATTATAATCCTTGTTCGGCCTCACACATTCTCGTTCATAGGAATATCTAAAAAGTTTCCTTGAAATAATAAAAAAGTGTGTAAAATCTTGTGGAACTCACAATACTCGATCTAACATTAAAAAGGGTTCGCGTGGGGATGATGGGAGAATGCATGGATATATATTGGAATTTTATTTATATGTCAAATGGTTAGTAAGTAGTTGGAAACTTGAAGAATGAAATGTGAAGGTGGAAATGAAGTGTAAACCCCTCCATATGAAATCCACACGTAAAAGGATCCTCGAGTAAAGAAAGACAATAGAAGGTGTGTTATAAGGTGGAAGGGGGGATGAGAGTCATGAACCTATGACTGGGCATGTGAATTCAAAAGTGTAACATTTAAACTCTAGGCGTTTTAAGCTTACGATAAAGAGTGTGGGAGGTGTTGAAATTCATGTGACATCATCCTAGCTACCCAAAAAGAGATAACTCCTGCAACAAGAGATCATGCTTTGAACACTCCATCCTGGTGCAATCCAGGTTCATTTTAATACCCCCAAAAAAACCTAGAATATTTTAGTGAATCTCTAAAATTGACTTTCAAAAAAATGGTGAATATCCAAAAATATGTTTCCTGGCAAAGGTAATTCAATATGTTGTAGATTTCCATGGTTTCAAAAGGTTGTTGGACGTGAGTTAAATGGATGTCCAATAAGGCACTTTGGATTGTATGGCCGTCTCATGCCTCGGTTGTCTCTTCCTAGAAAAGATGAATGTATCTTCCGTAACCGTCTCCTACAACCCTAAAATTAAAGAGAAGGATGCCCAAGCCCCCGAACCTTGTTTTTACAAATTAATATGCATAGTGCAATGTAGAAGAAATGAAGTACACATGACCCATGTAATTTCCTCTTAATTATGTCATATATATTTGTAACAGTGTGAAAATCCTATAAATATTTGATAAAATCTATATAAATTGAAAATTGAGTGAATTTGCCCTCTTTCTAGGAACAATGAAAATGGTCAAGAAATTATCGGTCTTGACCATATTATACAATTTTGATGTTGTTTGAATTGTATAGTTTTTAGTATTTATGACCCTTTTCAAGGCTTTAAACCATTTACAAATCTATTTTTATATTTTATAACTTGTTTGTAACTATAAAATAGCTTGATGAATGCTCCCTCTTTTGAGGCACGTGTGATAAAGCATGTGAGTGTGCACCTCAAAAGAATATATGTGTACCCATGTACAACATGCCTCATAATTTGTGTTGGATCACATAAAAGGCTGAAATGGTGGCCACTTTGATAACTTGTACCTACAAAAAATGGTTGTGCATGGTAGACAACGTGGCACGGATAAAAAAGCAACATGCTACAAACAACAAGAAATAATACGTGTATAAAGCAAATAGAATAAAGAAAAGCAAAAACAAGTCCTACTCCATATTATTATTAGTATCGAAACATTGTATTAGCAAGAATGTTATAAGAAATGGTGTAAATTCAACTAAGCTATGGAAAATGGAAACAAGTCATATGTAGGCAAAGAGCCAAAAACATTGGACACCCACAATGTCACACGACAATTGCGGTAGGAGGCACAATGTGCCACATTCAAAAATAAAGTTTATATACACAATACATGCATGGAGCCACAAACATGAGATACCCGCGATGTCACCGTAAAAGTTAGGCACTTAGGTCAGATCAAGAAAACAATCATTATATTATAATCACGTAAGATAATCAAGTCAAACCACATGGTAGTAGTAAAGGAAGCAATCTGTATAAACAAGTAGTGACAAAGCATATGAAACAAGTATAAAACATATTAATAGTGACAAGAATAAAATTGTAAGCTAGGATAATGTTGCATAAGACACATGTGTTAGTCTTATTGACCAAATAGGTAGTGATAAACAATAATATATGCGATTAAGCATGATAGGGAAGGTGTAATGTAACACGTAATGAAATAAAATCACTTGTGTAACATAGAGATGACCCTAAAAGAGTAGTCTAAGGAACCAATTTTGCTCTTATCATGTACTAATATGTGAATGTCTTGCATCAAGCTTAATATTTCACATGAATGAATGTGTGTAAGGAAAATATATGATATCTATTAAATCGATGTTACTAAAAACATGTATACAATAACAAGATAGCCAAGAAAAATTGAACAAGTAAGGATTTTGTATTTTTTAGATATTTGAATATTTTTGTATCATGTGATTATTTGAATATTTTTGCAATGTTTCCAAAAAATCTATCTCGCAAACAAAGGGGGTATATTGGTTGGCAATAAGATCATCTCGCATCATAGTCAAATTCAATGATATTTAGGGAATAAGACCCCAAGACTAGTAAGGCGTGTGTTAATATCCACCCTTAATTAAACACGTGTCAAATACTATATGTGAACTATAGGTATTATTGTTGAATCATGAAGACATGACCACTTATGAAAGTGGAAATATGAGGTAAATATGATCGTTTCAAGGGTGGTAAGTATTTTAGAAGTATTGTGATGATTCCATTAGCCTTTAACATAGTAATGTTAGTAATGAGGGCTTTAAAACTATTGGTATCATGTCTAGCTATGAATTGATAGTAATAGAAGAGTTACACTGTAACCAAGATAACCTACTAGTAGAGCAATGTCATGTAGAGGGTAAAGTAACTAGATCAAGAAACAACAAGATATAGAGTACCTCTTGAGGGGTATTGAATTGTGTTGGAATATCAACAAAACAAATAGCTAGTATAAGACCAAGTATATTATATATCATATTTTTCTATGAGGATCAATATGGAGCCCTTGTAAATTGAAAAAGGTTACATTTCCAATGGTGTCATGAACACTCCACATAGTAATCAAGAGATTGAATCACAAAATGAGAATCAAGTAGAGAAAATGTTGTGGGTCTGGAATAATCATAGATAAAAAAGAGAGGTACATATAGGAGTGTTGTGTAACTCTTGTGCATGACATGTGGACACAACCTTAACTAAACCTACCGACCTATTCTTACTAAGTGAGATGACTGACCACGTGAGGTGGAAAAGACGCCGAATGACAATGAGACAAGTCATATACACCAACACCCCCTTCATTGAAGTTGAGGTAGAGGTTGTGGAAAGTCGAACATAAAGAGAACTCCCTAGAAAACTAAGAAATATATGTTAATGGGGCCCGACAACTAAGCCTTATAAGGTACCCATGTACAAACAACAATCTTTTACGGAAAATAAGAAGAGGACAAGGGAAAATTGGTCCCATAAACTAGACTGATGAGGTACCCATGTATAATAAGGATATCAAGTAATGGAGGAAAACCCGAGGGAAAACATCCATTTACAAGAGATAAAAGACTCCCTAAACAACCTAAGAAAGATGCATCATATAGGTCCCGATAACTAAAGGCCTAATAAGGTACCCATGCACAAATTACAATTTCTCTGGAAGGAGTGGATAAAAGAGGAAGGAGATATGAGAGACAAGAGAAGATGAGAAGTTGTAGTGGACCTCACCCAAGATGAGAGCACAAACAAGGATACTTGGCCTTAGTAAAGGGTTTGGTGAAGAATCCTGTAACGGATCAAGTCTGCAACTCTATGAAGTCTCCAAGAAGAGTGTTGATGATGTGGTCTTCCACTTGTAGACTAAAGAAGATCCATCCGCATCGAACAATGTTCCTACCCTTAGGAAGGACAAAAATGGAGTACTGGAAGTCTACCCACTCCGCGAAGGAAATCAAGCCAAAGAATACAAAGAACTTTAAATTTGGTCCATGAAAATGTGACAAAGGTCTAACAAGTAAGTGCACAAGAGCTGAAGGTAATGCCACGAACGTAGAAAATCAGAGTATGAGAGAGGAGCATTGCTAAAAGGATGCCCAAGTGAAGTGAAGGAAAGGTAACAACCCCACAACAAAGTAGAAAGAGGATCCATAAGAAAGGGTGGATCAGTGATGGTATTTGAAAAAGTGGAAGTGATAAGATTCCCAGAAGGGGCACTCCCAACAAAGGAGATGAAGGAATCCTTCGAAACACCTATAGAATGATGATAAATTCCTTGCATGGTGACACAAGTAGCACTAGAAAGAGATGAATAAGGTCCGGAAGATCTTTTGTTCCCAAGAGGGTGGTTTGACAAACCAAACATTTCTTTCCGATGATCATCCAACTCCAAGATATCGAGCTCCAAAGTTGATTACTTCAATGATACAAACCGCGGCAAAAATAATAACTTTTTAAAAAAATACGACTCTTTCTATTATTATATTTTTAATAAAAAGAGATTTAGAGAATGCCAAATTCAAAATGACCATACAACAATATTGCAGTATTAAGCTCAAATCACCATTGAAAAATAATACAATTTTAGATCATTTTAACACTTCTAATGACACGTCGAATTTACTCTATGCGTAAATATCTGCATCCACCTTGACATGAGAAAGCTATCATCTCCTCGGTATGCGTAGTTCCATGAGTATATTCCTTTTAAAATAAAATAAATTTGCACTAAAATTCAATCCATTGTGCATGCATGGATTTCTAATTTTTTGTTATATTTTTAATCTTATTCATCACTCCAAAGTATGCGTGGAAAGCTTGTCTTCCATAAAGCTGCTGCGTGGATTTCCATTTTAATCGTTGTTTTGTTTCTTTTTACAGTGCGTGGATTTTTCTCTATTTATGTTATGTCTTTCTCCTGCAGGTTGCATGGATACTCCTCTTTTAGGATGTGCACAAATAAAAACAAATTCCATTCTTCCCTTCCAAGCATGGCGTGGGACCTAGTCTTGACTGATGCGTGGATTTGTATTTTTTGTTTCTCTTTATAGGTCAGTGTGGGATGCGCGGAAGCTAGCTTTACCTCTTCAAGCTGTGCGTGGAAAAAGACAAACCTCCTTCTCCCTTCCAAACATGGCGTGGAAATTGCTCATGGCTGATAGCATGAATTTCTTTCCTTCAAATTCCACTGATTTTATTCTCCTGGGTAGCATATCATCTCCTTGAACTGGACTGGCTATGTGTGGAAAACTTGTCTTTTACCTACATAAATCAATAACAAACAAAAACAAACGTGGAATTTCACCTTTTCCTCTGTTGTATATGGGGTTTATTTGGGATTCTAGATCAATCCTTGCACGTGCTTGAGATTGCCTTCACCTTTGCAAGTGTGGATCTCATAAACTTCTTGTTATTGCTTCCCTCCAATGGAGAAAACTACCTAAAACTCTCAAGGTTGCTTGGCTCTAGCTAATGCTTGTGTCAGGTTTTCGTGTGAAAGCCGGGTAGTGTCTGTAGAATAAGCTTTTCCTTCTCCAGGCTCTGGATATCTACAATATCTCCTTCTTCCCAATCTCCTCTGCTTCAGCAACCTCTTGTAACCATCTCCTCATCAATCTCCGGATGATAGAAGAAAAATTAAAATTGTCTACGGAATTGGAAGCGGAAGATAAATTGCCCCCGACACTTGCTCACGACAGTTATGACAATTAATAAAAAGAAGAAAAATTCCCCCAAGTTTGTCGAACAACTTCCATCCAATATTAAAATTAATATTTATTAATTAATAACCCTAAAATATAAATATTAATTAAATAATTTAAAATACATTTGTGGTGTAGTGGGAGAAGGGCTTATTCAAAATGGATGAAACGAAAGCCAAAATGACCGTGAGAATAAGACGATTGCGATGGAGGAGAACAATCACGCAAGATAACACTTTTGATTTTATTTTTTTATAAAAAATCACGTTTACTAATTTTGCGAAGTCAAAATTAGTATACGAAGAGGGGGAGAATTCAACGAACCAAACATTTCTTTCTCGACGATCATCGACTCGTAGATATCGAGCTTTAAAGTTGATTACTTCAACATATACAAACCACAACAAAAATAATAACTCTTTTTTTAAAAATATGACTATTTCTATTATTATATTTTTTTAATAAAAAGAGATTTAGCGAATGCCAAATTCAAAATGCCCATACAACAATATTAAGGTGAAGCTCAAATCACCATTGAAAAATAATACAATTTTAGATCATTTTAACACTTCTAGCGACACGTCGAATTCAATCTATGTGTAAATATCTCCATCCACCTTGATGTGAGAAAGCTATCATTTCTTTCCGAGGTTTATCTTTTTCCATGCACAGTTTCAAGAGGTAAAGCTAGCTTCCACGCATCCTACAAAGAGAAACAAAATAGTAGTTAAAATACAAATCCACGTATCAATCAAGACTAGGTCCCACGCCATGCTTGGAAGGGAAGAATGGAATTTGTTTTTATTTGTGCACATCCTAAAAAAGGAGTATCCACACAACTGCGCAGGAGAAAGACATAACATAAATAGAAAAATCCACGCATGCACTGTAAAAAGAAACAAAACAACAATTAAAATGGAAATCCACGCAGCAGTTTATGGAAGACAAGCTTTCCACGCATACTTTTGAGTAAAGAATAAGATTAAAATATAACCAAAAATTGGAAATCCACGCATGCCCAATGGATTGAAGTTTAGTGCAGATTTATTTTATTTTAAAAGGAAGATACTCATGGAACTATGCATGCTGAGGAGATGATAGTTTTCTCATGTCAAGGTGGATGGAGATATTTACGCATAGAGTGAATTCGATGTGTCGCTAGAAGTGTTAAAATGATCTAAAATTGTATTATTTTTCAATGGTGATTTGAGCTTCACTCAATATTGTTGTATGGTCATTTTTAATTTGGCATTCTCTAAATCTCTTTTTATTAAAAAATATAATAATAGAAAGAGTCGTATTTTTTTAAAAAAGTTATTATTTTTGCCGCGGTTTATATCTCATAAAGTAATCAACTTTGGAGCTCGATATCTCGGAGTCGATGATCATCGGAAAGAAATGTTTGGTTTGTCAAACCACCCTCTTGGGATGAGTATCCGCTGACCTTATTCATCTCTTTCTAGTGCCTACTTGTGTCACCATGCAAGGAATTTATCATCATTCTACAAATGTTTCAAAGGATTCCTTCATCTCCTTTGTTGGGAGTGCCCCTTCTAGGAATCTAATCACTTCCACTTTTCAAATACCATAACCGATTCACCCTTTCTTATGGATCCTCTTTCTATTGTTGTGGGGGTTGTTACTTTACCTTTACTTCACTTAGGCATCCTTTTAGAATGCTCCTCTCTCATACTGATTGTTCTACGTTCGTGGCATTACCTTCACTCTTGTGTACTTACTTGTCGGACCTTTGTCACATGAATACTCCTCTTTTCGGATGTGCACAACTAAAAAAATTCCATTCTTCCCTTCCAAGCATGGCGTGGGACCTAGTCTTGACCGATGCGTGGATTTGTATTATTTGTTTCTCTTTATAGGTTGTGTGGGATGCGTGAAGCTAGCTTTACCTCTTCGTGTTGTGCGTAGAAAAAGATAAACCTCTTAAAGAAACGATAGCTTTCTCACATCAAGGTGGATGGAGATATTTACCCATAGAGTGAATTTGACGTGTCGCTAGAAGTGTTAAAATGATATAAAATTGTATTATTTTTCAATGGTGATTTGAGCTTCACCTCAATATTATTGTATGGTCATTTTGAGTTCGACATTCGCTAAATCTCTTTTTATTCAAAAAATATAATAATAGAAAGATTCGTATTTAAAAAAAAGAGTTATTATTTTTGTCATGCGGTTTGTATCCTGTTAAAGTAATCAACTTTTCAAGCTCGATATCTCAGAGTCGATGATCGCCGGAAAGAAATTTTGGTTCGTTGAATTCTCGCCTCTTCGTATACTAATTTTGACTTCACAAAATTAGTAAACATGAATTTTAAAAAAAAATTCAAAAGTGTTATCTTGAGTGATTGTTCTCTTCCATTGCAATTGTCTTATTCTCACGGTCATTTTGGCTTTTGTTTCATCCATTTTGAATAAGCCCTTCTCCCGCTACACCACAAACCGTATTTTAAATTATTTAATTAATATTTATATTTTAGGTTTTTAATTAATAAATATTAATTTTAATATTGGATGGAAGTTGTTCGACAAACTTGGGAGAATTTTTTTCTTTTTATTAATTGTCATAACTGTGTGAGCAAGTGTTGGGGCAATTTTTCTTCCGCTTCCAATTCCCGTAGATAATTTTAATTTTTCTTCTATCATCCAAAGATTGATGAGGAGACGGTTACAAGAGGTTGTTGAAGCAGAGGAGATTGGGAAGAAGGAGAAACAAGGAGATATTGCAGATATCCAGAGCCTGGAGAAGGAAAAGCTTATTCTACAGACACTACCTAGCTTTCACACGGAAACCTGACACAAGCATTAGCTAGAGCCAAGCAACCTTGAGAGTTTTAGGTAGTTTTCCTTTGAGGGAAGCAATAGCAAGAAGTTTATGAGATCCACGCTTGCAAAGGTGAAGGCAATCTCAGGCACATGCAAGGATTGATCTAGAATCCCAAATAAATCCCATATGCAGCAGAGGAAAAGGTGAAATTCCACGTTTGTTTTTGTTTGTTATTGATTTTGTAGGAAGAAGACAAGTTTTCCACACACAGCCAGTCCATTTCAGGGAGATGATATGCTGCCCAGGAGAATAAAATCAGTGGAATTTGAAGGAAAGAAATTCATGCATCAGCCATGAGCAATTTCCACGCCATGTTTGGAAGGGAGAAGGAGGTTTGTCTTTTTCCACGCACAACCTGAAGAGGTAAGGCTAGCTTCCACGCATCCCACACAACCTATAAAGAGAAACAAAAATACAAATCCACGCATCAGTCAAGACTAGGTCCCACGCCATGCTTGGAAGGGAAGAATGGAATTTGTTTTTATTTGTGCACATCCTAAAAAGAGGAGTATCCACGCAACCCAGGAGAAAGACATAACAGAAATAGAGAAAATCCACGCAGCCTGCAAAAAGAAACAAAACAACAGTTAAAATGAAAATCCACGCAGCAGTTTATGGAAGACAAGCTTTCCACGCATATTTTGGAGTGATGACTAAGATTAAAAATATAACCAAAAATTAGAAATCCACACATGCACAATGGATTGAAGTTTAGTGCAGATTTATTTTATTTTAAAAGGAAGATACTCATGGAGCTACGCATGCTGAGGAGACGATAGCTTTCTCACGTCAAGGTGGATGGAGATATTTACGCATAGAGTGAATTCGACGTGTCGCTAGAAGTGTTAAAATGATCTAAAATTGTATTATTTTTCAATGGTGATTTGAGCTTCGCCTCAATATTGTTGTATGGTCATTTTGAATTCGGCATTCGCTAAATCTCTTTTTATTAAAAAAATATAATAATAGAAAGAGTCGTATTTAAAAAAAGAGTTATTATTTTTGCCGCGGTTTGTATCTGTTGAAGTAATCAACTTTGGAGCTCGATATCTCGGAGTCGAATGATCATCGGAAAGAAATGTTTGGTTCGTTGAATTATCCCCCTCTTCGTATACTCATTTGCCAAATTTCAAGTGTACAACACTTTGTTTGATATTTTTCACGAACTCAAGAAAAACGCAATTTAGTCGATTTTGGCGCGTGACAGTTTCAGCTTGGCGGAAGGCCTACTTTGAGAATCAATATCTCGAGCCCAGATGATGTCAAGAGAAACGATTTTGGTTCGTTGAATTATTCCCATATTCATGTACTTATTTACAAAAATTCAAATGTATAACACTTCGTTTGATATTTTTCACATAGTCAAATAATATGCAGTTTGCATGATTTCGCAATGTGGCACAATTTTTAACTGTCAACATGACTCACTTCGAGAGTTGATATTTTGAACTTAGATGATTGTCAAGAGAAAATAATTGTTTCTTTCAGTTCTTCCCATCTTCATATGCTTCCTTTCCAAGTTGTAGATTCCTCAGGGTGACGTTTGGTATTTTTCCCAAGCTAAAACCAAACGGGATTTTCGCAGTTTTACACTTGCATTTTCCTAGCAGTTTCAGAAGAGTCAACTTTGACCTTTAATATTTGACTGAAGAATTTGATTGGGAAAAACCTTCTGACACGCAAACTTGTGGTGCCTTAATATACTTCCTCATGCAAGTGAGAACTTCTCAGGACAAAATTTGTTATTTTTCCCAAGGCAGTTTTACAAGCGATTTGTGTAGTTTTGTAAGATGGAAGTAATAGCCTGAAATCACGCTTCTATCACAGTCATGTCATCTCCAAACAAAATGATGTTGCGGTATGGGTTCTAGGGCATTCTACTTACCTCGACGCTCCATTCAAAGTATGAGAACATCGTCGATACCAACTTGGGACACATCGACATAGGTCGATTCTGTGATCGCATATCAACCAAAGGCGAGTCACAATTTTCCTGACTCTTGTTCTGAATTGGTCATCACTTGCATGGATTCACCATGAAACCTGCATAGTGTGGCGATTCAACTCCAACAGACTTGAAGCTAAAGCAACCTCTGACTTCCTCATTATGCAGTATAAGTCGTAGCTATTGGTATAGGTCTCTTCGGAGTCAAAAGCCATTGTTATCGATAGAGATCGATAATGGAAGAATCTTGTCTACAACAATTGTTTTCACTTGATTATTGTACTTATCATCAATCAAGGCCACATCATTCAAATGTGTCCCTATCAACTCTCGGATTAGTAATAAAGCGCAATATTTCATCCTGGCCGATCTTAAAGTGGAGCGTTTCTCGAATCGACGATCATGAGCGGATCGAATGACAACACTTCGTAGGATGGTGACAAAGACATAAGACATAACTCCAAAGGAAGTGAATTGTAATTTTGGCTCTTGGAAGATCTTCTCAATGGCGAAAGATCAAGAGCTGGATTCTGACAAGCCAAGGTGGCGTAACGACTTCGATCTCGTGAAAAATGAAGAATTCACCATGGAAAGGTATTCAGAGCATGTGGAGAATTGTATGTAATTTTGAATGCGAATACGAATGAAGACAAAATTGCTCACACCAGGATGTTGCTCAAATGGAGAGGTGGATGAATTGCTCAAGTTTCAAGCTCATCTCTCTTGTCATCTGGAGGATTGCGTAGCACGGTCAATGAGTTCATTCTCGTACGACCGGGATAGGTAGACTCTTGGCCCAATGGATAAGGCACTGACCATAGGTGTTTTGATCTAGGTGGTGCATTGTTGACTAGGATGTCTATGTGTGTGTCCAAGTCATTTAAGTGGGGTCCATGTGTGCCCATTTCTTTTATGACTTTTTAACTTAAGTGGTTTCTATTTTTAGTCACTTTTTAAAAGTTGGTTGAAAAAGTCAAAGTCACTTAAGTGCCC
Organism: Taxus wallichiana var. yunnanensis; assembly: GCA_018340775.1. Taxonomy (NCBI): domain Eukaryota; kingdom Viridiplantae; phylum Streptophyta; class Pinopsida; order Cupressales; family Taxaceae; genus Taxus; species Taxus wallichiana. The sequence continues at coordinate 343,181,747 of CM031239.1, forward strand.
TATTTAATGTTCATGTAAACCCTAACTACTTTGTAACCAACTTTTGGGTTATAAAAGAAAGTCAGGGGCTCATTTGTAAGGGTGACTTTGAGAGAGGAGAAGAAAATACTTTTGTGTGTAAGCTTGTTTCAGAAAGAAACTTTGTGTTCTTTGTGAAGACATTTTAGAGTTAATGAAATACGAACTTTGTGTCTCATTCATTGTCTCTTGTAACATTTGATGTTCTTATGTTCATTAGATGTTAGATGTTATATCTTGCATGCAAATATTGTCTTGGATCTTATTGTCAACGCTACTAATATGTTGTTCTAGTTCACAAAGTGATCAAGCTCTGATTATCTACTTGCTCAAGTGTGTTCCCTTTTACTCATTCTCATTTAGCTAACTCAAAATCCATTTTATTTGTGTTAGTTATTCATATTTCTTCTTCATGCAATATTAGGCTCTTTTTTACCTAACTCTTGCATGTTCAAGTTCAATTCATTCCATTTCATCCTTTCCTTCATTCCATTCCATCTCCTCATTCACTTTTCTTTCCATTGATGTTCCAAAAACCCCCACATATAATTTTGAATGTACTGATGTAAATACAGTTTTGGTTTTCAATAAAGGCAGCCTCACCTTCATTGAGGAGGGACTTTGTTCCCACACTGTTGCATGTCATTTGCATGCATGCAAATCCATATGCTAATAGTTTTTGGTGACTCTATTGGGGATTCAGGAATCATTAACAAGTGCTTGCTTAAATCTTTATCACTATCCCCTCCGCAAAGCTCCAGCTTCTTCAACCAAACCTTGTGTCCGATGAAGATTTTCAAGGAGACATTGTTGCCAACCTTCGAACAATAGCTTGGGAAAACCATGAAAGCTTGCAGCAATTTGTGGCTATTGATAGAGCCATTGACAGAGAAATCTACGTCGAAGACCTTAGAAGAAGAGCACCCACACTTGTGGCTAGAAGACCTCCTGGACACGTGTTGATCATTGTTCACCGACGTGGTCCTCTTCCACCAAGGCAATAATCTGTATGACTATTATAGGTAACCCGCCTATCTTGCAACCAAATATTCTTTTTGCAGATACTTAAGAAGATATATCATCAGATTTAAGGCAAGCTATTTGGGAAAAGCACACGAACAACTATCATTTTCATCTCGCCACATCAGTACTAGATAACAAAGAAGATCAAGTCACGTGATTTGCTAGAATTATTCAGTCGTAAATAACTCAAGAAAGAAAGTGAAGAGAAAAGACTAGAGCTGATCAAAACATGTCAGTGATCCCTTCATAATAAAGATTTCAAACTGGCAACAAATAGGTTTACGCAAGGAGAAAAAGCTAAAGGTCGATTTGATCCCATTTTTGACTTTCAAGGAAAGTTTGGTTTCAAGTTATCTCCTCCAAAGAAGAACACACCTCGTAGATCTGCAAGCCTTGCATCAAGTCCTGAAAGAGCAAGCAAGGAAGGAATCACTACCAATCAAGCACTTGTCCTTGCTCACGTTGTTTTGCCTTCGCATACCACCTTTCTCAAAATGGCAGACAACATACCATGGGGAAATGCCATAGGCCCATTGGCCTTACCAGCTCGACATGACCTCCCAAGAGGATCGAGGAAGATTCTTCCCAAGTTCGACAGAGATGGGAAGATGTCACCAGATGACCATATTTTTGCCTTCTTCATTGCATGTGTTGTTTTGTCGGTAGAATATGAAGATGTTGCTATTCACCTCTTTGTTAAAACATTGCATGATGTTGTTGCAGATTGGTTTCATCATCTGCCAAATGGATGCATTACAAATTGGAATGATATGAAAACTAAGTTTGAAGATTGATTCAAGATGGTAGAAGATGAACATGCTCTTCTTGCCTAACTATCTCAGGAAAAGAAAGAGCCAACAAAACCCATGAGGAATTTAGTGGCTAAGTTCAACAAAATGGTGAAAAATTTCCTGCCGGGATTCATCCAAACCTTGATGGACAATTTTTTTTCTTTATTAACACACAACAACCAGAAGTGTGCTATCCGCTGAGAAGGGATAGAGTGGCTACTTTCGAACTTTCTCAATCCTTGGACATAGAAATTGAGGATGACTTAATCATGATAGGAAAATTCAAGAAAACTTCCTCAAGGGAAAGAGTAAAGAAACCCCCAATGCTTCGAAGATATACTCACTAAGTTGGCTAATGATGTGCTTTGGCTTTGAAAAAGCAAGTTATTCAAAGTAGAAAACCCGCTCCTTACAAAGACATCACAAGAAAAGGCTACGCTCCCAACAAAGCCAGGATTGTGGGTGCTCCGACGAGGCTTATTATCAAGTAGCTCCCGCAACTAACTCAAAATGTGATGTCGTTGAAGAAAGCGATGATGAAATTGAATTCATCGAGGTTGATGAGGAAGGGCCGGATTCTAGAACATTTGAAGCTGAAGTTGAAGATCCCGAGGAGAAAGTAATAATCATTTCTTCATGTACCGCCATTGTAAGAAGAAGATGAATACGAAGAAATTATAGAAGATATGAATAGTCAATCCTTCACTGTCTTCACCCGCTCTCAGAAAAAGGAGCAAAATACCACCAAGGCGAGAGATAAAGAGGTTTCGTAGGAACTTCCAAAAGAATCTAAGACTAAGGAAACTTCCAAAGAATCCAAGACAAATGAGATTCCTAAAGAGTCCAAGGTGACTGAGGTTTCTAAGGTCAAAACTATCTTAAAGAAAGGATGGCCTTTGTCAAGTCAACCAGTTGATAAATCAGCTACAAAGAAAGTTTCTTCTTCCACATCCGTATCAACCAAGCTCGAAACAAAGGTCAAAAGTGTGCCATCATCAAGTTTGAAAGAACTAGTATCTGAGACATCAAGTACGATTACTTTACCCAAATTTGATATCATTGATCATATCAATAAAACAAAAATTTCCATGTCACAAGCAGAGTACTTAAAGTCCAATAAGGATCAACTTGAGAAATTGGTCCAGTTTATCAAAGGTGACTCTATTGATCATTCCTCCAAAGGAATTCTAAAAACTCCCAAAGATGGGAAGACTCAAAACATTGTGGCGGCCACTACACCTTCAAATGAAAAGATTGAACCTTTCTTTATGTCCTTTCTGATCAACGGATGCAAATTAAGTAATTGCATTATAGATTCTAGAGCCTTGAATAATGTGATGCCTACAAAAGTAGTACATGCTCTTGGGTTGACTTGTATGAGAACATTCGGATCTTGTTACTCAATGGAAACGAGACAAGTTCCTCCGATCAAACAAAATAAAGACACTCAAATGGTTTTAGCCCAATTTATTCATAAGCGAGTTAAGGTAACCATTCTAGTTGCTGACATTCCTGCTTTATATGGTACGTTGTTGAGCAGGAAATTTTACAAAGATTTGGGTGGCAAGATTAAAATGGACTGGTCTCATGCCATAATTCCTATCAATGGAGAAATGAAGAAGCTAATGTCAGAGACTCAAGCAAAGTTCACGGTAACTAAAACCGAAGATCCTCGTGCACAGATCCTGTTCCAAGGCTCAAGTATGGGTAATTATATGATGACTACAAAAGTTCATGCACCTGAGGTCACTTGCCAAGACTCTAATGAGATATGGACTCTTGAGTTCGATGGAAGTTGTTGCTCAACAGGTTTCGACGTAGGAGTAGTGCTCATATCTCCGAATGGTAAAATATTTCCTTTTTCTTACAAACTCTAATTTTCAAATACTAACAACACTGCATAGTACGAGGCATTAATCCTTGGCCTCCAAGTTGCAAAGGAGAAAGGGATCAATTTTTTTTGAAGTCTTTGGAGATGCAGAATTGATCATGAAACAAGTAAAAAATCAGTTCCACGTGAAGAATGATCATTTGAGACACTACGTAAATAAAGTGTGGGATGCGATAGAAGTCTTCGATGCTTTTTCCATAAAATTTGTCCTCACAAAAATAATGAAAAGCAGGTTCTCTAGCAGCCTCAACTTCATTAATGATTCCTCGTTCAAAGTTTGATCAAGAAACATACACCATGAAATGGTTTTTAGGCCAAGTGTTCCCGACAATGCAAAAATTGGCAAGTATTCAATGATGATCAACAAATTATTGCTTTCTTGGAAAAAAAGGGATACTTTTGAACAATTGTACTTTGAAGGAAGTGATTCGCATTTTACAAATTGACAACCTCACCCATTCAAGAAGGAGTTGAGAACAAAGATCTTGGCGATGGCATCATTCAACTCAAAGGAAATAACATTCGAAAAGGATTGGTTTCACTTGAAGAACTTTTTGATAAACATGACAGTTTATCAAAGAGAAAGAGCATACAGGACCTACGAATTTCGCTAACTATGAGCGAGTTAACATCGGTACTCAAGGATAAACCTCGCTTGGTCAAGATCGGTAAGTGTTGCTCACCCGAGGAGTGCAAGAAATTCATTAGCCTCCTTACCAAATATTCAGACGTCTTGGCTTACTCATATGAAGACTTGAAGTCTTTGCAACCTAGGAAAATGGAGCATGCCACACCCTTGAAACCTGGTGCAATTCCATTCAAGCATAAGCAAAGACAATATAATCCCAAGATTGCAGGGACAATATTTCACGAGGTTCAAAATATGTTAGACGCACAAATAGTTTTTCCTATTCGACATTCAACTTGGATAGCTAATATTGTACTACGGTGAAAGAAAAATGGAGAAATTAGGATTTGTGTGGATTTCCGCAATCTTAATCAAGCTTCCTTGAAAGATAATTATCCACTACCGGTCATGGACCATATTCTATAGGCAGTAACTGGATCGGAAATGCTATCCATGCTAGATGGTTTCTCTAGTTATAATCAGATTAAAGTGGCTAGAGGAGACCGACATAAAACCATGTTCACCACCCCCTGGGGTACATTCTCGTATATAAGAATGCCTTTTGGTTTCATCAATGTCAGTGCTACTTTTCAAAGGGCTATGGATATGGAATTCACAAATTATAAAGACAAGATCATCATGATATACCTAGATGACTTGATAGTGTTCTCAAAGAAATGAGAAGATCACCTAAGAGATTTAGAGAAAATATTGCAAAGATGCAGACTTCATAAGATTTATCTAAATCCAAAAAGAGTCGTTGTTCTAAGTTACGGTAAGGGAAACTCCTGTGTCATATTGTTTCTAAGGAGGGAATTAAAATCTATCCTAAACATGTTCAAGCGATCAAGAATCTTTCCTGCCTACAAGTAAGCCCTGAGTCCATTCATTCTTTGGGAAGGTGAACTTTTTTAGAAGGTTCATGCCGATTTCGCTAAGTCGACTAAAGAAATCATTGATATGATGAAAGGAAAATAATCCTTCAAATGGTCAAAGGAAGGTAGAGAGGCATTTGAAAAAATCAAGGATGCTATTGCAAAATCCCCTACATTGGTGTGTCCTAATTTTAAAAAGGATTTCATAATCTATTGTTATGCTTCGCCACACACAATCTCTGTCATCCTGGCTCAACACAATCAAGAAGGATTTGAATCTCCTATTGCATTCATGAGCTCTGGATTCAAGAAACACGAACTAAATTACACTCCCCTTGAGAGACATGCATACGTGGTGGTGAGAGCCTTGAAACATTTCAGGTACTATGTGTTGAATTCACATACCAAAGTCTTAGTTCTAGACACCGCAGTTAAATCGATGCTAACACAATAGGAACCAAGATCTAAAAGAGGTAATTGGGTCTCCAAGATCTAGGAATATGATTTGGATATCAAGCCTACCAAGTTGGTTTGAGGAAGAGGACTCTGCCAACTCATCGCAGAATGAACCATGAGACGACTCTGTAGAAGAACCAATTGAGGAAATTTTACCACTAGTAGTTTTCATCGCACTCCCTGCAGCGAATGGTATTCCAATATAGCCTACTTTCTCACATATAGCGAGTGTCCAGAGAATCTGACAGCTAAGGAAAAACAAGCTATCAAACTAAGAGTCGACAGTATGTCATTTGGGACAACACATTGTTCAAGAAAGGAGTTGACAACATGTTCCTCATATGTGTTGATAAGGAACAACAACCTGTGTTGCTTGAATCTTTTCACAATCATGTATGTGGTGGTCATATCTCTCGGCCCAAGCATACTCATAAAATTTTGTGAGCACATTATTATCAAGCTCACTATGTTTTTCGATGCTCAAACGGTTAAAAATGTGAAGCTTGTTAGCAATTTGTTGGAAGACCAAAATTGGCGGGTTTGCCTTTCAAGCTAGTTGTCATTAAGACCTAACAAAAAAAGACACCCCCTTATCAATAAAACCTACCCTTTACCTCCTAATAAACACGAACCACCCTTAAGTTTAACTAAACACTTTTTGATTAAATAAACCAACCCCCTTATAAATTAAACCATGACCCTTTAATACAAAAAACCCACCGCTAAAAATATAAAAACATTGATTTAATTAAAACTAACCAATGTTTTAAAAATTCAAAAAAGTGGGCAAGGTTGAAAAGGGTCAGTCAACACGAGAAAAAGGTTGGTTAAGGCGAAGGGAGGAGATCGAGGTGATACCATATCAGATTGTTCTACCAGGATCAATACGACACCCCATGCACATCGAAAAAGGTTAAACTTGCAATTAAAAATATTGATTAAAACCCGTAAATGAAGAACCAACCTCAAGATTTAGATGTACCTACAAAATTAGCCGCAACTAGCTAAATCTGGTTGGAAACACATGTAACCCGCACGTGTAAAACTAGAAACCAAAGACAAACTCCAAAAAATATATGGTTAAACTCGTTAACAAGAATCTAAAGGATAATCAAAAACTTGCACAGAAGCACAAAAACCAAAAAAAGAGTAATTAACAACCGAAAATCAAGTGAGTACACATTTATCGAACAATAACTCTAATACCATAACATATTGTTCTATAAGGATCAATACGAAACCTCGCATCGAAAAAGGTTACACTTCCAATGGTATCGTGAATGCTCCACGTAGTAAGTAAGAGATCGAATCACAAAATGAGAATCAAGTAGAGAAAGACATTATGGGTCTAACATACTTATAGATAAAAAAGAGAGGTACATATAGGAGTGTTGTGTAACTCCTATGCATGACACGTGTACACAACCCTAACTAACCCTATTGACCTATTCTCACTAAGTGAGATGACTAACCACATGAGGTGGACAAGACGCCGAGTGATGACGAGACAAGTCATATACACCAACATTATAAACATGTTGTAAAGGGTTATATGTATCATGATAGGCTAAGGTAGTAGTGGCATAAGTGTCGATGTAGAATATTTGATTTTATAATGTCTCAGGACTAGTGGAGACAACTAAATAATGGAACATAGTTTTGTCACCATCAATGAGATTAAATTTTAACTTGTACAAGTTATCGTTAGTAAGTACAATAATATCTACATCGTTCTCTAAGGAGTAGTCTTCAACATTCTTGTGTTACACATAATGAGACGAAAACTTTGGTGGAGGAGATGAGCAATATTAGCAGAGAAAGTGATCGTATCTAAAGTGTGGGTTGTTCCAGCAATCGTGGTGGATAAGTGGTAGTATATGAAGTGTGACTAGGTTCTCCCACAACATAGGTGGGAATTTTTCCATAGGGATAGGTTGCTGAGGAGTAGTAATAATAGGTATCTAAGAAGTAGAAGTTTCAACCTTATAATGTTTCAAGGGCACTAGATCAACAATTGTTATCTATTATGTATGAAATCAAGGCATTGATGTATTGTGGATGGGATAACCTACATAACATACAACCAAGGATAACCTAAAAGGATATTGTAATGTAAATTTGTATTCATAATAGGAAATGTACTAGGTGTAGACACAAAATCACGCACTTTGGGTAATTATATAGTCTTGATTGCATACTACTATTCATATGGTTCCTAAGAAAGAAAAGTACTAATTAACCCATGTCTTTGGCCACCTTTCTTCGCTTTTATGCTTCTACTTTAGTCTTTTAGTCTTACTTTCTCAATTTTTCTTTACACCTTTTAAAGCATTTGTCATTCTGACACTTTGGCACCCAACCAAGATGCCACCATCGTGTGCTCTCATCCCCTATGGGTACCCTTGCCCTCTTTGTACTTTGGTCACACTTTTTGGGTCCTTTCTATCCGTTTGAGCATCTTATCTTTTTTGTTGTCGGCCTTTTTGGGGTTAATTTCGAAATTCAAGCAAATGAATCATATAAATATAAAGTTACATGATCATAATAAGGGAACAAGCACTAAACATCTATTATCTCCACCTAAGGTTTACATCATCAAAGGCATTTATAGATCATTTACATCCATCTAGCTCCATCACAAGGGAAAAAGTTGGTTCATTTGCATCGACTTCATAGGAGGGGAGTCTATTGTTTCCATGCACACATTTATTACACTCTACATCTAGCTACTTACTCACTCACTATCCACGTGTGACTAGCACAAGAGCAACCTAGGGCACAATTCCACAACACACACATAACTAAATTAGGTCCGAGATGTAGTGCTGTGCTCAAATGATAAGTCCATCATTGTGGTGACTCGAGAGGCGCCTCGACCCCTCATTTACATCTTTCTTTTTAGGATTTGATGTATATGTTTGGGGTTTTATAGTGATTCATTCATTCTGAGTTTACTGACAGTGACCTCGGCGATCTTATAACATACACACACGAGAAAAGGCAAACTAGTGCGAACCTCTTGTGACACCTGGAGGAGGTTTTGGAGCATCTACACGAGTCAGGGCGCCTAGAAATCAGACAGGGGCACCCACAGGGTGCCCCTATCCTTCAAGTGCCCCATTCCTAGTCAAATCTATCGGATATGCATTTTTCCAGGCTTTTGTGTGATGGTCCTCCCTCTCTTTTTAGTCGGTCTCCACTGCTGACACAATCCAACAACCTCTTCAAACCAACTAAGGCTCTTCTAACCCTCTTTAAAATTAGGGTTTCATATTTTCATTACTTATTTACTTGGGTATTATTTCAATATTTCAATATTCATTTATTTATTGTAAACTTGCATTAGATTAGGCTATTATTTACATTTTAGCATAATCATTTTGGTGAACCCAAACTTGATCTTCACGCTCTTAGGATCCCCATGTTTGCTTTTTTCATTCTAGAATCTTGTCATCATGAGTATCTCAATTAATGACTTCTTGCTTTCCAATCTTGATTTAAGGCATAGAGTCCAACATCTCCTTACTACTCGCATTCCTGCTAATATGCATCTAGACTCCATATATAACTCTTTTGTTGATGCATTTTCTCAACATATTGCTTTCCCATCTAATCCTCATGTTGATCTTTCTATTTTTGACAATGATCCACCCTTGCATATCATGATTCACATTTACAATATGGGTATCAAGCGTACTTTAATCAATAATGGATCTAAACTTAATCTATGTCCCATGTCATTCCTTAAAAATATTGGTCTTTTCGGCTATTAATGTTAGTCCATCATGTCTCTCTCTTCATGCATATGATGGCTCTATTCATCCATGCATAGGTCACATTATTTTACCTATCATTGTAGGGCCAAAAACTCTCAACACAGTCTTCTTTGTCATTGAATTTTGGTTTCATATAATTGTTTACTTGGTAGGCCATGGCTCCATGCCATGTAATTTGTTGCCTCTACATGCATCATTGTGTCAAATTTCTACATGAGGGTGTCGAGTATACTATTCTTCATGACCGTCATCCATACAAATATTGTGACCATGATCCAAATACTACACTTCCTATTCCAAGAGATGACACTACTGATGACCCACAACCTATAGATGAGCTACCACATTTACCACCACTTGAAGGTGTTATTTGCATGATATATTTTGTACCAACTACATCTACGCCTCCCCTACTTCTACTACTACTATGATTGTTTATCAGGGGCCTATCCATATAACAAAGATGTCACTCTAGCTACTCCACCTTCTCATGTACCACCTCCATCAGTATGACCTCCTTTCACATGTACACTTTTCATGAATGATTCTTATTGGGAGCACATTCCATTTGATCCTACTTGTGATGTCACTATATGTTCACATGATGGTTTGACTTGACTAGGATTTGCTTTCGAGGATCTTTATCCTCCAACTCATGACCCTCATCTCTATCATGGGTTTATCACTATCACATGCCACTTATGGTCTACATGTCTTCCATCTCACCGCTACCTTGCAGTCCCTCGCTCTTCTCCACTTACATTAGGACAATCTTGGCTTGCTTACATCGGGGGCACGTTAGACCCTGCTCACACTGATATATCATTTCCTATGCCATTTGGTCACATTTTCATTTGCAATGACTCATTCCTTGGTTATTCACCTAATATGACTTAGTGGTATGCACACATGAGTGTCCATTACCTCCTTTCACTAACGAGGAATATGTTATGGGCATGTACAAATTACGCTTAGATGGTGCTTTACGCGACCAACCTGACACCATAGCTTATCAAGTCTCATATGCTTCACCATATGATTTTGACCATGACAATGATGACCTTTTAGATGACTTCACTTGATCATCTTTACTATTACATGCTTGGGGGCATCACGATTATTCTCTCCCCCTCTAACATTAACACGCATCTTATACTTTTGTCACATCACACCTACACCTTTACACACCAACATATAATTTGACCTTTTCCCGATGATGCACTCTTGTGCTTTGGTTCACACTTGACTATTGAGGGAATCCTATACACATGAACCTCACACACTGCACAATAGACACTACGCATCACACATCTTTCATACATCTTACATCCTACATCCTACATCTTACATCTTACATCTTACATTTACTATGCATCTACACATCTTTTCTCATCTACGCATTTTTCATTACATATTATACATCCTACATTACACACTACACATTACACATCACATGACGATTTCTCATCACCACATCTATTACACATATTATGCAATTTTACACACTACTTTTACGCGTTGCACTCACTACCCAATGACACACTCTAGTCTCACGGTCCATATTGGATTGTTGAGTATACAAATCAAATGGACCTCATCACACTCACACATTCAACCATTCAACATTTTTCTCATGTGACATTCCTAGATTAGTGATATACACTTTATGCTACATCATCACTTCTTCTAACATCCTTTAGTGATATACGCTTTAGGCTAAATCATCATTTCTTCTTTATCTTGTTGTGATATACACTTTAGGATAAATCATCACACATTCTCACACCTCATCTCTATGTCACATATCATCATTACACATTCATCACATCACGTTACACACAACATATAGTTCGACCATTTCTCAATGATGCACTCTTGTTTATAGTTCATTCTTGACTATTGAGGGGGCATAAATAAATTAACCTCACTACATACAATTCCATTCACTAGGGGGCATGTGGCTCCTATCATTCACTCTGCATTCCATTCCATCCATCCACAACATACTACATATCTTGGTTTTATTTATTTACTCTTTGCTTACATTTACTTGTACATGTTAATTTTATTACACATGCTAGATAGATATCTTGTATGTCATTATCTTTATCATACACACATGTGTGTTCACTTGCTTTCTAGTTGTGATCATAGATTATCCAGGTCCTTTACATGTGCAACATGGATGTTTGGCGCAGATACCCAGTACACGTCTCCACAAAGGCTCCTAGGGCATCCACTTTCGTACACTACTATTATTGTCATTGTTTCATAACAAACTAGTTTATAATATTATACACACTTTGACATACTTTTATCTTTCTAACATGTTAATGGGTGCTTCATGTGCAACATTTTTTTTGTAGAACTATTTTCCACCATGTTATCTGTTATATTGTTTTTACTTGTTTGTCATTGTATGCCATTATTTGTGGGCTTTTCCATTTGTCTTGTGTGCACACTTGTATGATTTTGGCTTCATTGGCCTTGATTGTCTTGTGACATCATGAGTGATGTCCCATTTTTACAACCTATTTTCCATGGTCTACATTGTCTTCTTGTTTGTTCTAGTTTACACATTGTTTCTTTAGTTTACATTTCATCTTATACATGGATGTATGTCTTTTCTTGTACTAACACTTATCTCCCAACAACTTATTTGCGTGTGTCTTGGTTTCTACCAAGCACATTCCCTTCCCCCTACAGGGCACAATTTCAACGATCGGCCCTCTTTTGGGACGCATTCTCCTTTGATGAATGTCACATGCACCCTAAATGAGGGGGAGTCATTTAGGTGAGTCAGTCACCCCATACTGATGAGTTTATAGTAAACACAACACAACAAAGTATCAAGGCTCAAAATACTTGATCCTTTTCATATTTCAAGGCTCAAAATCAAACTTGGATCCATGACATAATGACCTTTCCTAGATTGCCTGAAACCAAGGGCATATCACACAACAACCTTACCTAGATTACTTGAGACCATGGGGCATATCACACATCATTGGTAGTTCAACACAGAGTTTACAAAAATTCCATAAAAATATGATTTTTACACTAGGAAGAAAATCCTTAACACTTATACCATTTGTAGTGGTGTTTTATACAGTGGGAAGTAGTTAAAGGTTGGAGGATGACACCAGAAATTTTCTCCCTACACTTCTTCCATTACATTGATATGAGATCACCCGAAAAACTTCATGCGCATTGACATCATCTACAAGATCCTTTCTACACTCTTTCCTCATCACGGATCAGTGCACATGTTCTTTTTCACATTTTCAACATTTTCTTTTACATACTTCCTTACATGTTTTTATACATATACATGTGTATTTGACTACTTGATCATCTTCTCTTTTGTAGGTCCATTCGTATGGGAAGTAGGTAGTCAACATAAACAACAACATCACACACATTGACACCAACAACAGGTACAAACACCACATTCACACACGTGTTTCTACCCTAGGTTCATTTTCATCACCTTTTACACTTTTTCATCTTTAGTCTCCATGCTCCATCTTTTTATCACTCCACACTTTGTTTAGTCCCTCGACACGCTTTCTACATCAATCTACATGGATATCAAGTATGCATCTCTATCTACTTTATGTTACCGAGCTTTATGCTCACCAACATAAAGTGGGGAAATGTAGACACAAAATCACACACTTTGGGTAATTATCTAGTCTCGATCACATACTACTATTCATATGGTTCCTAAGTAAGAAAAATACTAATTAACCATGTCTTTGGCCACCTTTCTTTGTTTTATGCTTATGCTTTCAGTCTTGCACTCTTACTTTCTCAAATTTTCTTCACACCTTTCAGCATTTGTCATTCTAGACACCAGAGCCTAGTTAGGACACTATCATCGCCAGCGCCCCCATCCCCTCTGGGGCCCTTGTCCTCTTTGTACTTTGGTCACACTTTTGGGTCCTTTCTAGCCGTTTGAGCATCTTATCTTTTTGGTAGTTGGCATTTTCGAGGTTAATTACAAAATTCAAGAAAAGTAATCATATAAATATAAAGTTATGTGATCATAATAAGGGACCAAGCACTAAGCATCTACTATCTCCACCTAAGGTTACATCCATCAAAGGCATATATAGCTCCATTTGCATCCATCTAGCTCCATCAAAAGGGACAAAGGTTGGTTCATCTGCATCACACTTCATAGGAGGGGAGTCTATTGTTTCCATGCACACATTTATTACATTCTACATCTAGCTACTTGCTTTTTATCCACATGTGACTGACACAAGAGCAACCTAGGGCAAAATTCCACACACACACACAAAACTACATTGGGTTTGAGATGTAGTGCAACACTCAGTTGTAAGTCCATCATTTGTGGCAGTTGAGGATAGTCCGACCCCTCATTTTACATCTTTTTTTTAATGATTTGATGTTTATTTGAGGCTTTTGTAGGTGCTTTGTTCATTGCAAGTTTACAATGACCTTGACGATCTTACATTGACATAAACACGACAAAAGGTGAATAAGTGTGAACCTCTTGCGACACCTCATAGGAGGTTTTTGAGCATCTCTACGTAGACCATGGCACCCGAAACTATACTAGGGTGCCAGAAACCCTGCCCTATCCTCACAGGTGCCCCAGTCTAGTCAATTCTACCGGATCTACATTTTCTAGGCTTCATGTGATAATCCTCATCTCTGTTCGGTTGGTTTCCATTGTGACACAGTCCAACAACCTCTTCAAATCAGCTAAGGCTCTTTTAACTCTCTTTGTAATTAGGGTTTCACATTTTCATTGCTTAGTTGTTTGGGTATTATTTTATATTTTATTATTCATTTATTTACTACAAACTTGCATTAGATTAGGCTATTTTATTACATTTTAGCATAATTTGAGGCAATACCCATTGTTGATTAAGACACATTTAATGAGAAAATGTGAATTCGTGTTATAATAGAGGTACACATGGGTCATCACCTAGTGATGATGGAATATCAATTGGACTATAAGTGATGTCCTTATCAATAGCTTTGAATGTGTCCATAATAGATGCAAAAGAAGCAAGATGAGTAGTAGTAGATGATGTAACATATTGTAAAGTGTCAAATAAGATGTCCTATAGATGGGTGCCTTTTATAGTAATTTGAGATGAGAAATTTTAATGGGTGTATTATTTAATTGGTCTAGCATGTCAAACCCTTCAAGGAGCATTAGGATTAGCAACAGGAGCCATGGGTGGTGGAGGCAAGGTTGGGTTACCCCAACAAGTTTCGTAGTATGCTAAGTTATGACAACATTAATTTCATGAATCATTGTGGGTGATTCAAATCAAGGTGGATGTTACCAAAAGGGATGGATATATTGATCTTATATATTAATATATATAGGAGTCATATCGACCATGAAATAAGTATAACCATCGTGGAAATCCTTTTTTTCTAGATGAGCCATGGGCATGGACCTTGTGAGAGGGATAGTGGTCCATACTTAAATGAGGAAAGGGGATCTTAGGTTCACATTAATGAACACAAAATTTTGAAGGGAGAGATATGATGATGTAGAAGAGAGGATCCCAAAATGATATTATGAACCCTAGATCCATTAGGGTTTGAATGATAAATTTGATTAAGTAGTTAGGCTCACTAAATGTCTACATCCTGACTAAATGTATAGGTATAAAAGGTGTTATGGGAATATACAACACTAAAGAGGATGTAAATTTCGTAAGAGTTGGAATATTATAATCTAATCATCTTCCAATGCTAATAATTCATAATCAAAATAATGCATTCATACATGTAACAATTGATAAACGATAAGTAATTTCTCAAATACATGAGAGGAAATATAGTCTTAGTTGTATAAGACAATTCGGGAATGAACTGGATGTGAAAGATAGTGAAACATGATTATCTAGAGTTGTAGATGCTTTAGTGAAATTTCTAGAGATAGAAAGCCAATAGGGGTAGGGACGTATAACTTATGTATGGTATAGACCTGATTTATATGGTTCATACCTAAAATTATACCGTCTTAGACCCTTTTGAGGCCTCTGTGTTGGTATGAGTCATTTTCCACGCCACATGGCAGGTCATCTCACTTAGGTGAGGTCATAGGTCTAGGTGTCACGGGGGGTATCATACAGGTCATCATGATATTTTTACGCATCATTACGTGTCAGTGCATCATATGTGTCACATGAGAGTTACTTCCTATTCTTGGAATGTAACTCCTTTCTCCACTTGAGAGGTCATGATTGCATGCACTAGGGGTTACACAACACCCCCTATTTGTATACCTTCCTTCCTTCAAATATATGAGATGGAATTATGAGATTTTTCCTTCTTTCAAATCCTTGCATATACGTTAATGGTTGATGTTTGTTCCCATGCAACCTCATCGGTTCCCAAAGTACAACTTGATCGATGTTCGTGTAATCATGCATCATCCTTGTGTTTCATGTTTTTCACATTCTTTGTCATGTCATCAGAGTGCACCTTGTGTGGATCCATACTACTCATTGGTTTTGTTGCCCTTACCTTCTCCAAGTTGACACATGCACCTCCCCAATTGTTATTTCGTGGCCCCTCAAACCTTGTTATGTTCGATGCCCTTGGTTCGTTTCCGTTTGGTTGACCTGGGTTTGCTCCAAGCTCAGCTGTGTGTTTTGACCTTGGTTTGTTGCTCTCTTTTGCTCAGTGTTTGACCTCCCTGGTCTACTCGTGTGAGCTCCTGGTTTAGACACCACTCATTTCCTTTCCCTAGTTGCTAGTTCTGTTGTGAATTTCATCCACCCTTGGCTCTGTTACATGTGTGATCCTCTTCGTCCATGTTCTATGCACCTACCTCAATGGTTACCTAGGCATGCTCACCCATTGTTCTTGGAATGCTCCCACCTAACAACCCAACGTGAATCTCATCGACACTGTTAGCACTCCTGTCACGATGCTAACCTCTTGGTGCTTTATAAGTTTGACTCGACCACTACCGACCTAACTCGGACCTCCTCGACGTAACTCACTAACATTGACCCCCATCGGCTCGTGCATAACTCTTGAATCGACTCGGTAATCTCAACTCGCCCTAGTGAGCTACTTATTTTCCAACTTGTCATATTGTCAAGCAACTTTATCGAGTTGTTTCTAGCTCGCTAGATCATTGGCTTGACTTGACCAAAACTCGTTCACCGTCTTCGCCCCCAGGACTCCCCGTTACCCTTTTTGGAATTTTTATTTTATTTTTCTCCTTTTCCTCTTTGTATAAACAATTTAAAGGAAAAATTAAAAAAATCATCATTTTTATAGGGGGAGTATCTTTTTCTTAGCTCCTTGTATAGGGTTATTGAGCTTTCCAAGCCACTTTTCTAGCTTGCTCTTTTATAATGCTCATCTTTACCTATGGCTAATGAGTGTGTCCACCACAACCTTGCGGCAAGAGAACCTTTTTTGTGATGTGAGACATCTTCTCACACTTTGAGTAGTGTTTGTACCCATGTGTTATTTCTACCTTTTGTGTTTGATTGTGTGTCATTCCTCTACTTGACTAGGACTTATTGTGGCCTCCACTCTCACGCAACTCGTCACCTACTATGAGGTGAGTGGTCAAATGTCCAACGTCACATGAACACACCTTATTGTAATCACGCACTACTTATAAAGTGTCGCAAACATGGGGTTATCACTATTTCTTGGGTGTTGTATTACATGTAGATGCATTCTCAGCTGATTTTAACGTCTTGCCACCTTGCTTGTATCCACACACCCTCTTCTTGTGCACCTTGCACTTCTTGCTTCCGCATCATGGAGGATGCTCTTTCCATACTTGAGTGTTGCAGATCACTTTACATCCCTCCGCCACTTCTTCTTGGGAGAGAGAACTACACATCATGGTGTGCTTCTATGGAATGTTACTTTGCCTATGAGGGTCTTTCACACTTTCTACATGGGTCGATTCTGTACCCACCTTGATTCCAGTGTCTTGAGGACTTTCTCAACACATGCGACCATGTTGTTGGTCACTTAATGTTGCATGTCGCTAGACCTCTCCGCATTCACGTGGCAAACTCATATCCTCCCCACACCATCTAGAGCATATTTCAATATTTGTTTGGAGACCCTTCACATACTATCATTGTCATTGCTCTTTGTTGATTCAGATTATCTCCTCTTCTTCTTCATGTGATGACAATTCCACTAACACATACTCACTTGGTTTCACTTCTAATAACGAGGATTGTGCTTCCATTCGATGATGAGAGTAAGATCGAGGACTTCTCTCCTCCTTCTCTCGGCCCTATTCCAAAGTGTTTTGTGACCCCTCCCATTTCATCAAATATTGAGCACTCCCATTCTTAGCATTATACAGTCATCTCATATGCCCCCTTTCCACTTCTAGTGTGCGAGGTCCTTTCCACTCCTCTTCCTTCATGTGGTGATTCATACCTGTCTAACATCACTCTTTTGTTTGTCGAGCCTCCTTCTTGGGAGGAGTATTTACCAGACCTTGGTCATATTTTTTTAGTGTCTACTTGTGATGCACTACATGTTCCTCATCTTTCTACATGTATTTCGTAGGAGTCCATCTTTATTTGGGAGTGCCCCTTTTGGGACTCTTATCACTTCAACTTTTGGGAGATCATCATTGATCTACCCTTGATTGTGGATCCTATTTATATTATGGGGTTGTTAAATTACTTTCACATCACTTGGGCATACTTTTGTTGGATGTTCCTATCATACTTAGATAATTCTACACTTATGGCGTTACCTTCAGTTCCTTGGTGCTCATTTGCTAGACCTATGTCACTTTTTCATGGACCAAATTCACGGTTCTTCGTAATGTTGCCTTCGGCTTCCTTAACGGAGTGGTAAAAATTCCAATACTTTATTTATATCCTTCCCAAGGGAATGCACACAATTCAATGTGGGTGACTCTTCTTAAGTCCATTGGTAGAGGATCATGTCATTGACACTCTTCTTGGAGACTTCCTAGAGTTGCAGAGTTTAGATCCGTCCATGGAATCTTCTGCATTCCTCTCATCTCTTCCTCTCTTATTATTCTTTTAGAGATATTTCACTTTTTTACATGGGTAACTCATTAGGCTCCTCAGTTATTGGGACCCATTTGTGGCATCTTTCTTAGATTAGAGAATTTTTTCATCTCTTGTGGTGGATGTTTTCCACTAGGTTTTCCTCCATTGCTTGAGATATCCTTGTTGTGCATGGGTACCTCATCAAGATTTAGTGTTGGGACTCATTTCTCTTTTTTGAATTTTCACCTCGTCCTAAGTTACGATGAAGGGGAGTGTTGGTGTGAGTCATTTTCCGCACCATGTGGAAGGTCATCTCACTCTGTGAGATCGTAGGTATAGGTGTCAAATGGGCGTCATAGGGGTCATCATGAGATTCCTTACATGTCATTATGCATCAGTGCATCATATGTGTCATATGGGAGTTACTTCCCATTATGAGAATGTAACTCCCCTTCTCCACTTGAGAGTTCGTGATTGTATGCACTAGGGGTTACATAACACACCCTATTTGTACACCTCCCTTATTTGAGATCTATGAGATGGACTTATGCGATTTTTCCCTCTTTCGAATCCTTACATGCACATTAATGGTTGATGCTCGCTCCTATGTAACCTAATCACACCTTTGGAGTGTAACCCGATCGATGTTTGCGTAATCCTACATGATCCTCGTGCTTTGCATTTTTGCATTCTTCCTCAACTTGGACTTACAAATTTTTATATGTTTTACTTGTCTATAAATGATCTCTATTACATGTCCCTCTTACTCCAATAGCTTTAGGATGACCTTTAATCACGTACAATAAAGTAGAAACACGTGATAAATTGCAAAACCCTTCATTAGAGCATTAGCAAACCAAAAGGAGAAAACATGTGTATGTGGTGAGGTTAGACTACCCTTGGTGGTTAGACTCCTAGTTGTTAAACCAATCCAAGTGTTGCACTACATGCCCTCATTATGAGATCAAGCCTCATGTAGTTCTCCTAGGTTCTTTTGCAAGTGTGAATAGCTAACCAACCCCTAAGGGTGCCCTCGTGTCTCTTAAAACCATTGTAGTCGGCTAATTACATGATACATATGTAGTTAGTAAAGTAATAGTGAGATGGGGTTTTCCTCAACTATGTGACCTAATCCTTTGTTAATTGAAACCCTTTTGCAATTCTTGTAGTAACTTTACTCTTGTTAAAACATGGCTATGTGACCTTTGCATTCTTGGAAATGGAGGAATATAGACTCTTTGACCTAGTTGAGTGCTTTATACTTGTAGTAGAGACTACTCTAAATGATGTGTAACTAATTTGGGAAAGTTTAGGAACTCGTTTACACCATTAATTGTTACGATAATGCACGATGATAAACTAAAATGTAGGTTTTATTATAGGGGATTATTTTTATCAATTAACTTCCAACATTAATCATACAATATCATAACAACACATTAATACTTACAACTAGTGATAACAATATGCTACAAGCTCAAAAACACAAGAAGAGAGATGCACTTAACTATACAAAGTGATACATGAGAGATTTGGGTGCATAGACTAGACGATTTGGAAGTACTAGAGTTGAAGATGTTTCATTCCTAAGACTATAACTAGGAAATCCATAGATTTGTAGCCTTACAACTTTGTCAAGATCAGTTATACACCTTAAACCTATTGCATAGTCTTAGACCTACTTGGAGTTGTGTTCTATAACCATTTTCCCTTTGATGATCTAAAAATGTATGTCATTATCAAACCCTAAGTGTCACACTATCTTGAAATAATCTAAATAATTTGAATCAAAATCAAACTCCAATCACTTTGGTGGAAGACCCTCCAAGAAGGTTAGTGTTTGGGTTGAAGTGCAATCCATGCACCGCCTACATTGGCACTACTTTGAAGAGGCCTTAAACCACACATATTTCTCCACCTAACATGTGAAATTTATATAGATGCATCTAGTTGGAAACATGAACCACTTTAACCATGCTCGAGATGATTGTGCTCTTATGAAGATATTGAGTTGGGATGTTAAGTGTTTGAAAATGAGGAAGCTAAACTTCTCGATCTAGTTGGGTGCTTTAGAATCGTGGACGTGAGTTCCCTAATGGATGTGGATCAACTTTAGGAAAATTTAGGGAGGCTTTATTGCCTTTTTTAATTAGTTTTTGCAATAAGAAATCATAAGAGAGTGTCATGTGATTTCTATATAAGTAAATGAAGTTATATAAACTTATATAGGGTTATGAAGGTTATTTGTGATATAAATTCAGACCTAAGAGGATAAAATGACCCAACAAAGATAATCAAATTCAAAGCAAAGTTGAAGGATGTGTTGGTCCAAGATCATGTAAGTCAGCCAAGATTTGAAGAATTAGTGTAATTTGAAATTTATATCATGACAACAAAGGTTAAAATTTGATTTTATACATTTATATTCAAAATGTGATGACATGTCGGTGCATAAGAATAAGCAAGTTGTGAGAGAGACATTAAGATGTACAAAGTGGGGATTGGATGTGGATATTTGTCTTAGCAAAATAACATAGTCATAACTAGTAGTGTCAAAAGGGTAAATTTCAAAAATTTAGTCTCTACATTTTACCCTCTTAAGTATGAAATGAAAATTACATGATAAAGGAAAAAATACATGAGTATGTAGAAACACTTTGTCTTTGCTCGTAATTTTTATTTTCTTGAGGCATTGTTATTGGCATGATCCATGGTGAAACCTACAATATAAAGTGTAGTCAATGTTCATAGTATAATTGGAACTATAACTCAAATGTAAATGTAGAATTTAAACTTGCAAAAAATTGAAATAAAGAGACACAAAACATGGAAGGAATACACATGTTCATTATGTGAAGGGAAGAGTTCTCATTATTTGCTTACATTTGGAGATTTGGATTGTATTTCTTGAGCTTGTCAAAGGATTGGGGACAATCAGTCCCCAATTGTGTCGAAGGAGAAACCAAAGTATTAAGTACACGCTACGACATTGAATAAAAGGTAGAGAGAGGAGAAGAGATAGGTATCGAAGCACATTGTGAAGGAAGAACTTTATGGATCAAAGTTTTTAGTAACCCTAATATCTTCCTTTTAAGAGGATAAGAAAGACTAACTATGAAGAACATAATTTCTTCGATACCTTCCATAGCCTTTCTAACCACATTGTTATAAACAGATCTAAGCACATTTATTTATATATAGACACAAAGTATAAAAGAGAATGGGTACCCCATGCCCTCCCCATGTGCCACATAACTGAGTAGGAATGTGCAAGTATGTTGGGATGATGGTGGACAAGGAGACCTATACCCCCAAAACATGTATTTGTTACCGAGATATGCATATTGAATTAGACAGGGAACAAAATATTCATGCCCACTATAAATTACTATGAATTGTGTCAATTAAATTTAAAATTATGACAAAATATTATATCTATAAGTAGAAATTTGAAACTATAGAAAATATATTGTAACTTCCTTAGGAAAAAACATATGGTAGGGTTAGGAACGTCCATATGTTTCTAATTGTTATGTATGTTTTAAAAATGCAAAAAAATGCCTAATTTTTGTATTTAGAAACATTTTGAGGACTCGCACCCTATGAAATCCTATGCTTGAACCCATAAATTTGCATATAGGTGTAGAAAATATCATGATGAATGCCCCCTCTTTTGAGGTGCATGTGATAAAGCATTTGAGTGCACAACTCAAAATAAAAGATGTGTACCCATGTAATGTATGTTTGATAATTTGTAGGAGAATGTGGAATACTAAAGTGGTGGCCACATTTGAGAAATTGTGCCTACAAAATGGGTTACACATGGCACATGAGACCATGATGCGTATAGAAATAAGCAACAATAACAATAATAAAAGTAGTAGTAACATGTGTAATAAAACCGGTAGAGATATATAACAATAGTCGAGAGAGAAAATAGAAGCAATAGTATGTAGAAAAGAGTCGCATCAAGGCATAAAGTCGTAAACTTAAGACACCCAAAATGTCACAAGACAAGCAAATCACTTAGGTTTCATACAAGAGAAGCAATGCTACATAATAAAGGTAAAGAGCCACAAACATGGGACACCCATGGTGTCATAAGATAATCAATGCAATCGGGTTGCATATGATAAAGTTGACAAATTGTAGCATGAACAAGTAGTAAAAAATGATATCAAAAGTGATAAAAGCATCATAACCGGTAGGAAAGAAGAACATAAAGAAATATATGTCACACCACATAGAACACATGTATTAGTCATGTTATTGTAAGTGTAAAATCACAGCACCCCCAAATGAGTCGTCAAATCTACTTTTCTAAGGCAGATTCATTTGGTGTGATTCGCATAACATTGAGTTGTTCCCCAAAGTGTGGGACTTTGCAGATGGGAAAAACTCTCCAGATTAAAGGTTGGTTCCTATTCCTCTATTTAGGTGCATGTGTGAAAACTTGCAGAGGGCCTATTCCTAAACCTAATCTAAGTTTTACCAAGGAGACAAGAGATAAAAGGAATGCAGGAAATCAAACTAAGCTATAAGGTGATGCACCAAAGGAATGATGAACATTAGTTTTGTTGGTAGACACAAACTAGAAGAATGCAACACAAAACATGCACAAATAACCAAAGTTGTAATGAAGGATCAAAAGACAACAATTAACACAGAAAGGGATGAACATCACCCACATAACATATATTATTGCTCTCATGGCTTGATACGATGCATTACAATAGTAACAAGGAAAATTTGCATTTACTAGTCTATATGGGAGGTCTGAAACTCCACAAATTCACTTGCCAAGGGGAAGGGGGAGCCTGTAAAACCAAAAATGTCCAACACTTTACAATGATTTCCGACCCTATATTTATAGATTTAACTTGAGAGATAAGAAAGAGAGAGAAGTGGGAAAATTAGGTCGAAGCTCGACCACCACCAGCATTTAATGCCTCCCACAAAATTTTCCCCAAATTTTCCTTGACCGCATCGATCTCGGTTCGGCGCACTCGAAGGAGGAAGCGACAGAAAGCGGATCAAATGACGATCTCGGTTGTTGAGGCGAGATAGATCCACATTAATGTCCCGAAGACATTTTCTCCATTTTCTTTACCTAACCTCCATAAACTTAAAGTTTTAGATCTCCATGGCATGGGTGAGGCCGAGATCTTCCAACGATGTCGATTTGCAATATCTCAAGCACTTTGAGTAGAAAGATATGCCCCTTGAAGTTTGTATCGGAGTTCGTATAAAAGGGTGGGAAAACCAGTTTGAAAAACGGCCCCTATTTAATATGGAACACGTGGAGGGTTGGTGCTTGTCGAAGGTGGCCTTTGTATCTTACTCTTGGAATGGCGCGGGTCGACACGTGGCTTCCTCCCGGCCTACTCAACTTCTATGTTTTTGCTAAGTCCTTTGCTCGTAAGGTCATATTTCTTGACAGGGACACACAACAATCGACGCTTGTCTAAAAATCCTCTCTCCATTCGGCCCTTGAGATAATGCCATTTAGACTCTTGGCACTCTCCATCACCCTGCCTTATGCATTGACTATTCAAGTCGACTATGTTCCCTTTTAAGACTAGACACGTGGAGGCCTTGTGCTCATTTGAAACTCCCGATTAATATTTACCCTTGAAGGAGCGTCGAGTTGACACTTGGAAGCCTCCACAGGTCTTTGGAATTTTCAATAGACCCTCTTACCTTTTCAGACCTTAGGCTACATGGCGAACTGGCACTTATTTGAGCCTACACCTTTTGGATTCAACTTTGGAGAAGCATCGTGTTGATGTGTGGCATCCTCCACTAACACTTCTATACTTAGCCCTTTTTAGGCTGTCGCCGTGCCGCTTTTGACCTTAGTTGACCATTTGCTACGTGGAGGGCTGGCGTGAGTTTGAGTCTCCGCCTTGGGCCCCCATTTTGGATTTGTGTCGAGCTAACACCTGACACCTTCTTGCCTAGCCAAAGACTTTTCAACGGTCATGCAACCTTTTGGGATTCTTGGGCACGTGGAATCCTGGCACTTGTTTGAGCTTTTTCTTTTGGATTCAACTTTAGATAAGTGTTGTTCCGACATGTGGCTTTCTCCACTGCCTCTTCCATACTTAGCTGATTTTTGGACTCGCTTGAAATATTTTTAGCCGAAGATTTTAGATCTTCACAGTTCTTCTTTTCTTGCTCTTGGCTTCTCTGTGACACCTTTGCTCCTCTTCCTCTCGACCTTGCTATTTTATTTCCGAGCCCACCTATAACCTGTTGAATGGATTTAAGGCCCGGATCCACTTGACATAGTTGTTTTCTCAATTCCTCTGCGCATAGGGTTGTTTGACCTTCGAGCCTCGCCATTTCCATTATAAAGTCCCTCTGCTATCTACATTTATAGGATTTGAACGTGATTTCTTAGGTTCTTTCAAAGTGTGGGATCGTTTCGATCTAATATTTTTCTCGGGGGAAAAATATGGATAACAATTTGGTAACTCACGGGGTATCTTCTGCTAGATGAAAAGACCTTGTCGTATCCATTGGGCATGGAGTTGAGAGCGATAGTCCGATCACCGATCATGCCTCGATTTATGAGCCCAATTGTTTGTACTCTTAATTTTCATAAGAAAGCTCGAAACGCTAGTTTCTGAGAGTAGAAAATTACCTTGACTTGAAACTTCATTTGTCTCTTTCTAGGCCGCGCAAGAGCAACAAAAGAATACCACAACTATATACAAAAATTGAAATCATACATGCTTCAAGTAGAACATGCGAGACTCATGCAAAGCACTTAGGAGAAAATCAACCTAAACTACAACAAGACAATGTGCACAAGCAAGTTAGAGGAATGAGAAAATAAGCTAATATATACAAGGTGAGAATTTTCCTTCTAGTAGTAGTGTTTAAGATAGATTCCATTCATTGGAATCTGCCACTCTTCACCATCCAATGTAGACAATTGGAAAGAATTGTTACTTTTACATCTTGTGACCATGAAAGGGCCACTCAAATGGTGTCAAACTTGGAATGCCTTCCTATTTTTTTCTCGTCTGCATCCCATTTCAAAACTAGGTCTCCTTCCGGAAGGTCCTTGTTCTTACCTTCTTGTCAAAGTATCTCTTGATTGAGGCATGAACCTTCTCAATTGTTTGAAGTGCATGCTCTTTGGTTTCTTCTAATTCCATCAATTTTGCATATTTGGCCTCCATAGGTTCAAATCGGACATCTCCAATTGCTTCATGAGTTCCAATGTTTGCGGCTCAAGTGATATAGGCAACACTGCATCTTTCCCATAGACAAGTTTGAATGGAGAGCTGCTTGTAGACCTCTTGGGTGTTGTCCTATCATCCCATAAGGCTGATTTGAGTTTCGTTTGTTAGGTTCTCTCGATTTTCATCTAGAGTTCTTTGATAATCTTAAGCAGGTTCTTGTTTGTAGACTCTGCTTGAGCATTACCCGAGGGTAATAATTTGATGAAGTGCTCAAGTAAATCACATTCCTCATGGCCCATCCCGTGATTTTGGAACCCATGAATGCCAACACATTGTCTCGATAAAATGGTGGTTGGCACTCCAAATCTGGTCACTATCTCTTCATAGAAATCTAGTATGCTAGACTCGTTAGCTTCCTTAAGTGTCACCGCCTCGGTCCACTTGGTGAAATAATCATTCTTTGTCAAAATCCATTTGTGGCCTTGGTTTGAATTTGGATTGATGACTCAATGAAGTCAATCCCCATTGCATGAATGGTTGGTCAACTAAAATTGGGTACAATGGAAGTGCTACTAGCCTTTCTTTGCCTCGAAGAATGCACGATTCTTGAAATTTTTGATCCATGCATAGCAATCACTAAACACCTTAGCCAATAATAAACTCGCCTTCATGATCTTAAGCACTATCACTCGTGGAGAAAAATGGCCTCCATTTGCTTCATCGTGAAATTCTTGTAACACTCTCTTAACTCGATCTATCCCAATGCATCTTAATGAATTCCATTGATGTCCCTTTTGAACAAGATGTCATTGATAAGCACATATGGGATGGCCGTAGTCCGAAATGTCTCCTTTTTGTTTTACTCATTTACGGAGGACACATGCATGTTTGAAGGAAGTGCACCATGTTCGGGTCCAATAAGGAGTGGGCGCATCCTCATTTTCTTCCTCTTGACTATTTTACAAGACAAAAATAACTTATTTTTCATCACTTGCTTCTTCTTGTTGACTCGAGGCTAGTTGTTCACACAATCCCTCCCATGAACCCGACTTAGTGACCTTGATCTTGATGTCATACTCCATGACACAAGTGATCCATCTGTATGTTTTTCTTCGAGATCCTTCTTTGAGAAGGAAGTCTTTAACCCGGCATGGGAGACTAATAGTTGGATTTTATTGTTTGAAACCAAATGTTTAAACTTCTTCAATCCTCGATCTTTGTCAGGACCTAATTTTCCATGAAAGAGTCTTTCACTTCATAATCTTCTAGATCTTGGTGAAGAAAGAAATTGGCTACTCTGTATACTCTTTGTTCGATGTACTAGGATTACGAGTAAATCGTGTCACTACCACCAAAGGCGTATAGTATGAAGTCCTTAGAAAAATCTGGATTCATGAGAGTCGGGGCTTGTGATATAGCTTCTTTAATGGCCTCAAAACTTGCTTTTCCTTCAATTGTCCACCTAAACGCCAAACTCTTCTTCAACATCAACGTTATTGGCTTGATAAGGGCGCAAAGTTTGGTACGAACTCGCAAAAAAATTGATTTTCCTAAGAAGCTTTGAAGAGCCTTCTTATGGCTTGGTAATGGCAATTTTCTTATTGCTTCAACTCTCTCTGGGTCAATTGCCAAACCTTCCTTTGAAACAATGTGGCCTAGAAGTCTGCCCTCATGGGCTAAGAATATGCATTTTTAGGGTTCAATGATACCCTGAATCTCCTACACCTTTGAAACACCTACCTTAGGTGAAAAAGGTGGTCTCTTCGACATTCGGAGAACATAGTAATGTCATCCAGGTAGATTAGTACTATCTTGTTGATTAGGCCTTTGAATTCCATATCCATTGCCCTTTGGAAAGTGGCTCGACATTAGACAATCCAAATGGCATTTTTCTATAGGCATAGGTGCCCCATTTGGTGGTGAAAGCCATTTTGAACTGATCATCTTCTTTCACCATGATTTGGTTGTACCACTGAGTAGCCATCAGAGAGAGAATCTCTCCGATCCGGACACCACTGCAAGATTTACTCCATTGAAGGGAGTGGGTAGTGTTCTTTGAAGGATGCTCTGTTCATGTCACTAAAGTCAACACACAACCTAATCTCTCCATTCTTCTTCCTGACTGGGACCAAGTTTGCGACCTAGCTTGAGTGTTTGATTAGAAATATGATACTTGCCTCTATCAGCTTGTTCAACTCTTTCTTCATCGAGACTCGATATGTGGATTATTTGGTCTTTGCTTTTACCCGATCGGTTTAGAAAATTTGGATCTAGTTCGATTATATGTTGTGCTAACTTCATATTGAACCCTCTTAGGTCTCGTAGCTCCAAGAAAATACATCTACAAACTCTTGGCAAAGTTAAGCATGAACTCATACCTCTCTTGCTTTCGGTAGCCACTTTGCCAATTTGAAGCATTTTGCCTTCTCAACTAGAATTGCCTCTAAATCTTCTTCTTTGATATGTATATTAGCATTTTCTTTTGGAAACGATCATTAGGATTGAAGATAGAATCCAATGTCACTAAGCCTTTGGGAAGCTTTTTGTATGCAAATGCACTACTTGATCTCCATATTGTTGCTCTAATCTGTTTTGATTCCTAGCGAGAACTCAGCTTCCTCTTGTAAAAATTGATGATCGTTGATCATTCTCAAACACCTACCAACATGTGTTGTTATACGGCATTGTTGGCCTCACAACTACATGGATATGTACTTGTCCTTTGTCCCTCTTGATGCTATCAACCACATCAAATGTTGCTCCAACTCACCGTAAGCTTATCAACATGCCTTCGTTCTCCTTCCAGGTATGGACACAATGTTGAAGGCCTCGAAGTCCTCAATGAGATCCCATACCCTATTCTTGTAGTTTTTTAATAGGTCATTATTGAAAACATTTTTTCATTTGACTTGATTAGCAACAGTTCACTATCAACAAACACATACGGGTTCTTGATTCCTCATCTTCTAGCCCAATACAATCCATGAACCAAAGCCTTATATTCGTAGTGTTATTTGAGCGGAAAACGTAATTACGAAGGCCGAATAATATTTCATACCTTGGGGGGACACAATCATAGCTCCTCCTCTGGCTCCTTATCTGCTCCTCGAGTCATCAAAGAACAGTTTCCATATTTCATTGTTATCTTTTTGTTTTGGCTTAATGATGTCAGGAAGAGGATGATTCTCCTCATGTAGGAGTAGACTCCTAGTTCAGATTCTTCCATCTCCTTATAGGGATCAAAAGCATGTCTTTTGACCACCCATTTGTCAAGAGTCAGGTTTGGGATACACCCTACCTTGGTATCTGCCTTAGAAGTATTTAAGAGGTCCTCTTGATCGAAAGCGAATAATTTGCATTAATTAGGCTAGGCACATAAGAGTCAATGTGATAATCAACTATAGGCTCAGATCTGATTGTGGCCTTCGCTCTATACCTTGTTCTAAAGAGCATATGTGACCGGTCCGAGATAAATATCCTCCAACTTTGGCGGTGAAGTCCCCTGGACAAACACAATGCAAAATGTGGTGGCAAGTCTATGGTCGATACGTCTCGCAATACTGATCACGTTAGGTCGGGCATGCTTTGAGTGAGGCGTAGATCCTTGATGACTCCAACGGTGGCCACTATTGTCCCATCCGATTGTACTTTACTCCTCTAGAGACAACTTCACTGGAGACCCAGTTGATCAATTTATTTATTTGGGCATTACGAGGCGCACTTTGCCCCCGAATCAATCATGTAATTATGCACCAATTTTCTCCAATGATTAATGAAACATAAAATGGAGGAGGCTTCAGATTCCTACCTTGTTGTTCTCCATGGTTTCTCTCAGGTTGAGCCGTATTAGTAAGCACTTTCTCTTGTTGGCTAGGGGGTTGATTTGAGCTTGACCAATTTTGCATGGTAGTTTGATAGATCTCTCGACTGGGATGGCGGTGACTCCCATAGTAAAATTTTCACACTTTTCTTCTTCATTTGATCAATGATATTAAATGAACTGTCCTTCTCTTGCCCCTTCCTAGCACATTTTTTCTTGTACATGGGCTATTACAACTAGTGCACGAGTGGATTTGGAAGGTGGCTTGGATTAGCTCTACATATTGGGAGTTGTATTTCAAATGCCAATACTTTGTGGGGTAGTGGAGGATTAAGGATCACTTGAGTTTGGTGAATATCCTTCTCCAATATTTCTCTTATTGGACCATGTATTGGCAGCTATACTTTGAGAAGGAGTCTGATTCATTCCACAGAAGTCTTCAGCTTGCCAATTGACAAGCATAGTTTCGCTTGGAGGTCCCTCTTGTTGAGCTCCTTGCTGCTGATTTTCTTCATGACTAGGTTCTTGTGACACACCAACAGTTTGCACCATCAGAGCCTGATTTAATGCACCATTGAAGCACATCGATTGATTATGTGGCTAACTACATGGGAAACACCAATCATATTCTTATGCCATGTTATTCGCATTGGAAGCAATGCCCTTGATGTTATTTGTGTTTGGGTCATATGGCACGAAAGGTCAGCGACGAGCTTGAGGTTTCCTTTGATGTTGATTCGATTTACAACCGGGGTTGGTGGTCTATTTTGCTAATACGGGGGGTCTAGCCTGATATTGAGCTTGAGGTTGATATGCCAGAACTCGAGCTTTGTTGTCTTTTGATGGTTACTATCTCATTTCCCGGTTTTGTAGTTGTTTCATAACTTCTCGAAGCTCCTTTGAGGTGTTGGATGATGAAGTGGAGGCTTTAATCGAACTTTGACTCCGAGGGTGGGTATAGGAGCTAATGTGGGTGTTTGGGTGGTACGGGTTTCCTATCTCGGGGTATAGAGGCATGAATGGCCTAGGAGCCAGTATTCCGGCTGAATCAAATGATTTTTAGCTCCTATGGAAAGGTTATGGGCATGAGGTAAGGTTGTACCCCCATTGTTGAATCATCAAAGAAATATCATAATTTAAAGCTCTAAGGAAGTATAAGAAGGCACCTTCATTAGTGGGATTTCTTGTTGTTGGAATCCTACTCAAGTTCGTTGAAATTTGAGGTTGAAATCCGCCAACTTGTTGCTCGTTCGGAGCTCTCTTGATCATTGTGTTTGCTCAACAAGGATAGGTTATCTCTCTTTTCTCCAAACTAGTTGTGAAGAGCTATGCACGAGATGGTACCAAGATTGAATAGAGCCTGCTTCTAGGCTCCTGAACCATTGTGAGGCTTTTCCCTTGAGTGAAGAGGCTAGCAACTTGACCGTAATGTCCATCATAATGATCTCATGGATTATACAGACATTTGCAATGTCTTGAACATGGTCATTGGGACAATTCTAGTTTTCTCTAGTGAAATATGGGATACTCTATAATGCACGCCACTGGGACTGGATTTTGTGCATTGAGCAAGTGAACTCTTGCGCGGTGAAATTGACATAAGGATTTGGTTGTTGGTGTGCCATCTGATCGGCACTGGGCACCCTTCTTGATTGAAAGAATGACCTACTTAGGAGGAGGTGTTGATAAAGCTCTATTTTGTGGAGATAGAGACTTCTGGGCTCTTCTTCCTCTTCTCCTTCTATCTGGAGACAAGTGTATGTGTATAAACTATCCTTATGTTCTCGTTCTTGACCTAGTTTGTATCCTTCTCATGATCTTGGGAAACTTGGATTGCTGAAACCAGTGGATTTTGTCCCTTTTGGAGTTGCCATATGTGTAGTTTTTAAAAGCTTCTTAAAAGCTAGAATCACAGCAAGTGCACATCGATCTTACTGTAATAAAGATGGAGACTTCTTGTGCCATCGGGCGTGCCAAAACTATTAGTGCAAAATCACAACACCCCCAAATGAGTCGTCAGATCTACTTTTCTAAGGTAGATTCATTTGGTGTGATTCACATAACATTGAGTTGTTCCTAAAGTGTGGGACTTTGCAGATGGGGAAAACTCTCCATTAAAGGTTGGTTCCTATTCCTCTGTTTAGGTGCATGCGTGAAAACTTGTAGAGGGCCTATTCCTAAACCTAATCTAAGTTTTACCAAGGAGACAAGAGATAAAAGGAATGCAGGAAATCAAACTAAGCTATAAGGTGATGCACCGAAGGAATGATGAAACATTAGTTTTGTTGTTAGACACAAACCTGAACGGAAGAATGTAACACAAAACATGCAAAAATAACCAAAGTTGTAATGAAGGATCAGAAGACAACAATTAACATAGAAAGGGATGAAGATCACCCACAGAACATATATTATTACTCTCACGGCTTGATACGATGCATTACAATAAGAATAAGGAAAATTTGCATTTACTGAGTATATATGGGACGTACGAAACTCCACGAATTCACTTGCTTAAGGGGAAGGGGGGCGCCTGTAAAACCAAAAAATGTCCAACACTTTACAATGAGTTCCAACCCTATATTTATAGATTCAATAGAGAGAAGAAAGAGAGAGAAGCAGGAAAAGCAGGTCGAAGCTCAACCACCACTATTTAATGCCTCCCACAAAATTTGCCCCCAAATTTTCCTTGACTATATCAATCTCTAGTTCGGCACCTCGAAGGAGGAAATGACGGAGCAGATCGAATATGATCTGGTTATTAAGGCAAATAGATCCCGCATTAATGGCCTTAAAGATGTATTCTCCATTTTCTCTACTTAACCTCCATGAACTTAAATTTTAAGATCTCCATGGCATGGGCAAGGCCGAAATATTTCAACGAAGTGTCGATTTGCAATATTTCGAGCCCTAAGTCGAAAGATATGCCCCTTTGAAGTTTATATCGGGTCCATACAAAAGGGTGGGAAAACCAGTTTGAAAAACAGGCCCCTTTTTAATATGGGACACATGGAGGGTTGGCACTCATTTGAAGGCGGCCTCTATATCTTGCTCTTGGAATGGTGTGGGACTGACACGTGGCTTCCTCTACTAACCCGCTCAACTTCGTGTTTTTGGATAAGTCCTTTGCTTGACGGGGTCATATTTCTTGACCAGGGGACACACGGTGGTTTGACGCTTGTCGAAAAGCCTCTCTCTATACGGCCCTTGAGATAACACCATTTAGACACTTGGCACTCTTCGTCGCCCTACCTTATGCATTGACTATTCAACCCGACTCTGTTCCCTTTTGAGACTGGATGCATGGAGGCCTTGTCCTCACCTTTGAAACTCCTGATTAATATTTTCCCTTGAAGGAGTGTCAAGTTGACACTTAGAAGCCTCCGCAGGTCTTTGGACTTTTCAATGGACCCTCTCACCTTTTTCAAACCTTAGGCTACGTGGCAAACTAGTGCTTATTTGAGCCTACACCTTTTTATTCAACTTTGGAGAAGCGTCGTGTTGATGCGCGACATCCTCTGCCAACACTTCTATACTCAACCCTTTTTAGGCCCGCCTGTCTGCCTTTTGACCTTGGTTGACCATTTGCTACGTGGAGGGTTGGCGTGAGTTTGAGTCTCCGCCTTGGGCTCCCATTTTGGATTTGCCTTGGTGAAACCGACACCTTCGCCTACTGCAACCTTTTTGCGATTCTTGGGCGCGTGGAAGCCTGATGCTTGTTAGAGCTTCCCCTTTTGGATTCAAATTTGGAGAAGCGTTGTTCCAACACGTGGCTCTCTCCTCTACCTCTTCCATACTTAGCCAATTTTTGGACTCATTTTAAACTGTTTTGAGCCGGAAGATTTCAGATCTTCGCAGTTCTTCTTTTTCTTGCTCTTGGCTTCTTTATGACACTGCTCCTCTTCCTCTGACCCTGTTATTTCATTTCGAGCCCACCTATAACCCGTAGAATGGATTTAAGGCCCGGATCCGTTCGGCGTGAGCCGTTTTTTGAATTCCTCCTGCACACGGTTGTTTGACCTTCGCAGGCCCCACCATTTCCATTATAGAGTCTTTTTGTTATCTGTTTGAAGAATTTGAACATGATTTCTTAGGTTCTTTCAGTGCGGGGTCATTCTGATCCAATATTTTGCCCAGGGGCAAAATATGGATAATGATTATCTCAAAAGATAACGTGTACACAACATATGTAATCAAATGTAATGAGGAAGTAGAAAGGAGCTATAATGAAATAATATCACCCGTATAGAATGTATAGGAGATGCCCTAGACAATCATGGTAGCCAACATATGTCATTGTGTAATGCTCTATGTGTCTGAATAAAACTCAATATATCTTGCGAACGTATGTGTGTACATATTATACAAAAAAATTATGTTATCTATCAAACCATAGCGACAACCAACATATGTAATGCAAAGTGCTAAAAGATCAAGCTACGTGTATAGATCCTAGTTTTGTATTTTTGTAATGTGTGAATGTTTTTGTATTGTTAATTTTAGCTATGTATAGGGAGAGGGGTATTCACAAGGGCTACCCAGTGAAATCCTCGTGAGGAGGCAAATCATATCTAAAATAAATGGGAGGCTCAAGCCTCAACCATACCAAATAATGATGCTCACATGTGAGTGGTACAAAAGCAATAATATGTTTCATATAATTCTTGAGAGGAGAACTAGGTGGATTAGACCCACAATAAGCAACATCTAACGTTATAAACATGTGAGAGTCACTACGAGATAACATGCACATTAGAAGACCCACAAGGAATCCTAGGAGGGAGAGAGTTACTAGAGATAACATAATAAGTAGAAGACATATCTAGAGACTTGGGAGGGAGAGAGCCACTAGAGATAAGTATTGTACTATAAGACCTAAGAGGAATCCTAGGAGGGATATGTAAATTATATTTAACATGTGAATTAGAAGGCTTGTTTGGAGATCTATGAGGGAAAGAGCTTCATAAATAGTGTGTGAAAGCGAAGTCCTATATGGAGACTTAGGACTAGAAATTGTAGGAGGGTGATGAGGTAGCATAATAAAAGGATCCTAAAAAGAATACCCCAATTTTGAAAATGTGTTATCGGTGAATAAACTTAACACATTTGTGTAAGATATATGGAATAACCCTAAGAGCACGTGTCTAAGTAAGACTTAAATACATGTCACTCGAGCTAAGACTAGAGGCCACTAAGAATGGGACCCTGTATAGTAATAGAGTTGCTGGTAATAGGTAGACTAATATATCCATGGTCGGGATTAGAATCATGTGTGATTTGGTTTTTAGAATAGCCGATAGAACAATGTAGCTAAATAGTACATAAATTATGCTTGTTGTGTAGATACTCCAACACCTTTGTGTATATATGCTTGTTTAATAGATGCATGCATATAGAGAGTATATGATATAATAGTGTCATCCATATTAGGGTCATCAAAATTAATAACCGATGAAGAAAATGGCATAAGAAAAATAATACCAATCATTACATCCAATGGGTGATCATAAGAAGGTGAGGCGATCTTGCATGATGAACATTATGGACTTCCCAAAGTAGACTTTTCAAGTATTATGATTAAGAAGTGTATCATTGAATATTTTCATCCTTGCATTATCATTAATAGGCTTAGAGGATTTCATGAGCTCATCCCATTCAATTACATTTATATTAATAAGATATTGTATAACATATTGAAGTTTGATTCATCAATTAGTGAGGTGATAAATGAATCTATGATAGTCGCAATAAACATTAACATTAAAATCTTTCCACTAGGCTTGTTCGCATTGACCTCGAGCCTAGGAGGGAGAGATACAAGATTGCACTCAAATAATTGTTTAAGCATAATGTGTAGAGCATAGAGTATAAGCCTAAATTTCCTTTGTGGAGGTTGTAATTGCAACTTAGTAGGTTGAGATATGGAATTAACAATGTCTTTAGTAATAGCCTTATTGTTAGTAGTATTACCTTTTAATGTATATTTTCTTTGAAATTTGACATTAGATGTAGTAGAAGAGCTAGCAACATACATAAGCTTATTCATATTTAGTAACTTGACCTCGCGTTCTTGCGATGTATGACCTAGATGATCAATGTGGGGAACTTATCAAATGTAATTGATTCTTGCAAGGAGAAAGTAATATTTATGTGAAGAAGTAACATCGAACCAATGTGATTGTGCATATGAATAATAATAGTCATAGAAATGTACGAGAAAGGCATTAGGTGTTGAAATATTAGGTTCCCCATTTATGTAGGCACCATAGAGGTGGGAATAGTAGATGTCAGTATAGGAGAAGAATACAAAGACTTCCCAAAAAGGGATTCTTCATTGGATTTATCATGAGTGAGTTTTGTAACGATAAGAATCTTAATAATATCATGTATGCAATGAGAATTTTCATGAATTTGTTCACAAAAGTGAGATACGAGTTCAAATTATTCTTGGTCCACAATGTTGTCCTCTTCATAGTCATAATCATAAGAATGTTCACTATTTGTTTCCATGTCATGCAATGGTACCTCCTTAGCGAGGATGAAATATATATAAAATGTTGGAGTTAGGTAATGAAGACAAATCCATGGGGATATGGACGCTTGCAAGTAATAGGATAAAGCTCAATATACTTAGTGGATTGGTTTCTAAAGCTTATTATTACGCCTAAAGGGGATAGGAAGGAAGCATGTGCAACCGAGATATGAAAAGAATCATACACAAAGAGAGTAAAATAAACCTTAAGGCAACTAAAGTTTCAGCCAAAATGTTTGATCCAAGAGTCGAGTTCACCAAATGTTTACACGCTTGTTGTTATGTCAATGCACAATAATAATAAAACATGTAAGTTATTACTGGGGGTTATTCCTTATTAATTAACTTCTAAAATTAATCATACAATATTAAAACAATGAATTAATACTTGTAACTAGTGATAACAATATGCTACAAGCTCAAAAACACAAGAGGAGAGATGCACTTAGCTATAAAAAGTGATAAAGGAGATATTTAGGTACATCAACTGGAAAAAATAGAAGTACCGAAGCTAAAGATGCTTCATTCCTAAGATTTTGATTGGAAAATGTCATGGTTTAGAACCATACAACTCTATCGGGATCAGTTGTATGACCTTAGACCTATTATACGGTCTTGGACCTACTTGGAGTGGGGTTCTATAACTTTTTGTGCCCTTTAATGGTCTAGAAATGTGTCATCGTCAAACCCGAGTGTCACACTATCCCAAAACCATGTGAATAAGTTAAATCAAACTCACACCATAAATATGGGTGGAATATCTTGCAAGAAGGTTAGTGTTTGGGTTGAATTAGAATCTATGTAGTGCGTACATCGACACTATTATGAAGAGGTCATAAACCACATGTAGTTTTCAATTAGCATGTAATATTTATATGGATGCAACTAATTGGAAATTTGATCTTTAATAATGCTTGAGATGATTTTCTATTACTAAGATATTGAGTTGGGATATTTGGGTGTTTGGAAATGAGGAAACTAAACTCCTTAACTGGTAGAGTTCTTTAGAATTGTAGTGGTGACTTCCCTAATGATGTGCATCACCTTTAATAATATTTAGGGAGCTTTTATTTCCTTTTGTATTAGTATTTTCTATGAGAGCTTATAAGAGAGTGCTAGATGATTGCCAAGTGAGGAAATGAAGTGATATAAACATACTTATATAGGTTTCGAAGGTAATTTTTATGTAAATGCTGATTCAAGAGGATAAAATGACACAATAAAGATAATCAAATTGAAATCAAAGGTAGAGGATGTTATTGGAACATAATCTTAAGTGAGTTATTAACCCCTTATGAGTTCCTAAAGGTTATATTTAATCTTGATATTAAACATAGCTTGTAAACTATAGATCATAGTTGATAAATAAAATTATGAACATATTTGTATTTATTAAATATAAACCAAAGTTTACATTAATTGGTTTTAACCAATTAGTGAAAAGGTGTTTCATGAATCACACCGATCACTTAAACTAAATAAGGCACTTTGGGCTGTATAACACGAACTTTTGAGAGAGGAGATGTGAGGTGAAAAAGTGGAGTTATTGGTCTTGTAAAGTTATTGTGGTTTCTCAAATAAATGGAAATATAGTTTTGTGGGTGTTTTACCTCATAGAGGTTTTCCCACGTAAAATAATGGTGTTGTTTAATTACTTTATTCGTTTAATGTATTTTGTTATGTCTAATGTCTAAATTAACTTTATTTAAATTAGGCACAATCCTCTCACGTGGTACTACGAGGATTAACTCCTTTAAATTTGCTCAAATAAAATTAACTTGGTTAAAAAAATTAATTCATTAAATTTTAAAATGGTTAAAAAGTTTTGGGTAGTTAAAACCTACTCGAGGTCATATAAGTGTCCTTCGCCATTTATTTGTTCACTCAACTCTCTCTCATTTTTTCACATCTTATTCTTGGAAATAATTTTTAGATTTTTCAATTACTTAGAAGCGGGCCCACTAGAGTTGTTTAATTGTTGATAAACAAGTTTTTTTTTGGTTATTTCTTTTTACCTTTCACAAATCTTTCAACCTTATTTTTTTTAAACATAAAATATTCACAATTGATGAATAATTCTATCTAAAATAACTTTTATGCGAAGACAAGCATTTGAAATAAAATTATCTCCATTCTTGACTTGATCCCCAAATTATGATAAAAGAAGACATGGTGCAAGTTAATAAATTTGATCCTTGAGAGTCCTTCTCTACTATTTGGAATCTTATTAAACAACCTCCATCATCAAATCTCGTGATTTAATAAAGCATTGGGCTGCATTATATCAATGCACATTTAATAGGTAAATTATCTCTATAACCATAATCGAAATGGCTAAATGTATTAGGTATGAGATTTATAGAAACAAAAGACATTATATGTTCTTATGAACACATATTACATGACACTGAGTTCATTCATCTCGCATAAGGAAATGCTCGATGACAACAATGCCCACATTCTATTGGTATTCACCTTTGTTTTCATATATTTCTTGTTATTCTAAATTTAGGAGGTTACATGTTGAGTAAGTGTCCTTTTATTTATACAAACATGGTTTTAAGTAATCAACCTTGAAAATATTATGATCTTGACTATATAGTAACCTTCCCATATATTTGCATATCGTAATAATGTTATTGTATCTTATTATTATGGCCCATTTTGTAATTTTTCTCGTGGTAGTGAATGTTTTGGAAATGCAGATTATAATGCCCCGTTCGATATTTCCACTGTCACGACCTGCCGACCTTGTTGCTAAGTCTGGGAGACTGGTGTGCGTGTGCTTTCGTTGACCATTGTTGACCGTGTCCAGGTCGTAATGAAGATTTTTCACCTTCCCTCTCCTTCTTGCATGTCGGGTCGTTGTCGACACCCCAAACTGTGGACCCCGTAGCGTCATGGCGGTTATCCGGTTAAGGGAAATCTGGTTCTCGGTTCGTCAAGTTACCTGGTCGTCGCCATTAATAGGATTAATAATTATTATCATTATTAAGCCATAAAATTATTAAAATAATGTTTATAATACTATTATAACTCATATCGCCGACTTCGATCAGTCGCTTTTGTGTCGAAATTTCACCTCTGGTAATGGATTGAGTTTAAGTTATAGTTGATTTATTTGTCTACTTCGTTGTAGGGTTTTGTGACGTTTTTGATTAAAACAAAAAGAAATAGATAAATAAATTTAAAAGGAATTAAAAATAAAATCGAAAAGCCCATAAAAGGGGCGGATTAGGGCAAAGGGGAGGAAATTAAAAAAATGAGGCCCGTGATTCTTTTGGGTGAGTTAGGGTTTTGTTTTTTTATTGGAATGAGTGGTTGGTTTGGGGGCGCAGGGATCGCACAAAAAAAAATGAGTTTGTTGAAACGGCCTTGAAAACCTTCAAGCAAATGCTTTGATCCACGTCAAGCCAGACTCCACAACCGCTCAGCATTCTCCCAGGCCACGCCACACACTCCTGCGTGGGAAAACCAAGCTCATTGGAGAGAGGGAGTTTGCCAGATGTTATTGCAGAGGCGCCAAAAGCTTGGGGGACAGTGTATGGATGCACATCAAAACAAAATGGAGGATTTTTGGGTCTGTGTAGTTGCCACAGTTGCCAGCATACTCCCAGCCACGCCCAGACCTGCGTGGGTTTCTAGTAAATAAAAAAATAGAGGAACTTTGTCAGATGTTGCAGTTGCAAGCGCCCTAGTAGATTTACATGTAAAAACGTGGAAACGTGTGAACTGGTCATCTAAATGCGTGGGAAAAAATGCAGTTCCATGGACTGCAATGATTTCGGGATATGCACAAGTGTGTTTGTTGAAAAGGCCTTTGAAACTTCCAAGCAAATGTGTTATTACGTGTAAGCTAGACCTCCCGACCTCCCATTTGTCAAAGTGGGAGCTTTAGAACAGCGCATGGACATCCATCAACATCATGGAAAGATAATAGTTTTTATATGTCTTGTCAGGTGCCCAGTTTGGCACGTATGCAAAATGTGAAGGCATACACAACTCATGTGAACTGTTTGACAAAATACCTGAAAGATATGTGGCCTCCTAGGTGGAAATGATAGCAGGTATGCAAAAAAATGGGTCTATTAAAAAGATGTTGAACTATTTGTTTTAATGCCTCAAAGAAATGTTGTCTCATGGAATGCCATGATGGCAGCATATGCACAAAATGGATGTGTAGCAAAGGGACTGAGATGTGTTTGGTAGAATGCCTCAAAAGATGTGGTTTTATGGAACATACCCTGACCTTGTAAGCTTCATTTTTGGTTTAATTAGCTTTCAGACATGCAGGTTCAGTGCATGAGGGTTGTAAATACTTTGATGGCATGAGTGCCTCTTGTAGAATCATGCCTAGAATTAATCATTATGTTTTTTGGTTTTGATGAGCACATGAGAATGTGAAAAATGTGGAGGCATGCTTAAGGCATGTGAAGTGTTTGACTAAATGCCTTAAAAAAAAATCATGGTCTAGTGGTTGCAAGATTTGAGGCTACACACAAAAGGAGGAAGATCTCATCCTATCCAAACAACAACAATAAGAAACCATTTGATCATGCTCAGCAAGTGGTGGGTTGAATCCAGAAGGAAGGAGGAATGTGATCAGAGTAGCGGAATGGTTTTCAAGTCTGTAGTTATAGATTTTATTGATAGACGTGTATGCAAAATGGTGGAGCTGAGGACGCTCGAGGACTGGTTGATGAAGTGCCCAAGCAAGAGACTGAACCCAAGCCTGCGGCTTCGACCGACTTCGTTCTCTAGGCATGGTTCTTCTTTCCTTACCTCTCATAATTCTTGTGTTTTAGTTCTCTTTTGTAACTAAATAGAATATTAAGTTATTAGATTTTTAATACAGTTTAATGTCCCTTCCACTCATTGCAAAAATAAAGTCGTCGTCATGACTCTCGAAGCCATTATAACTCGCCTACTTTAAACCATGAACTATCACCCTCACTTCGAGATGATCTAGAAAACTCTTACCCTTTTGATCGCTCCAATATCGTTTTATCGACAGACAAATTTGACTCTCCATTGATTAAGTTGACCTTCTTCCTACTTAAAATAGTTAAATTTTGCATTTTTGGAGACTCACTAAGTACCCTTCGCAACTCTGGAAACGAGATGTGAAGTTTCATTCGCGTACCTTGGTATATGAGGAGTTGCCTTGATTTTTGGTTTGACCCGAAACGATCATATGACATCCTTTTGATGCTCTTATAGGAGCCCTGTTACACCGGTTTACAACAGTAGAGAGTTGTTAAAACTAGAAAGTTGGCTTTCGTTTGGGACCACCAATTGAAACCGGAAAGAGAAATCACGTTCCGTCTTCGCAAACCTCTAGCATTTATACTAGACAAATGCATGGAACATTCAAAGCATAGGAAAGAGCACCTTTTGGGATAGTTTGGTGAAGCCATTTTGTAGGCCTCCGGTCGTAGTTTGACGAGGTCAAACTAGTCCAATTTCGTCTTATCGCTCCAGAAAACTTGTTGCCATTTAAAAATGGTCCTCTAGTTCTCAGTCCCGTCGACTCTGATGAATTCTCTTTATATAGGGGAACTAGTAGGAGATGTCTTGTTGCGTGCTCCTCCATCGAACGTCGTTTTTGGACGTAGTTTTCTGGGCCCTCGAGCTAACTTTTGTCATTTTACAACTGGGTCAACTATGATCAGTAGCCCCGGAAAATTAGCCGCCAAACGCAAACCGTTCACTCTTTTTCAATTCCGTCAGTTGCTATGAACTCCTGGTATATCTGGGGACACGTAGAAAGTTAGTCATGGTGTGCGTGTTCATTGGAAGATAACCTTTGGAAGTAGTTTCTTAGCCTCTGAGCCCATTTGGAACGTTTGTTAGCTAGTGAGAAAATGTAAGAATAGAAAGTTGTGGGACCTCGTAGGGTTGCCAAATCACCCTGAAAACGTTTAAACACACATAAATAATTGTTTAAAACACTATAATGAAACTTGTTGTGTGTATTAGAACTTTTGACAAAATGATGTTTTCTCTCTCTTCCTTTCTCTTTCTCTCTCCTAGGTTTATAAAATGAAGAAAAATGAAATGCAATGAATACATGTTTCTAGATTTTTTTAATTTCGATTGCAAATTGTAATTATTGTCAGATGTAAATGGGAAACTGAAAAATGATAATTATGATTGATTAGGGTGGATGCCATGCTAGTCGATTTATCGCTGATATCATGCTCACGTGGGTTTTGCAGGATGGAAGAATGACGACAAAAAAAAGGTGATGTGTAATTTATTTATTATTATTGTAATTTTTATAGGTCATTGTAAAATGAATAACTGCCTAATGTAGTCTCTTGTTACAGAAAAGTTATAATTGAAATTTGTTAATATGCATGATATGCTAGTTTTAGGGATATTTAGGAAATGTGCATCTAATCACCGGTTCAATTTGTTTCTTAGTTGTGTATGAAAAAAAAAAAGAGGGGGTTTGATTTATATAAAGTAAATTTGAAATTGAAGTTAAGATATTGTGGTACCTTCTCAGTATTCAATAAACGATTAAATTAATCTATGGGTTATCTTCTTACCTTGCAAACATAATAAAGAGTTTTAATGGGAACACTCAACCTTAATAACATACTCGTGCATAGCTTTCCTGCATGTGTGATCCCTTTTTACCATATAAGAAATTTAAAACCATAGAACGACCTTAAACTTTGCACTCGATGAGACCTCCTAGGTTAGGTAAATAAAACCCCTAGTCGGAGTTTACCGTCATAGTCATTAGGTTTAGCGACATTGTCGTGAACCCATATTTTAGGAATGACATGGTCCAACCTACCCAGAGTATGCGGTTTCCTTCTAGTTTTGGTAATCACGAGAAGAATGTCCTCTCTTCAGGTCCGACACCAGGTTGAGTGTTGAAGACCGCCTTAGAAGGCACCTTAGGAGTCATTGTTCGAAGGAACGATTCAGCGGTGCTACCTTGGTTTCCATCAAAATAACATCTTGGTATTTTCTTGAATGTGGTTCATGTATAGTTACAATTCTTCCGGTCATGTACCCCTTCAAGATGTTAGTCAAATACTTATGTAACTCCTGATTTCAAAACAACGCTAAGAATGAGATCTTAGTGCGATGTAAGAGCATATTATATAAATGTTGCACACGAGATTGGAGTTTAGGACTAAGGTCAATCTTGGAGTCTTTATAACTTAATTAAACTTTATCATGCGTTGCAAAGAATATAAGTTACCTTGGTGTGACCAAACTTTGAGAAAACAAAAAAGATATGATATATATAAATCTTATAGGAATTCAATAAGTTTTCAAATTATAATAACAATGGTAGGAAATAAATATAGTGTGAATCGAGAAATATTTTTGGTGAAAAGCTGCCCTGTATCTAAATCTCCGTCAAATCCTTTGATTGCGTTTTGGACATCAAGTCTCTTTCGCTTGAGTTGTAAGGGTAAAACTGTAGACATCAAATAAACATTGGAGAAGAATATTTTTACATAATAGAAGATGATTAAGTATTTTGTATGCAATTTGATTTATGCCAAATATGTATGTCAGTTATGGAAATTTATATAAAGTATAAGAAGCCAACTTGAGAAGGTCGAATTGTATTTTCAACGCATGGAATAAGCTTAAGAAAATGTAGGTGGACAAACGAGAAAATTTATCCTTGCTCGTAATGTCCTTGGAATGTTAACTTTAACCAAAAATACATTTAAGGAAATGATGTGTTGTGGGTTTGCCATTCCTGAAGCCATGTTCTTGTGGTTGGGTCTTTACTAGTAACCTTCCATTGGGAAAAGTGTAGCGTCAGCATGCCTACGTCATTTTTCGTGTGTCTATGTGAGTCGATGATTTTTGTGATTGTCGTATGCGAGTCGAGTTCTGTACTTGAAGCCCATGTTGTGTTGTGTGTAGTGAGCAATGTAAGTCAAAAAAAAATTATCCTAGTATTTTACTGTTGTATTTGTGTGTGTAAAGTGTGGGCACTACGATGAATTACTTATGACAAGAAGTAGAAAACCTCCAATTTTTGCGCCATGACCTTGGATTGACGTGTTTTACAAAAGGGATTTTTTTTTTAATAAACAATATTTAAAAGTTTCACGTTGATTTTAGATTTCATCTTGAATTTGTTTGTCTTGAAAGAGTTTAAATAATAAATCAAAATGAATTCTAATCACTTTAACATGGATAAGTCACAAATTCTAAATAGATCTAGCTACATCTAGAAAATTAAGCTTGAAAGTGGAATTTATAACATGGAAACTATGGACAATCGTAAAAGGTATGAAAAAATCACTATGGTACGGAAAACGACAATGGACAATTTACAACATTTTTACATTTCAATAGAAATTACAATAAACAATGTTGATCATTCTACGAGCATACAAACGACCTTCTATTGTACATTAGAATCTAGGAAAGCCCTAGTGAAGCATGGAAATCACTAGAATCAATGCATGAAGGTACAAGAATTTCTAAAATTATAAAACTTATACTTTA
This sequence comes from Taxus wallichiana var. yunnanensis, assembly GCA_018340775.1. Taxonomy (NCBI): domain Eukaryota; kingdom Viridiplantae; phylum Streptophyta; class Pinopsida; order Cupressales; family Taxaceae; genus Taxus; species Taxus wallichiana. Next base: position 343,226,263 of record CM031239.1, read on the forward strand.
ATTAATGACAACTCCTATAAAGGGTCAATTTTCTTTCTAAAATTAAAAACATTAAATCTCAATTAGATGAACGCATAATTTTGATTTAGTTTAGGAAAAATTATTATATTTTATCATTCATGAAAAATTCAGAACATTATTTCAATCCTAAGTGCTCTTTTGATTCAAGAATAACAAGTTATGATGAACTTTGATTCGAATGAGAATGTCGCTCACTCGAAACCTAATAATAGATTTTGAAATTTAATAAGAATCATAAATTCAAATCAAAATTTAAACCCCAAAATAAAAATAAGAAACCCTTTGAATAATCACCTAAAAGACAATTTTGATGGAGAATGTCATGATTGTGGAAAGTTTGGTCATAAAAGGAAGATTTTAGGAAAAATAAAAGTGACCAAATTAAAAAAATTAGAAAGGAAACAATTCTAATCAAAATCAATGCAAAAAATAAAAGAATAATAATATATAATGTTGTTGCTTTGGTTATTGTAAGATAAAATGATTGGATCCTATAGAGTCGTGATTGAGGCACATGACCTATATGGATATCGAGACAATGTAACAATCAAATTTATCTAGGTGATCACTCTATTATAGATGTATAAAGTCAAGGCAAAACTAAAGTTTTCAATGGTCATATAAAGGATGTCTTATGCGTGCCTAAACTTATGATGAATTTATTATCATGTTCTCGATTAGCTTAAACTAACTATATCATCGTCTTACTTCAAGATAAATGGTACATTAAAACTAAATTTGATATTACTACTATAGAAGGTATTCAAAACAATGACTTATACATCTTTAAAGGTTTTGCATCTACTTCCTACTTTTCTTCTTGCTATAGGAATGATTCCCAAATATGGCATGAAAGACTAGGGCATGTCAAGTTTATGAGCGGGAATAATATGTATCATCTTAACATCGTTGTTGGATTTCCTCCTATCTCTCATGCTCGTGAAAATTTTGAAGGGTACTTACGCAGTAAGAAATCTACAAACCCCTTTCATAGCCACCATGATGCAAACTCCTATGAACCTCTTAAATTTGTTCATAGTGATTTTAGAGGACCTTTAAAAGTACCTTTTTTGAGTGGTTCATTGCATGCAATTACTTTAATTACTAATTATTCTTGTATGATTTTGTCATTTTTTATTATAAAACAAATAAGATGTTTTATCCAAATTTAAGAATTTAAAGCTTTAGTAGAAAATAGTTCTAGTCATAAAATTAAAAGGCTTAAAATTGGTATTGGAGTTGAATATGTTAGTAAGGCATTTGATTCCTTTTGTGTTGAAGGAAACTTACCACTCCTTGTTATCCTCGACAAATGGTATAACGGAAAGGAAAAACCACACCATTCTTGAAATAACCATAACCATGATCCACTCAGCCCAAGTCTCTACATTTTTGTGGGCTAAAGCTATGAATACTACAATTCACATTCTAAATAGAGTCCCTACTAAAGCCCTATTCTAAACAAATCCTTTAGAAAATTGGACTACCAAGAAACTTGATGTGTGTCATTTGATAATATTTGGTAGCCTGGACCATCTTTATTCCTAAAGCTAAAAGGAAAAAGTTAGATCAGACCTCCTATCCTTGCATTTTTGTAGGCTATGGAGGTAAAACAAAAGGTTTAAGGATCTATGATCCTACTAAATGAGAAGTCATTGAAAACATAAATGTTAAAATTCTTGAAAAACCTTTTCGTATTTCTTCTTCTTCTTGTGTTTCTCTAGCATATAATGAGTTTGTTGAGTTAGAAAATGATGATCATGATGGATGTAATAATAATGAACGGATGGATTATAATAAGGATACAAAAATTAAAAATGAGTCTATTCTTGTGTCTTCTATACCTAACCAACCTAAATGTGCTCAGTCTATTCTCTCAAACTCTAATTCTAGTAACCTTCGTAAGATGATTCTAAGTCATCATATTTTCCATGCCTTGACGACTATGTATGAACACGAACCTCAATCTTTCGAAGAGGCATGCCATGATAAAATATGGATAAAAGCCAAGAAAGTCAAATATAACACCTTAATTAAAAATAAAACTTGAGATTGTGTCCCTCATATGGAAAATCGTAGTATTATTAGATCTTAATGACTTTACAAAATCAAATATAATGTCGATGACAATGTTGATAACTTTAAAGCCATGTTAACATCTCGTAGGTTTATTCATAAACTTGGCATTGAATATGTAAAAATCTTTGCCCCTATTGAAAATATAAACAATGTTAAGATTTTCATTACCTTAATCAACTCAATATGGTTAGAGAAATTCATTAACTAGATGTTAGGAATGTCTTCTTGAATGGTGATTTAAAAGAGAAAATCTACATGACCCAACCTAAAGGTTTTGAAGAACATAGATAAGAACTATTTGTTTGCAAATTGAAAACAAATCTATATGGCTTAAAACAAGCTCCTAGAGCTTGGTATGTGAAAATAAACAAATTTTTCAAAGAAATTAGTTTTAATAATTACTCTTTTGATAATGATCTCTTTATTAAAATTGAAAATAATTAGATTATACTTATTGTATTGTATGTTGATGATCTACTTTTTACTAGTAATTCAAATAATTTAGTTCTTAAAATTAAAAATAAATTGAAACAATACTTTGAAATGACTGATCTAGGATTATTACATCATTTTTTAGGCATGACTATTTTTCAATATAAACATTCTACTATTGTATCACAATCACAATATGTTACTAATTTACTTAAAATGTTTATTATGGTTGATTGTAAACTGATGTTATTCTTATTAAAGTTAGTTATAAACTTGATCCTAAACCTGCATGCGAGAAAGCAAACCTACTATTTATAGGCAACTTGTAGGTAGTTTAATCTATCTTACTATCGCTAGGCACTGAAAATGTATATACAATATGTATTTCCTCTTGTAGACACTAAATCACGTACTTTGGGTATATTTCTAGTCATGATCACATACTACTATTCATATGATTCCTAAGCAAGAAAAGTGCTAATTAACAATTGTCTTTGGCCTCTTTACTTGCTTTTTGGTTTTTTTCTTCGTCTTACCCTCCTCTTAGCAAATCTGTATTTTCATACTTTGGCATTTTTGACTCTGGACACCGACACCTGACACCTCCACCCCCTCCAGGCGCCCCCATCTTTGTATTTTTCTTGCATCTTTTGGGTATCTTCTAGCCATTTGGGCATCTTACTTTTTACTAGTCGGCCTTTTAGTGGTTAATTACGAAATTTGAGCAAGGGATCATATAAATATAAAACTATGTGACAATAATAAAGGACTAAGCACTAAGCATCTACTATCACCACCTAAGGTTGAATCCAAAGGCATTTACAAGAGCATTCAAACATCCATTTACCATACACACAAGCAAGGCGGGTGATTGTATTATTCTATATATAATTCATAGGAGGGGAAGTTCATTATTGCCATGCACGCATCTATCTACATTTTCTACATCTAGTTATTTCTTGCTCTATCAAGTGCGACATGCACAAGAGCCACCTAGGGCACAATTTCTTCACACACACATACATATAACTACATGGGGTCTGAGATGTAGTGTAGCGCTCAGTCATGCTTTTTTCTTATTGTAGGTTTCAGGTGAATAACAACAAAGTGCAGTGACATATGGGCGATTAAAAGTGACAACCAACGAATATATCATGACCCTGTAAAATTGGGTTTCACAACTTCTGAGCAATCACAGGTGCCCAAAATATGTCTTTGGCGCCCCATGGGCCCATGACCCTGCATAGGCACCCTGGTCATAGCATTTTCGACATTCCTGCATTTTGTTGGGTTCATGTGCGACGCTCTGAGTTCCTATTCCAATAGTTTTCCAGCTCGGCATACCTTCGGGATCATTGCGAATCAACTAAGTCTTTTTATACCTTCATTTACAATAAGGGTTTCATATTTTATTAGCTCACTTCTTGGGGTAAAATCTATACTTAATTATTTATATCATGTGTGTTGGTACATATTTAGATTAACATCTATTTAATTCAATATTTGCTTAATTATTTGGTGAACCCGACTCGTTTTGAACGCTCTTAGGGTCCTCATACTTTTATTGCTTTTATTTTCCTAGGATATTCTCATCATGAATATCTCTATTCATGATTTCTTGCTAGCCAATCCTGAGTGTCACACTAAAATCATTAATCTTTTGGCTACTACTTGTATTCCTGCTACCACTCATCCAGATGTGGTTTATCAAACATTCATCAATGCATTTTCTCAACAGATTACTTTTCCATCTGCTATAGCTGAAAATCTTGTTGTATACGATAATGATCCTCCTCTATATATACAATTCTACATTAATAACTTATAAGTCAAGTGTGCTTTAATCGATATTGGATTTGAGATCAATCTTTGTCCTTTATCATTCATTTAGGATCTAGGCCTCCCCGTATCTATTCTTAACCCAACATCTATTTCTATTTGAGCATACGATTCTACTACGCATCCATGCTTAGGCACTATCACCTTGTCACTCACCATTGGGCCAAAGACTATTCCAATTCCATTTTTGTCATTGATATACCACTTCCATATAATTACTTACTTAGTAGGCCATGGCTTCATCGAATGCAAACAATGTCTTCTACAGTTCACCGATGTGTTAGATTCTTACATGAGGGCTTTGAATATGAGGTTCCCACTGATAGCACACCATTCTAACATTGCAATCTAGATCCAACCACTGCATTACCTATTTTGATTTCTACTACTATTCATCCTACTACCGATTCGCGACCTGTGCACTATCTAGACAACTTACCTCCACTCGAAGGAATTATTTGTACATTAAAAATTGTTCCATCTACTTTAGAATCCCCCCTCCTACTACTGCTATGGTACTTTATCGGGGTCTGTCCATACATCGGATGTCATACCACCTTCATTATCTCCTCATGAGCGACCTACATCTGCGATACCTCCTTTCACATGCACTCTTTTCATAAATAATGCTTTATGGTCACACATTCCATTCGATCCTACTACCTCTGACACTATTTGCACACTCGATGGTTTGACTCGGCTTGGTTTTTCGCTCGATGATATCTTACTGACCACCTCATTTAACACATCTATATCATAGACATGCTTATATTATTGTTTCTTATGACCTCTGAGTATTTCATCTTTTAGTCTTTGTTGCGCGTACTTTGCGTACTTCACCACTTACTCTTGGCCAAATTTGGATTGATTATATTGGTGGAACTTTAGATCCCGATCTTACTGACATCTCATTTCCCATGCCTTTTGGCCATGTTTTTATTTACAATGACTCATTTCTTGGCTATTCGCAAAACCTTACTTGTTGGTATACACATGGATGTCCATTACCACCTTTCATTGACAAGGAGTATGCAATGGACATGTATAATCTACGCCGTAATGGCTCTTTACTCAATTAACCACATACAATTTCTTACCAAGTTTCATATGCATCATCGTTTGGTTTTGAGCATGGTAACGATGACCTCTTAAATGATGTTACTTGATCACTATTCTCTTCGTGCACTTGGGGGCATCGTACTTATTCTCCCCCTCTAGTATTCTTAGATGTCGACACTTATATACTTCACATCCATTCTCTCACACACATCTTGATACATCTTGATTGTATCATCATTACATGATGAGCACTCTCGTACTACGGTTCACACTTGACCGTTGAGGGCTCACTACATTCATGAACCTCACCTTACATCACACAACACATTTCACATTCAACGCATTCACGACATATCTTTATAACACACGTTGATCATAACACACTTCCTTGTGATGCTCTTTAGTTCCACGGTTCATACTTGACTATTGAGGCTCTCAATCTAAAATGAACCTCATCACTCGCTCACCCAATCACCCAATATCTACACTTTACACTTTATTGATCATATCCTTCTAGCGTATAATTCAAACCATTACACGATGATACACTCTTATTCTATGGTTCATTCTTGTTTACTGAGAGGGGACATTTATAAATGAACCTCATCTCACGCACTCATTCACACTCACTGGGGAACATTGCTCTAATCACACTCACGTTGCATTCTATTCCACCTCACACATTTATAGAATACCGCATATCTTGGTTGCACATTTTTCTTGCTTACTTATTCTCACATGTACACTTTGCTTACTATGTTAGCTAGATACATTGTATGTCATTATATTTATCATACACACATGCACATTCATTTGCCTTCTAGTTGTGATCACAAATTTTACACAGATCGTTACACGCAACATGGATGATTGGCACTATACCTCTTACCAGTCCCGCAACAAGCTCTTGGGGGCATCCACTTTCGTATACACTACAAGTGTTATTGTTTCATTTTTCATAGCACATTACTATATCGGATTATACACGCTTTTACATACTTTATACTTTCCTAAATATGCTAATGGGTTCTCCATGTGCAACATTTGTTTTACAGAACTCTTTTCTACCATGGTTGTATGCATTACATTGCTTGCTCTTGATTGTCATCATTTGCCACTATATGCCATTATTTGTGAACTTTTCCTCTGTCTTGTGTGCAAAATGTATACTTTTGGCCAAGTCGGCCTCGATTGTCTTGTGACATCGTGAGTGATGTCCCATGTTTGTAACCCGATTTTCATGGTCTACATTGGTGTCTTACTTCCTAGCTTACACGTAGTCTTCTATATGCATGTTTATTTTGTTTTCACTAACACTTGTTTTCCAACCACTTTGTTTGCGTATGCCTTGGTTTCTACCAAGCACACTTCCTCCCCTTCATGGCATCGATTTCGGCACAACAACAAGTCCTCCTTTGGGCCACATACTCCTTACGACGTCACATGCACCCTAAACGATGGGGGCATCATTGGGTGAATCACCCCGCACAATAGATTCACAATCATAGTTCAACACAATTTAATAGCAATACATGATAGTATTCAATCTCGTAATGACCCATAACCTGATTTGGGTCTTCAAGCACATCACAAACACCAACGCCCAAACACAGACAATAACGTCACAGGCACCCTTGACCCTTTTTAGGTTCCTCTGACCAAGGGGAAATTACATAGTTTTTCTTAGTTATGTATAGTTTTTGGTTTACACACAACAAATTTTATAGGACATACAATCCTTCAACACTCAACATGCATGCATTACACATTCTTTTCTACTTCACTTGGATCAGACTTGATTGAAATGAATCACATTTTTACGCACCATTTGTAGTGGTGTCTTTTCTTTATGGTGCGATCAAAGGTTGGAGAATAACACTATACCTTTCTCCCTACACTTCTTTCGTACTTGGCACAGCTGGCGTGAGATCACTCAAAAACTCACACACAATGCAATTGGCGTGAGATTTCAAAAAAATCATTTTTACGCTTCATCTTCAAGATCCTTTCTATCTCTCTACTCATCATGGATCATGTGCACATGTTCTTTTTCACATTTTTTTACTTACTTTACGCGTTTTGATCAAATTTTTCATATACACGTATTTGACTACTTATTTGTTCATCTCTTTTACAGGTCCATCTTTATGGGAAGTGGTAGTCACGTCACTCACACTTCATCACACATAAAATTACATCAACAACATGTACAACTCAATATCTACATATACGCTCTCACCCTAGGGCCATCATCATCATTTTTCACTACCTCTTCTCTGGCTTCCACGCTTCACTTTTTTTATCACTCCACGCTTTTCCTTGTCTCTCGACACGCTTTTTGGCATCAATCTACATGGTTATCAATTATGCATATCTTATTTACTTTATGTTATTGAGAATTCACTCAACAACATAAAGTGGGGGAAAATGTAGACACTAAATCACACACTTTGGGTATATTTTTAGTCCTTATCACGTACTACTATTCATATGATTCCTAAGCTAGAAAAGTACTAATTAACCATTGTCTTTAGCCTCTTTGTTTGCTTTTTGGTTTTCTTTTTGGTCTTACACTCCTTCTCACCCAGTCTATCTTTTCATACTTTGGTATTTCGACTTTGGACACTAGAGCCCGGCCCAGACGCTAGCGCCCACGCGCCCCAACTTCTTTGTACTTTGCTCGCATCTTTTGGGTTTCTTCTAGCCATTTGGGCATTTCATTTTACTAGTCGGCCTTTAAGTGGTTAATTACGAAATTTGATCAAGGAATTCATATAAATATAAAGCTATGTGACAATAATAAAGGACCAAGCACTAAGCATCTACTATCACCACCTAAGGTTGCATCCAAAGGAATTTACAAGAGAATTCAAGCATCCATCTAACATCCACACAAGGGAAAGGGACTACATTCTTCTGCATACACTTCATAGGAGGGGAAGTTCATTATTCCATTCACACATCTATCTACATTTTCTACATCTAGTTATTGCTCGCTATCAAGTGTGATGCGCACAAGATACACCTAGGGCACGATTTCTTCACACACACACATGACAAACACAAACACCGAAATACACGGGGTTTTAGATGTAGTGTAGCGCTCGGTCATGCTTCTTTCTTAGTCTAGTGCAACGACATACAAGCGATCAAAGGCAACAATCGACGAACATCTCGTGACCCTGTAAAATTGGGTTTCACAACTTTTGAGTAGTCACAGGCACCCAGAATAGGTCTCTGGCGCCCTAGACGCCCCGACCCTACATAAGTGCCTTGGTCTTGACATTTCCAACATTCTTGCATTTTTCTAGGTTTGTGTGTGAAACTTTGAGTTCTGATCTGCGGTAGTTTTCCCATTTCGACATACCTTTAGGAACATTGAGAATTAGCTAAGTCTTTTTATCCCTTCATTCACAACTAGGGTTTCATATTTTATTAGCTTATTTACTTGGGTCAAATCTGTACTTAATTGTTCATATCATATGTGTTGGTACATATTTATATTAACATCTATTTAATTTAATATTTGCTTAATCACCTCCATAATAACGCAAGAACCATGTTAGGATAAATTGAAGTTAGCTAAACGAGATATTAAGATGTATTAAATGAACAATTAATTTTGGTTTGCATTACATTTCTTTTGATAATGCTTATTTATATAGATAATGTGATTCTAACCACGTCGGTGATGTAATAGATAAAAAATCTACAACTTGATCCATTTTTAAGTTTGAGTACAGGTGTTATTACTTGGAGTAACAAAAAGCAACCAATAGTTTTCATCTCTTCTACCAAGGCAAAATATAGAAGTGCAATAGAATTAGCAAAAGATCCCATGTGGCTAAAGCAACTTTGGAAGAAATTCACGTGGAAGTTGAAGAAGTACTCTTCTCTTGTGTGATAGCTAGAGTTGTATTGCTCACACAAACAATCCAATTAATCATCAATGAACAAAGCATGTAGAGATTCATATGCATTTCATCAGAGAGAAGGTTCTCTGTTATGATATAGATCTCTAGTTTTGCCCTCGAAGATAAAGTTATAAATATCTTCATTAATCCATTATGTGGTGTGAAGTTACGCAAGTTTCGAGCAATGCTTGTCCTTTCAAAGTTGTCATTGAGGGGAGTGTGCATGCCAATGCTACCTCCCAATGACCGACCATGTGTTTTATTTTTCAGCTCTATACTTCTTCTCCATAAAAGCATCGCAAAGATCTTTATGATGTAAGTAAACTTATATAGCTAAGTTTATCTAGCTAAGTAAACTTATTTGGCTAAGTTTCTTGTGTTCCTAAGATGCTTATAGATTATCCGTGAGAAACCATGAGATATAGTCTCGCAAATCATGCTTAGCCTAAATTATCATTTCTGATTTATGGATTCTAAATCCTTTTGTACAAAAAGGCAAGTTTAGTATGATGAAGGTGTATAAATCCTTCAAAAGTAATATGCTGGCCTAAAACACTCATCGCGGTTTAAAGATTGTAAATATTGTTGTATAAATAGGTAATATTAGCATATAGCTCCACTTGACATTAAGGGGGAGTGTTGGAACACAATCTTAAGTGGGTTATTAACCCCTTATGAGTTCCTAAAGATTATATTTAATGTTGATATTAAATATAATGATAACCTATATATTATAGTTAGTAAATAAAAATATGAATATTTTTTTATTTATTAAATATAAACTAAGGTTTATATTAACTAGTTTTAAACTAATTAGTGAAAAGGCATTTCGGGAATCACATCCGATCACCTAAAATAAATAGGGCACACAGGGCACATAAACCACAAGTTTCGAGAGAGGAGAAGTGAGGTGAAAAAGTGGAGTTACTTGACTTGTAAAGTTATTGTAGTTTCTCAAATAAATGTATTTTGTAGCACAAAGAGGTGATGCAAGAGATTTTGTTTCCTCTATTGTCCAAGCTCCGAATTTATGCATTTCTCAATGTCACCCACAAATTTATTATGAACTTGGAGTGGTGCGAGTGGAGTTAATGCCATCGAATGAGAATCTGGGAAAAACACCCACACAAATATTGCAAAGTTGCAACGATTGGACATGAGGTCGAGACACCATTAAATTAGAAACATATAAACAAGGCTTTAGCTTAGTTTTGTCCCTCGCATCTCATTCTCATCTCCTCCATACAAAAATCAACTTAACACTTACGTTTGTCTCAAAATTGCAAAAATTAGCTAAGCAAATAACAAATAAAACACGCCAATCCTTGGATGGGCACCTACAATCCATTGCGTTTGACTTTATTTTATAGATCCAATTTACACTTGTTAACCAACAACAAAAGCATATTATTCATTTCATAAACCATTTAGTCTTGGTCGATGATGGGATTAACAAAAGAAAAATGGCATCAAAATAGGACACTGTCGGTGAAGATCACGATTTTTGCATTTTATAAATTTATTTAGGTGTTTTTGTCTACGACAGTTTGCATATAATTATGATTGTCCACTAAAGAAAGGATTTACATTTGATTTTATTCTAATGCATTTATGTCGTGAATGACTATAACAATCTTAAATAATGACCACCTTCTCACACATGTCCCATAATTAAATAACAATTAATGAATGATATTTGTCTCAATTGGATTGAAGAATAAAGGAGAAATCTACAAACCAATGATATATAAGGGAAATACTATTTATAATTAAATTTAATATACATACATATATTCACAAACATTAGGCAAGACTTTGAAATATATAGACATTGAAATTTGATTGGATAGAAAAACAAAGATTAATCATCGGTTTTGCCATTCACCAAAACCATTTCATTTAAGTCAAAAATAATGCAAGAAAGCCTCGCTTATTGCATCATTTTTAGGCATGACTATTTTTCAAGATAAACATTCTATTGTTGTATCACAATCACAATATGTTATTAATTTACTTAAAAGGTTTAATACGGTGGATTACAAATTTGTTGTTATTCCTATTGAAGTTGGTTATAAGTTTGATTCTAAAACTGCGCATGTGACAAAGCAAACCCTACTATTTATAGGTAACTTATAGGTAGTTTATCCTAGCTTACTATCACTAGGCACGATATTGCATATGCATTAGGGATCACCTCCAGATTCATGCAAGAACCATATCAAGATCATTTGAAGTTCGCTAAAAGAATATTAATATATATTAAAGGAACGATTAATTTTGGTTTGCATTACATTTATTTTGATAATGCTTATTTATATAGATATTTTGTTTCTCACCATGTTGGTGATGTAATAGATAAAAAAATTTACAAGTTGATATGTTTTCAAGTTTGGTACATGTTCCATTACTTGGAGTGGCAATAACCAACCAATAGTCTCCATGTCTTCTACCGAGGCAAAATATAGAAATGCAATAGAAGCAACAAAAGAAGCCATGTGGCTAAAGTGGTTGTTGGAAGAAATTTACACGGAAGTTAAAGGAAGACCTCCTCTCTTGTGTGATAGTCAAAGTTGTATTTCTCTCGCAAACAATCTAATTCAACATCAACGAACAAAGCATATATAGATTCATATGCATTTCATCGAGGGAAAGTTCTCTGCAATGATATAGATCTATGGTTTTGTCCTCTTTGAAGATCAAGTTACAAATATCTTCATAAATTCATTATGTGGCATGAAGTTTTGAAAGTTTCAAGCATCGACCTTTCAAAGTTGTCATTAAGGGGGAGTGTGCATGACAATGCCACCTCGTAATAACCGACTATGTGTTTTATTTTTCACCTTTACAATTCTTCTCCATAAAAGCATTGTAAATATCCTTATGATCTATGTAAACTTCTCATGAAGATCTTTATGTACATCATTATGTATAGGAAGTCCTTATTTTATAAAAGATTTCTAAGATGCTTATAGATTATCCATGAGAAATTGTGATATGTAGTCTCACAAATTATGCTTAGCCTAAATCGCCACTTTTGATTTATATATTCTAAATCATTTTGTACAAAAATGTAAGTTTAGCATGATGAAGATGTATAAATCCTTCAAAAGTAATATGCTAGCCTCAAATCCTTCAAAAGTTATATGTTAGCCTAAAATCCTCACCATGGTTTAAAGATTATAAATCACGTTGTATAAATAGGTAATGTTGGCATATAACCCCACTTAACATTAAGGGGGAGTGTTGGAACACAATCTTAAGTGGGTTATTAACCCCTTACGAGTTCCTAAAGATTATGTTTAATGTTGATATTAAATATAACTATAAACTATAGATTATAGTTGATAAAAAATATGAATAGATTTTTATTTATTAAATATAAATAAAGGTTTATATTAATCGATTTTTAACCAATCAGTGAAAAGGTGTTTTCAGAATCACGCCCATCACCTAAAATAAATAGGGCACTCCGAGCAGTAAAACACAAGTTTGTGAGAGAGGAGAAGTGAGGTGAAAAATGGAGTTCTTTGGACTTGTGAAGTTATTGTGGTTTCTCAAATAAATGGAAATTGTAGTAGGAAGAGGTGATGCAAGAGAAATTATTTCCTCTGTTGTCCAAATTGTGTTTATGCATTCCTCAAGGTCGCCCACAAAATTATTGTGAACTTGGAGTGGTGCAGTGGAGTTAATGCCATCAAACGAGAATCAAGTGAAAAAACAACCACACAAATATTGCGAGTTGCAACAATTAGACATGGGGTTAGGGACCATTGAATCGAAACATACAAGCAAGGCTTTAGCTCAATTTCATCTTTCGCATCTTATTCTAATCTCATCCATGTAAAAATCAACTTAGCACTCTCTACGAAGGTGTTTTTCGTTTGTAGACACTTGGCGTATAATTACGATTGTCCACTAAAGAAAGGATTTGCATTTGATATTATTCTAATGCATTTATGTCATGAATGACTATAATGTGCTTAAACAACCAATGTGCTCTCAAACCTGCTCCACAATTAATAAATGATATTTGTCTTGATTGAAATGAAGAATAAAGAGAGGAGTCTACAAACAAACGCTATATAAGAGAAATGCTATTTATAATTAAATTTAAGATGTGAATGACTATACCGTGCTTAAACATCCAGCGTGCTCACACACTGTTCCACAATTAAATAACAATTAATAAATGATGTTTGTCTCGATTGAAACGAAGAATAAAACAAGTCGTCTAAAAACAAACGATATATAAAAGAAATACTATTTATAATTAAATTTAAGATACATATATTCACAACCATTTGGCAAGACATTGAAATATATAAATATTGAAATTTGATGGGATATAAAAAGAGAGATTAATCATCGGTATTGCCATTCACTAAAACCATTTCATGTTAAGTAATAAAAGAAAGCCCGCTTCTGGGCAAAGGCGGGAAAACAAAGGCGTATGAAATCCGAGGGATTTTCAGGGAGAAGGGTAAAAAGGGCGCTTCTACCGCGATTCCTTCGTTTTCGGGTTTGCTGTGCAATTGCAGCAATTTATTTAAGGAGCCGCGGTTCGAATCTCTCCCCCGCAGCTCGATAGAGCTATAAAAAGCACCATTAGATGGCTCGGAATACGTAGGCGGAGAAGGATGTTTTACTGATAATGTTGTTTTGTGGAACACTTAAGAGTTATAGATTGAGAAGGGTTATTCTTAGTTGGAGATTCGAGCCCAGGACGTAGGTGTGACAGAGTAGCAGCTGTGAGAGAGATGTCAGAGGCAGGAGCGAAGCCTTCTGTAGTCGTGGAGGAGTCTTTTGCTAACAGGAAAGTCACCGAACACGAGCTCATGGAAGTTGAAATTATAAAGGGGGAAACAGAGACAGAGGCGGTGGATGAAAAATCACCTGTCAAGGAAGAAGAGAAAGAGAAACAAAATAAAATAGAAAAGGTCAGAGCTATTGCCAAGGGAAACACCTTACTTTTTGCTGTTTCATATTCTTTTCTCATTTCGGCCTCAATGTGTTTCTATGCAGGGCGTGAGCACTCCCCTGAGAGATATTCCAAATAGTAAGTCTTTTTAAGAGACCGCGAGCTTCCATTGTCCCGATATCAGAATGTAGATCAGAAAATAAATGTAATTATTAACAAGTATTATTGTTTTCAGAGTGTTTATTTTTTATTTTAGTTTTTCCACTACTTCTGGTTTGAATTTATCTGAAGTTTTTCTTGATATGGTTAAAACACTCATTGGACTTAACATCTTATGAATTTTATGTTTGGTTTGATGTAGTATGTACTTTGTGGTTGTTTTGTGTGGTGTTATCTATGCTTCATGTTTGCATTCTCTGTGCCTTTCCGTGTACATGCTTATCTGTAGATGCCCCATACATTTAAGAATTTGAGTGCAAACTGTTCATAGATGTGCAACTAGCATGAGTGTAAAATTGAACTCAATTCAGAGCAAAATATGAGTTATCTGATTGGCTTGTTTTGGACCCAAGTTGCATCTGGCCATCTGTTAGATTCATTTGTCAGTGTTTGAAGGCTATGAAACAGTCTGTTCAAGCATAAAATGACTACATTTTATAGTTTCTTCGTGCCTAGGACATTAACTGCTACATAATGCTATTCTCTTCTCGCAGAATGTTTGGTTTTTCCCATTGTTATTCAGAAATCAAATCTAGCAATGCTTTGCAAATTTGTTGGATATGTTAGCCTTGATCTCTCTCTTTTAATTTCATATGTCGGGACTTCTTTAAGTGATAGCATTGGATTCTTAGGCTTGTATCCGTTTATGTTGAATGCCCATCATAATGCTCTTAGTGACTATAGTTTGATACAAAACTGTTTTAAATCTTCTGATCCTGTAAATAATCACATTTAGATTAAAAATGGGCCCAATGGATGTCTATCATATGTAGTCAAAATTTGGAAGTTTATAACTTAAAGATGTCATCCGTAATGCATTTGTGTAGTTATTATCTTGCATTTCATAATGGACAATGAATTCTCGTGGAATCTGTTTGGTCATGTGTTAGGTATGCAAAATTAGTTATTTGAAAGCAAAAATGTTAAAGGTTCCTAGTTTGGTCAAAATGTCAAAAACTTAGAAACTTCTAAGTAATTGATAGAAAACATGCAAACAAGATAGAATAGGAAATGATAAGCAAAACATCATTGCAAAATTCTAGAAAATTATAAATATAGTTATAAAAGAAGGAATATAAATTAGATTTTAGATCAGAAGCTTCTTATTGCCTGCTTTTAAACATAGTAAACATTACATGCTCCTTGAATATAATAAACACTGGACAATGAAAACATAACTATGTTAGCATTTCAGTTTCTTTGTGTATTAATTCAGATATTACTAATTATCTAGACCGCACAGAAACACCCTTCCCCCCTTTGTACCAGGCTGGAAACGTTTTTGGTACCGGTACGGGTACGGAAACGTTGTGGGTATGTTTTGGGTACGTACCCACAGGTCCAGGGTACACTGTGGGTATGGAAAACCGTACCTGGGGCCTGTGGGTATGTACCCACAGCGTACCCCAGGCAAAAAGGTTTTTTTCCTGCAATCTTTGTGACAACCCAAAAAAATCATTTATATTCATCCAAAAATTCGAACCATGCTTCTTTCAATATTATTTTGCTATGTGAGATTCGGATTTGCAGTGTTGAGTGTCTTTGCATGTTGTATTCGCGTATGGCTTTGGAATGACCATCAAACCTTGTGATTGCATGCTGTATTCGCGTATGGCTTTGGAATGACCATCGAACCTTGTGACTGCATGGAGTATTCGTGTATGGCCTTGGAATGACTGCCATTTGCTAGGTCGCAGGAGACTTTAGATGGAAAATACAGTTCGCAGAAGACTCCATTCGCCAGTTCAGTCGCCGCACCATAGGTTTACCTCGACCTTCAATTAAATGGCCTTTAGCTCATTAGGTTTACGTTTAGGTTTTTAATATCTTTTATTTTTTAGTTTGGTTGTGGTTCTTTTTAATTTTTAAAATTTTCATTACTTAATTCGAGTTTTTGTTATTTTATTAAAAATATATATTATTTAGTTATTAGTTTTTGATAATAGATATTTGAATAAATTAGATTTACAATTTATAACGTTTCAAACATATAAATATTAAAATAAATGAATCAAAACAAACTTAAGTGTCAATTCTCAAAGTATAGGAAATTTGTTTTCATGTTCTATGAATGATTTTAAGTTGTATGAGTATTAAATTTTAATAAATATGCAATGTATGATTATTAAATTTCAATAAGTATGCAAATGTTTCTTTATATATATATATATAACGTACCCAAAAGCGTATCGTATCCGAGGTTTTTAAAAATTTCTTGTTTCAACGTCTTTGAAACCGTGCACTGTACACGTATCTGTGTAGTCTAGCTAATTATAGCCATAAGAATGATAAAATGGCTAACATCATAGATTTGAAATAATAGAATGTCTCTTTATTGTTAACTAATCGCAAATGCTCAAATGCTATAGTTTTGATTTTTGTTGCGAGTCTTTATTCTCCTAGTTTGAAGAGCACACACTAATATTGAGAGGGAGGTGAATCAAGTATTATACAATCTTTTACTTATTTAAAACTTTAATATACTAACAACAACAATCACACAAGATATAATAATTACAAACACACAATTTATGTGGAAACCCTTTCAGGAGAAAACCACAGAGAAAAGACTGCTTGGATCTATTGTCCAAATCCAATCCCAAAATATCTCAATATGAATTTGTAGGCACCAACCTACTGGAGACACCAATCCCCAATGTCGAGCACCAAAGAAGCTAATTTTTGAGCACCAACTCATTGGAGACACCAATCCCCACTGTCGAGCACCAACTCGCCGAATTCGTGAGTACCAACAAACTCATTAGAGACACCATTCCCCAATTGTGTGAGCCTTGAGGCACCGACCTCAAGAATACTAAGTTCCACCTTTTGTAGTTGCTTTTTCAACCTAATGATGGCAATCAACTCATACTTCCAATTTGGACGTTGTTTTGATTAGATAAATGAAAAGACTACTTGGATCTATTGTCCAAATCCAGTCCCAAAATATCTCAATATGAATTTGCATGCACCAACTTATTGGAGACACCAATCCTCAATGCCGAGCACCAACTAAGCCAATTCGTGAGCACCAATTCACTGGAGACACTAATCCCCAATGTTGAGCACCAACTTAGCCAATTCGTGAGCACCAACTCACTGGAGACACCAATCCCCAATTGTGTGAGGCATCGACCTCAACAATACAAAGTTCCACCTTTTTAGTTGCTTCTTCAACCTGATGATGGCAATCAACTCATACTTCTAAACTGGACGTTGTTCTCATTAGATAAATGAAAAAATTGCTTGGATCTATTGTCCAAATCCAATCCCAAAATATCTCAATATGAATTTGTAGGCTGACCTACTTGAGACACTAATCCCTAATGCCGAGCACTAAGTCACTGGAGATGCCAATCTCCAATGCCAACATCAATTCAACCAATTCGTGAGCATGAACTCTTTGGAGACACCAATCCCCAATTGTGCGAGGCACGCGACCTCAATAATACTAAGTTCCACCTTTTGTAGTTGCTTCTTCAACCTAATGATGGCAATCAACTCGTACTTCCAAATTGGATGTTGTTTTGATCAGATTACTTTATATTTCGGAGTTCCGAAATCTTTCTCCCTCTTCTCTTCTTTGTTGTTCCCTTTTCAGCGAACTACTTTGAATGATATCTTCATTATAGCGTTGCTTCACAAGCTTACCCGCTCACCCTCTTTACACACTACTCCATGTGTTGCTCGCTCTTCCTTCCTCTTCAACAATTTGCCATTCCAGTCAGCTTGAGTTTGTTGTTTCTTCTTTCGACGCATCCTCTAAACACATCATCCTCTCAGCGGTTGCTATCTCCCAAGCACATTCTCTCACTCAGAAGTCTGCTTGAGCTTAAATGATGCATCTTCATAATGCCACTCCACCTCTGCTCAGACTCACAGCTCGCTCCATACTTCACTTATCAATTTGCCACAGACTTACACAATCGCTCGCCTCTACGCACTTACATGCCTCAGCACACAATTGCTCCACTCGCTTGTTGGTTGCTCTTATCGCATTTCACATACTCTTACCTTCTAAGCTTTGCCATTGTTTCCTTCTTCCTTCCTCTTCACAAGTCTTCTTGATCTGTTTCCATTATTCACTCCTCTCTTCTTCTCAAAGCAGTTTGTTGTCTCTCCTCACCTGCGCATTCTCTCACACCATACTTACTCCACACTTGCTCCACGCGCACAACCTTTCACCTTTCCTCCTCTAATTCGTCATTTTCTCCACTCAGGCACACACCCATTCTTTCTAATTTTAGTCTCTTTTATACCTGATTATACCTTTTAAACATTTGAAGGTCGGCCCATGAACTGAATATAAATGCCAATAGAGTCGGTCATAGTTTGAATATCAATGCAAGAAATATACTTGTGCCAAAACAAAGAATGTTGACATGGATTCTTCAAGATCATAAACTTGTTTTTTCTATCATGGAATGATGTGATTTGCCCTGAATAATGGAGATTCAAAACTGATTTTGTTTGGACAACAATTAGTGGTCTCTTGTGCTTAAATAATCTTCTTTTAATTCACATAGTCATGTCTTCTTATTGCTCTAGATGTGTCAATGCGTCCTCGGATCATTCATACAACTAACTCCAAACTTCATTCTACTATCATCGAACTAATTCAACTATCAGCTCCAGGACATCAAACATTGTAAGTGAGCTTTGGTGACCGAGATCTAGACCACTTTGGATGTCAAACATTGTAAGCGAGCTTTGGTGATTGAGCTTCGAGGCCAAGCATACTACCGAGCTCTAGACCATTTATACTTCTAGCTCCGGATGACCAACGTCGTAGGAAAGCTTTGGATGAGTTACATTGTAGGCGAGCTCTAGACCATTTACACTTTGAGCTCTAGATGATCAACATCGCAACCGAGCTCTAGACAAGCACCTTAAAGCGAGCTTCGGACAAGCTACATTGTGAGCTCGGACGGTAGACATTGTGACCGAGCTGCTCTAGACCATTTAGCAAAAACCTTTGACAACAACGACAATAGACTTCTTCCAACAATTTGTTACTGCTGCTATCTTCGTTGGCTTCCTTTGAAATCAATGATAATTGATCCAACATAGTTGTCTTTTAGTAATTCCATTCGTGTCCTTGCTTCTCTCCCTCTTTAGTTGTTCCTCTATTTGAGGGTTCTTCAAGTTGGATTAAGGTTAAGTGAATTATGTTATGCAAATAAGGTGGACTAATATGGAGTAGACAGAAAAGTTAAAAACTTGGAGATTACGAAAATATGAGAAAAATATTTAAAACTTGTTAAATGCTAGAAACCTCCAACCTATGTTGTTGGGAAATTTGAAATTGTTTTGGATATGCCTGAGATGTTAGGTGATTTCTTTGTTTTGGTGTTGTTTATTGAATTGGAAATGCCCCTTGTTGGTGCTTGTTTTAAATTTCGCCGCTATGTTAAATTTTTGCCTTCGTAGCCCTCTGTTTCCTCTGTTAAACGTTTTTTGTCCATTTGCTTGTTGTCATGGGTCATTTTCTGTCGTATATCCTTTGGAAAATCCCCGCCAAGTGCAATGTGCAAGCCTAGTCTAAAAATTTGAAGTTTCTTCATCTTGTAAAATGCCCTCGGGCCGTGTCTTTGTTTTCAAATTTTATCACGCCGCCCGTCTATATGTGGCAGATTCTAATTGGATGCGGCGGAGACGGAGCTAACTTGTGAACTTGTCACTTTTTGTTATGATTGTAAAATGCAAAAATTGGCCCCGTGACCCGCCGGATATTCCTTGAATATTCGGAATTATCAAGCAACATATACAAGTTCGGGTTTGCCATGAGGATGTACACATGTCATAAATTGAACGGATGTGGGAAGGCGGGCCTGATTGTGTTCTTTATGTAATTTGGTATAAAATGCAAAAAGATAAGAAGAATGCTTAAGGCCGCGGAGAGGACAAGTGGCCATTTTATCAATAGAGTGGGGGTGGGCTGTTGGGAGAACTTTGGCACTTTGGGTTTTTAACTTAAAAAGTGAAATTTGCAGAAACCGCTTGCCGCTCTGCTATTTCCCATGAAGCACCACGTGTCGTGCCCATGTTAAAAGTCAAATAGTGGACGGGCGGGTCAAAAGGCCTAAATGTGTATAAGTTCTAAAAACATTACAAGATGCAAAATACGCCCCCGTGCCCGCTTTAGCGAAGGTTGTTCTCCACGTGGACGACTCTTTTTAAAGTTGGAAATGATGAGGTGGATGGTTGAGATGTGATGCATTTATTTTTGCCGCCATCAATGCTCTTACGCACCATCAAAGGTGTTTTTGGCTAAGTGTTTGCTCATCCTTGTTAATCGATTTGTTGTTTTTCAAATAGCACCATCGTGAAGTATTGTGAATTCGACAGAGAAGCTTGGATTCGTGGGCAAGAGAATTGCAGGGACTATTGATTTGAGGTCGAATTGCTCGGGTAATTAGAAAACTGGTAAGAACTAGAAATTCCTCTGTTTCTTTCCGGTTAACAAACGAATTTGCAAATAAGCTAGGGTTTGTGAAAATGAAAACCATGCCATCCTCATTCTCAGTCGTGTCGACAGTCACAAGTGATTTAGACAATATTACAGACACAGACCTAATGAATGCTGACTTGAACGACTTCCTCCAAAGATTAGGTAGCCCCGATAAAAGTGAATCCTTAAAGGCAATTCAAGAAAGTCGTATTGCTCTAAGCAGTGCCATCCCACCATCTATTCAATGCCTAGAATTAGTATGGTACTGCGCCATGAATTATGACCTGTGAAGAGGGAAGTGTTAGATGGGAGTGGGGATGCGGTGTTGACATTAACACCAGCTGCACTTAGGATAATGCTAAAGCTTCCTGTCATTACAAACCCCATCACCATTGGTATACAATTAGCCTTGCAGGATTACGAAGAGAAAAAGAAGGATTATGCCAAAATGATAAACACACAATGGCTCCTCACAGAAAAAAGGGCAACATATAGACTTCCCAAGAGGCTGGTCGAAGGCAATGTTTGTTGAAGAGGTTGAGGACATCATTGTGTTGTTAAGTCGGATGGCGGGATTAGAAACTACAAATGAGTTTAAGGAATGGATGACCACATATATTTGGATTATTCTTGAGAGGAAGGGAAGTATTTCTATTGGGCCACCTTCATTACAGAAGCACTCCATGGTCACATGTTTAATCTGGCAGCAAGGATTGAAATGGGAGGCATTGTAGAGTTAGATTTCTATATGATGACATATTTGATCTATAATGTTGCAGGGCATAAACGTTTCCCAGTGTAGTACCAAATGTTGACTTCAAGAAATGTTAGATACATGAAATTTTCCCTCAGTTGCAGTTGGCCAATTGGAGTGGTAACGTGAGGTTAGTTAATGATGCTTTCTTTGCACCCCTCATTTGTCTTTTCAAACCAAAATGGGGACAATACAGAATATTTGAACAAGCCAGACATGTGATTATGGAGTATGGGTGTTATTTCATCCAATACAAAAGTTTCACTTACATCAGGGTTAGTGGCTTTGAGGGAAAACCTTATAAATTGCCTAGGTATGTTGATGATAAATTGGTTTTATGCGAGCTGGCAAGACAATTGACACCAGTGCATAAGTTGATTGCTGGAAGGCATAAAACAAATATTAAATTTCCTATCAATATTGGAAGGTATGTATGTCCTTCCATCATAAAGGCAAGACTAATTGAAGATGAAATGAAGAAGTTTGACATGGAAAAATTTGAAGCAAGAGCCAATTATGACATTAGGTGGGTGTTTAACAATATTGCCAATACTTTTGAACATGAGCCTCACTTTGAGGATTATTGGATGAATTGCAGAGATGAGGAGGAAGTCAGATTGAGAGATTTCTCAAGAATGACTTTGTCACAGGTAATTGATTTCAAGATTGCAGTCATCCTAGAAGGGATTGTGGATGATCCCAATATAGTAAGCAAGTACTATGTTGATAAAAAAATAGAAAGTCAACCTATAATTCCCCCAAACTGGAATGAGACAGAATCGATGATCCTTATGTAAGGATAGCAGATGTGATGAGGAGAATGGTGGATTGGCTGGCCCATATAGATATTGATTTGTCAATACAAAATACAAGGGTCTGAACAACTTCAGAAGTTTGAGGACCTTATGTGATGATATTCCACCTCTAAGGGAGGGTGCAGATAAGATTGACCCATTAGGGGGAAAAGCCCCTCAATTGCCCTCCAAGAGGCCTACTCCTGAGCTCATTGATGAATGGACATCAGCCACTAGTGGAATTGGAACTCCTATGTCAGTTCTCAGGCAAAAACGGAGGAAATGCTTCTGAAGACAATGGAGAATGCCCCCATTACTTTTGCAGTACCAATTCAAGCAAAGATGAAGGGTTTGGCAAAATAGGTTGTTCACCCAAGTACTTCACCAAAGCCACTGGTACTGGAAAACTGATGAGTGAGGCCATTGCAAGTGGTCATACCCAAGCTAGGCCTCATAAAGAAGAGCGAAGAGTAGCACCAGACCTAAGGCAGTTTGAAAGAATGCACAAGAAGCACAAGATTGATCAGGTGCAGTATTGGTAAGAGTGGGTGCTCATGTACCCAAGAAGCACAAGCACATGGATGTAGTGATTGATCCCCCTAGACCTGAAAAGATCGATGTTGCTCGAGCTCAACAAGATATGCCACCACCATGTATGAAGCAGTCAGATTCCTTGCCTACACTTTTGTCTTCTGTAGAGGCAACGCTAGGGGGATTCAGAGCGCGGTGTCCCAAGGAAATGTTGCAATTGATTCAGTAAGTGGTCAATCTACAACTCCAAATATGAGGATGTTTGAAACTTTGCCTAATAAAGATGTAAATATACCTTCAGTTGAGACACCACACAACTATGTAGAATGTCAAAATGATGAAGCTAATGTTGGAATGGATGGAGAATTCTCTATGATTGATGCACTCAAATTGTCTATGGGAGAACCACTACTGACACCAGTAGGTGACATTCATTTAAATAAAGAATTGGAATTGAAAATTCATGCATCAGTTAGTGAATTAAAGGCCCAAGATACAGAAAACGTTTCCACAGGGCAGGTATTGTCAGAAATAGATAGGTCAGAATTGATTGGTGAGAAAGATATTTGATGAGAAAAGTCAGTAGATGAGATTGCTTCTTTTTTTGTTGGAATTAATAAACTGATGAATTACCCCAGGAGGAAGGGCTGTTGTTGAGAAGAAATTAGAAATACTGCAAGAGGAAATTGTCAGTGAAAAGATCACCACTAACAGAGATGTGCAGCCTCCAGTTGAGGATATTGAGGAAAAATTGGATTTACCATGGCCCCAATGAAAGAAGCAAGAAGAAGAGCATCCTTTGGCTATTGACACAAATCAAAGGGAAAATAACCTAATGCAAGGGTCATAGCGGTAGGACCGTTATTGATATAAATGATGATGAGCAAGCAAAGACACTGGTTCAAGATGAACATGAAATGCTCAAACAATTAACAATTATCCTTGGGAAATCTCCACAATAGTCACAGGAAATAAAAGATGTAATAAGTTTGGAGAAGGGATGGATCAGTGAACTGATTTCTAGTGAAGAAAAGGAAAGTCTCCTGTGCAGGCCATTGACCTCACTTGCCCTATCTTTCCCAAAGGCAACAAGGGTTCCCAAAAGGGCTAGAACTATTACAAAGACCCATATTGACTCATCTAGAGCTAAAACCTTGGAGATAACAACACCTTTGGAAGGAAAAACAAGAGAAAGTATAACAAGTAATGATTACAATGTTCAGGTTATTCCCCTAGGAAAGCCCTCAAGGGACCAACTAAAACAAGGAGTGTCCGAGGTAGTGAATGATTTGCTACAAAAGGTTGATGAAGACAGGATGACAAAAAGGCAACTGAAAGAACATGTTAGAGCTTTAAGTGCTAGTCTGTAGCAGTTAACTAGGCAGACTGATCAAACCCAAGTAAGTGCCTTTGTAAAAACTCCTGGTGGAATGGATCAAATAAATAATGCTGTTAAAAAGGTCAGGCAGTAGACATTTGGGTTAAAAATTGATTGAAAAGGGAAAGGAAGCTATCACTGAAGCTAGGTCAAGATATGAGGATCTCAAAAATAGGCTCAATGAAATTGATGAAATAACTGAGCAATGTGATAATGAGATTTTCTACTTAGAGGGAATTCTTCCCAAATTGGACCGTATAACCCAACTTAGTGATGAGTTGGTTGAGCAAGAGGACATTGTACCAGTTAAAGGAAGTCAACATGCCCTTGAGGAGTTAACAAAGATTAGAGTTGAGACCCTAAATGGAATCAAAGGAAAGCTTGAAGTCAAAAGAAATTGGGCTGATGATATTCTCGATGCTATTGATTTAAAGTTGGAGGATATGGTTATTGATAAGTTCAAGAAGAGTTATGGAGACATGAAGATTGATTTCTTACTTGACTCTTTTGAAAGGAATGTTCTAAGGAATGACTTCTCCTATGAAGTCATTAAGATTATGAGAAAAATAGAAAATAGAATTGCAGAGTTGAAGGCAAGGCCATTGGAATACAAGCAGAAAATGGGCCATTGCATTGATGCAATCTCTAGACAGGCATTGATTTTCCAGCATCATCTTGGGCAGATGAGGATGAGATTAATGAATTATTCAAAAGATATGATGCATATGTGGTGAGGCTACCAAAAGAGCAAGACCCAGAATTAGAAGCTGAAGAAGAAGATGCAAAGGATGACGAATGTGCTTAGACAATTGTTCCTTGAACTGTATTTTCTTTTCATATTCATCCTTTTAAACTGGTGTTTTAAAAT
Organism: Taxus wallichiana var. yunnanensis; assembly: GCA_018340775.1. Taxonomy (NCBI): domain Eukaryota; kingdom Viridiplantae; phylum Streptophyta; class Pinopsida; order Cupressales; family Taxaceae; genus Taxus; species Taxus wallichiana. The sequence continues at coordinate 343,251,520 of CM031239.1, forward strand.
GACACTTCTATTGCATTGGAAGTAATTGTTTTTCTAAATTTTATCTTTCCTTTATTTCAATTAAAAATGGAAGAATGCAGTAATGCCATATTCACTTTGATGAAATTAACATACATCTGGAAAAACATGTAATTGATTGATGTTGCTATGTTTTTTGGACTCTGGATAAGGAACGAAATGGGGTTCTATAGGCCTTTTGTCCATGATAAAAGGAAAATATGTACATGCCAGAAAGAAAAATAGTAAAATAAGACAACATTTATGCATTCTTCAGCCCTGCTTCATAAGTTTCCTCCGAGCAAGGGGAGCTTGCTCAGAAGCTTGTTTTTCCTCAACACAAATTCGCTTGAGTTGTGTGCTGTTTGAACAAAGATGACTGACCCTGCCAGGTCCGAGACATTCCCATATCCATTAATGCCTCCAGAGTCATTCTAGGACGACTCATGATTTTCTCCAGTTCAATTTTCTTGTTGAGTTGAGACCCAATCTAAAAGATCTAGACCTCCTGTGAAGAAGGCTGTTTTTCCTTTCCCTTTATGGGGGATTGATGTGTTGGGAGTTGCTTGAGAGGGGGCACTTGGAGTGATTGGAGGGCAGGTAATGCATGTTGCTGACTGGATTGGTGAGAGGCCTTGAACTTGACCTAGCTTCCCATTTCCGTGTAAGAGGGTTGTCCTTCGGGGAAGGAATTGGTTGAGGGCCCGATAATTCATGCTCTGCTGAGGAGCACAATGCATTAGGCGGATGGATGATCGAGTAGCAAATCTCCCTCTATTGTCTCGAGCAAAGGAAATGGCTGCCCTCGAAACGAGCGAATGACAATGACTGGTCTTCTTCCCCATCTGAGATAACAATTGGGGGTTGTGATTGTGGTTCACCTTTCCTTTTCCCTGAAGATGACCCTGGTGCTGAAATTGATTGTGAAGGCATGGTCTCTACTTGCTTCTTCTCCAAGAAGTTGAGCCTTCTCTCTAACTCTATTTTGTGAGAGATAGTAGGCACTGTGTCGATGGAGGATTTGTCATACAACACATATGATTCCTTAGGAATCTCTTTTGATACAAACTCCTCATCACACAGAAAAAGGACATTGAAAATTGGTCTGCCCAGAGACTTGGGGTCTTCTCTCAACCTTTTTTCAAGTCTTCGGGATTTTTCATATGCTCCCATCTAAAAATATGGAAATACATAACTTGGAAGGATGCAAACACAGGATTAATCTTGATCAGCCTTGTAAGAAGCGCCAATCGGACTTGCTTTGGTATGTTAGAGGCCCCCTGGTGTCACCCGCACATTTTATCTCAAACAGAGCCCTAACAAAAGCTTCATCAGGACCGCTTAAATCAAAAATCTGATTTAAGTCCTCAGAGGAAATCTCCTTCAAGTTATGAGCTACAAGCACCTTCGCCATTCTCTCTGAAATTCCTTATACTCAAAATAAGAAAGGAAAGGTATGATGATAATGAAATTAGGCCAAGTTTTATAATGAAACAGAGGCATATGTTCTGAGTTGATGCAAATCTTTCCCATGAAATGAAGGAGATTGTGTTTAGTTTGCACAAAGGTGAAGTTAAGATTTGGAAGAAGTTGGAAATGAGCAGAGATTATAAATCAGGATGATTTGACAGAAGTTATGTGTGGATTAAAAAATGAGTATGGATATATTTTGAAAAATTGGTGATTTGTACACCTGACAATTTCAAGAAGGACCTTTCTAAACACCATGTTCTAGAACATTTTTATTCCTAGGAATATTCTGACTTTTGGGGGAAAGAATTTTGAAAGTTAACAAGCAAAGGGGATGATATAAAAGGAGGACGGATAATCACAGAGGGGGGGGTTAATTTTTCTAAAATTTACTCAGAGAAAGAAAAGGAGAGAAAGCCGAGAGAAGCCATTTTCTGAAAGAACTTATTTGAGAAACCAATTATTTCTTGTGTGTCTTTAAAATTGATCATGTCAAGATGGTTGCTAGATGTATAGCCATTGACAAAACTTTGAGATTGTAAACAAACTTTCCCTTGTTGATCAAATTTTGAAAAACCTTGAGTAATTCGTGTTAATCATGAACTATGTTATGTCTATTGTCATTTTGAGATATCTTCAAATAGTTATCTATGTTCCTGTTGCAATCTTACATTAGGAATCCCTCTGAAATCACACAAAATCTCGTCCTCATGACAGTATTGTGGCATTTGCAATTACATTATGAAGAGAGCTTTCATTTCATGATGCAATAAGCGATTTAAATTCACTTTACTTTCATTTCAGTGATACAAATTGTTTGTCAGTTTATGAGTGTATCATAAGCGTGATATAATAGGGATTTCTAAGGTTTAATTAAGTCTTTAACATGAGTTCTTATGTTAAATCCTTGAAGAATGTGTGAAGCCGTGTGTCTTTGAGCTTTCATAGATGCACAATTTTCTAGTTGAAGGTTTGTCTTGACTATTTGAAGCCATTCGTCATTTTGCCTTGTGGATTTGTCAACATTTGTTTAAAGTTCTCAAGGATTCGGTATAATCAACTTTATCTTGCTTAACTTCCCAACCATAAAACACATATCCAGAGATATATCATACATGAACTATCCCTAGCACTGTGTATCCACAAATGATAAAGAAGATCATTGAATTCATCCATCCTTTACTAAAATATGCAAGTGCAATCAGTTTTTATTGTTGCCTTTAGTGACCTGGGCCTTATCTAGAGAACATCTTCATTTTCTAAAGTGACAACTCATGAGAGTTAGGTTATGTTGTATTGGCCATGTTTTCTTGAGGTCTCCTTCAAAATATTGCAAAGGAATAGTCAAATACTGCTAATTCGTTGATGATTTCCATTAATACAAGTCACAAAATGGGTCCTCTCACCTTGGTTGAAGGCACAACCTAAAGTAGTAAGGGTAGGTCAAACTCTTAGCACGGTGATACCAGTCCTTTCCAAACCAGAGTGATAAAGAGTCATCTAAAATCCATCCCTGGCTACAAAACGACTCCTATTATGATTTGTTTGTCTCTAAGCATCCTGATCAAATTGTGATGTTGCTCGGTTTAAAAGGAAGGATCAATTTGGGTACCAACACCCCTACCCCCAACCATTAGGAACAATGTATTGACTACATTGCATTTGTTAACTGCTCACACCTGATAAGAATAATGAATAAGGTTCAAAAACATCCTTGCTGATTTTTTCTTCATTTTTTTGCTTTCATTGACAATATGAAAGTTTTGTCGGCTATAATGTTGTATAAAAAGTATTGCTGCACTATATACAGATATGAATTGATTTCTTAAAGTGCAAAATGCATAATCTAACCAAAAAGTAAGAATCAGAATTAAAGGCGGTACGTATGTAACATGGGTAGGAATTTTTGCCTGTTTCTATTTTTGTGATGGAACTTAAAACATTTTGATTTGTGTTTGTGAAACATCAAATATAAGTTTGATCAATGTCAAAAACAAAGCAATGGTATACTGTAGAGTGTTTGATTTGTTGAGTACCATACCTTAGGTAAACGCTAGGAAAGGATGCATTTATAGGTGCACCTCTACTATTTTGGAGTTCTTGTAAGATAAAACTATTGGAATTGTGTAATGTGTACAATCCTTCATGTTGCATGTAATTATAGCACAATTTTCAAGAAACTGAATTCTGGATACTTTTTTAGATTGACCATATTAGGTGGTAAGAAGGTAGGGTAGGAGCAATAGAATATATTTCAGCACAAGTAGCATTTGTTTGAGCAATGTGTCCATTTTAAATTAGTTTGGCATAGTTGGATTTATTTGATTTCATGTATTCTTCGTGGCAATATGAACAATTTTCAAGAAACTGAACTTTAGATACTTGTTAGATTGACCATTAGGTGGCAAAAAGGTAGGGTAGGAGGAGTAGAATATATTTAAGCACAAGCATCATTGTTTGAGCAATGTGTCCATTTTGAATTAGTTTAACATATTTGGACTTCATGAATTCTTTGTGACAATAGGAATTGATTAATGTACTATTCTATGTTTAAAAATGTTTAGCTTTAATGTTTAGCATTTTACTAGGAAAGTGTTTTTAATAGATGGAGTTGGTTTGTTTGTATGGAAAATAATAAAAATCCTTAACTCCTACTTTGTTTAAGGTTGTCTCTTGTACAAATTGGGCTGTTTATTAACAGCATCTTTTGAATTATCGGTGGCATTTAAAGTATCCAAGCGAAGTAGAGCCGACGAAAATTTGAAAACTCTTCACATAGTTCCTTATGGAATGCGAGAAAAGGTAAGCTCCACATTTCTACTCATAACTACTATTGTGAGTACTTGGTGACACATCTATCTTGTCTTCTTCTAGCGTGACTTTGTATAATTTCTTGTAGTTTGCATTTTGTTTTTTCTCATTTGTTATGTATGCTTAGGATTTATTTTGATTAATATGCAACCAAGAAGTATTTCAAAATAGTCGTTTTTAATTTGTGCATGCCCATATGTTGTAATTGCTTATCTTGATTGTTGTGTACTTTGGTCATGATAAGATAATGCTAGATGAAAAGATGAGAACCTTGATTCCCTTGGGTTAGATGAGGTGTAATCCCCTCTAAGAGTGCCCCCTTATGGCTGTGGATTCTCAATTTTGTAACTATGTCTTCCCCAACCTTCAATTTTCTTCAACATTTTACTTTCATATCCTTTGAGAGTGCATTGCAGACAATCTCCATGTTATTTACTTTCTTGTCTTCTATTTTAATGTCCCTCTTTCTCGACTAATAGCATGGAAGACCTTTGGCCCATTCTGTCTACCCGACGGCCAAAGGGTGTGTGCAAGGGTGACTTAAGTCACAATAAATTTTTATAAGTGCCTAAAAGAAAATATTAAAGCACTTATAATTATTTATTTGGCTTAATGAAAGGATGCACTTATAAATTAAAGTTGTAATCTCTAGGAAAAGTGCATAGGGACAAATATGGGTCTAATTTTATTTTGTATCCCCCTAGAAAGAATGGCGAATGGCCTAGGAGATGGATAATGGTTATTTAGAAATTAAAATAGGCCCATACTATTTTTGTATCTTCCCTAGGCAAAAATGTGACTAGGCCTAGGAGGGAAAACTTGCTTAGAAATAATAACTGGAGCTGATTGGATAGAGAAAGGGTGGCCTTTGGGTCATTTTTCATTTAAAAAGGGAGAGGTCGACTTAGAAGGGCATTCCATACTCACTTCATATTTTGATATTGGTTGGCGAATGGCCTAGGAGATGGATAATGGTTATTTAGAAATCAAAATAGGCCCATACTATTTTTGTATCTTCCCTAGGCAAAAATGCGACTAGGCCTAGGAGGAAAAACTTGCTTAGAAATAATAACTGGAGCTGATTGGATAGAGAAAGGGTGGCCTTTGGGTCATTTTTCATTTAAAAAGGGAGAGGTCGACTTAGAAGGGCATTCCATACTCACTTCATATTTTGATATTGGCTTGTAAGCTGAAGCACTTGTTGTAACTTCTGAGGACGAAAACCCTCAAGGAGAATAGTGTAAAGGGAACGAAAACTCTCTATTACACTCATATTTTGTATTGGAATTTCAAGGACAATCAGGTTGTTGAACCATCTTTTTTGCACTAGCTGGAGCGACCCAGTTTGGGCAGATTCTGGGCACATTGGAGGGGCATGAAATCAGTTTTCATCAACTGCTGTTGGAGCTGGATTTGAGCTACCCTCATATACATTTAAGGTGTGTTTCAGAGGTCCAAAAATCCTCTATTACAACTGTTATTTCTGACTGTATTTTGCAGAGTGTTTTATTATTAAAATCAGCCTTTTACAGTCCAGAAATGGTTAAAAATACCTCTGCAGATTTCTGTAAATAATTTCAGATCTATTTGGCACTTTAATCTATATATTTCTGTGGAGTTGAGCTTGAAAAGTCTGTACTTCAGTCTTGAATGAAGAAGTGAAAGTTTAAAGGTCTGATTTCTATGGGTTTATCTCATAACCCAAGTCGCAAATCTCATAAATAATTCTGATCTGCCCTTTATTTAATTGCTCTCATCGTGTGAAATCTGTATTTTGCTTTGGGTTTGACTGATAATCCAACTTGAGGTGGAATAGTCCCATTAGGGGATCTTTCATCTATCGAAGCTCTTAATCTACGACGATGTTTTTGCAAGATCAAAGGATAAAGCAAATCTATGGAGAAGAATGACAGGTACCATCTTGAATGCAAACCCATTGTTAAGCACATCCAACTCGGGGAAAGTATGATTGTAGCTCCAAAATGTATGATTGTATTAAAGATACATGTATTTATCTATTATGGCAATACTACCATTGCCTTTCAAGTGTGAAAGTGCATTGATGTGAATGTTGGAAATGTATTGTATATTTTCCATGTTGCCTAAGGGAGTTGAATCTAGATGAATTCACTGTAGCGAGTACTTGGAAAACATTCGATGAGAATCTCTAAGGGTTACACTTAGAGAAGATATCATCGTAGTGAGTACTTGGAAAGAAGTTGGTGGAGCCTCTGAATAGACAAATTAAGATATCTTTGAGGTGAGATCTTGGTGGAGTCAGATTAAGATATCTCTGAGGTGAGATCTTGGTGGAGCAGAAAGGGATACCTTTCGGAGACCATAACTTCCTCATATGGACTCCAAATCAAGTGTGGTTCTTTTCATTACGTGTTTTTATTTGAGAGGAATACAATGGTGGAGTTAATAATCTTGTACGAGATATCTCTATAGCGATATCGTATGGAAGATGTTTTAGGTGGAATGCGAATCTTCACAAGCAAAAGCTGAAGCATTGTAGATGTACATTGAAGCGTCACATAAAGATGGTTGTTGGATAAGGAATATGAATCGTCACATGTTTGAGGAAAGTGGAAGGTCTCCTATTGATGTGCCTATATATACTCGCACATTGTTAATGTAGAAATTGGTGAATGAAAGATAAAGGTAGTTGCATGGACTAGGATGTGAGAACTTTGAAGTGTTATTGTATTGTAAATGGTTGAGTTAATATAAAAAGAAAGGAATTTTCTTTGTTGGGTTTTTTATCCAAAAGGGTTTTTCTCGGGATAAATCTTGTTTATTGTGTAATATTTTGTGTATGCCATTTTTAATTCAGTTTTAGATGAAAAGATTATGTTTTTTTTAATCCAAAAGATGCTTTTGACCGGAGCTATGAACGAGAGGATTTAGTGGTATCCCCACCCTTCTGATTCGCTTACATTACTCACAAGCCTAGGACTAAACCATAAGCATGAGATGCCTCCTTGCTTACAAAATTCTAAATAGACTAAGAACAAAGAGTGCTTCAAGTAATTACAAAATAGCCCAAGTCCCCAAAACACAAAAAAATCTGGATCAAGACACGACCAGGACTAGTACCGGACTTATTTAGACAACTTGAACACTTCTGTTTGACATGGAGATTGACCCCTGCTTGTAGTTGAACCCCTATGATTCCTCTTGAGATTCTGCACTCTTCTCTCCTAGCCCGAGCAACCTTGACAAGAGATTGTAAGGGGATTTTCCTTTCTTGGCAAGAAGAGAAAATCGCCTAGGATAGGACCTATAGGAGCAGCTAAGGCATCCAAGTTCGGAGGGTCAAAAAGCGTAGGACTCTATCCTTCTATTTGCAAATTTGATGCACTCGACACAACAAAGCGCCAAAGTTTTGCATTTTGAGCTCCGGTTCCACCACATACTTACTCCTGGCACCGCCTCACCGAGACTCCTCCCTGAACAGAGAGAAAGCGAGGGCAAGTTGAAACCTTCGCTAACCTCCTCCGGATCGACAACATGCTTGGGAAAAATCACATGGCGGACAATCAATAACGCTTCCTCCTTACACCTTTCGATAAACAACAAATGATAATCGCAAGTTGAGGTAATCTCTGTGTTTACCGTAGCTCTCCTATGACCCTTCGGATACTCCTCGCCCAAAATCCATTCTCTGCGTTCGTGATCACCTCGGAGCTCATATAGAAAATCTTGCTCAACCTTCCCTATGAAACCGGACCATAAAACACTATTTCATGAGCCTCGCCTTGTAGGAACAGAGGTTGAAAGAGGCGAGAATAGCCATGATAGAACCGAAGCGAGCACCTCTAATGCCGAAAGACTAAAATGCGAGAAAGTAGAATGCTTGGGAAAAGGCCAAAACCCCATTTAACTTAAATTCACAGTGTCGTGACTTCATTAAATGGATTCCACATCTCTTAAAATAATGGCCTCTAGCCTCGTCCATTTTGACGCATCATTAGCTATAGCAACCTTCGCACCTTGCGTCACCGTTGAGTTGGCAAGAGAAGTCCCTTTGCTGAGTTGGCTTCCGTAAGGTGTGACCAATGCTCCATTCGTCCAATTTATTAAGCCAATGAGAAATGATAGGAATGTAAGAGTCAATAATCCAATGAAGGGCTTTACCTTTGGCTATAACATTCACTACAACCACCATGAGTCTCCTTGATTATTAGACAAGAGCATCCACATTCCCAAACTAGTTTGACTCCAAATAATAATGCTTGGATTTCCGCCTAGTTGGAAGTTTCGAGAGGCATCGAGCCAACTTCTACTACTTCCCCAAATTCATTCTAAATAATACACCACCTTTTGAAAGCTCGGGATTGCCTTTGGAGGCCTTCTCAAAATTCATTTTACGAAACCCATGGGGGTGGGATGAAAAATAATGTTAATACTACTAGTGCTATATAAGTTCATCCGCCAAATTTCTCTTCATTTGGTGTTCGAGCTATGTTTTGGTTGTATTTGAAGAGTTAGCGTGTATTTCCTTGTAACACCCATGTTCGATTAATCCAAATTAAGGGTTTTTTTTAAAAACAAACCCCTTAAGTTCAATTGATGCTTCTAATGATTAACTTTAATATTTAGCTTGTTGTTAAATAATCCAACATTATTTAATATTCGAATCCATCTAGTAACATATGATAACCATGTCTAGCCTAGATTGTTTGGTATGGGTACGGATACAAATACAAATGCAGTACAATAAACTAAACGTCAAATTTTTAAAAACCTTGGGTACGATACATTGTGGGTACGTTAAATCTGCATAATATATTTTTGAAAAGTAAAAAATATAAATATATATAAAAATTTAAAGAAAACAACAAGCTTATAGTCTTAGCAACCTAAAGCAAGATTTCTTTGACTGAATACAAGAAGAACACGACATTAAATCTATGAGTCCCTCTACTAATGGGCTCAAAAACATTCCACTTATTGTTAAGGCCTAGGGAAAGGTTTGGGGAGAAGGTAATTTATTCATAGAGTTGTTTGGAGGTAGCCTCTTGGAGAAGGGGCCCTTTGAGTCACCTCATAGTATCCCAAAATTCATTCTCATCCTTCATAATTAGTCCAGTAGAGGGAGCTGTGAAAGCATTTCCGAGCATTGTATACATTCTGAAATGAGATTGAGGAAGCTTATAGAAACCTTTAAGGTCCGTCCATTCCATCCACTTCCCAAATCTGTACAAGTCATGAAATATTTTAATTCCTTTCTCAAACCAAAGGAGGGCAAAACAACATCTTGTCAAGGCAAGGATCTTGTCATTATATTTTAGATTTGACAAAATTGATTTGTAGGCTTGGCACCTAGTGTCAAAAGAAGAGAAGATAGGTTGCCCAAGCACCAAGTACTTCACTTGTTCTCGTGCCTTCCAAATTTACTAAATAATAAAGGACCCACGAGGAGCAACAAGAAATTACCCAAATAGTAAGTCAACCAAATGAAGTCCTTTTCATCTCTCTTGACCCTTAGGAGCCTATTGGCAATAATGAATCTCACACAAACTTTTAAAGGTTCAATTCGATTAAAGCCCTCAAGTTTTTTTTTCGTTGCATTGAAAAAAAATCATGTGGAAATCTGTTGTAGAGTATGTACCCACAAGCCTTGTGTACGTCTTGGGTACGGAAATCCATACCCGGGACGTACACAGGGCTCATGGGTATGTATCCACAACGTAATTGTACCCGTGGGCGTCTAGTGTGCAATTGTAAGGGTATATCCAAATCTCCACAATTTCCCTTAAATAATTGTACCCGTGGGTAGTCTAGTGTGCGATTGTAAGGGTATATCCAAATCTCCACAATCTCCCTTAAATCACTCTACTTGAGTGTGTATAACTTGTATACTTGGTTAAACCTTTAATAAGTCATGAGAACATGTGCATCTCCTATGTGTCTACCTGGAAAACATACATGTTGCATTCCATCTGGTATCTGACACAATGAATTAGGGGAATGGTGAATAGACAATGTAGTCAGCTAATACATTACCTTGGCCAAGGATATAAAGCATTGCATTGCAAGCTTAGTTTCAAGATTACACATAAGCCCATGAAACTCGTCTTCCGTCACCACACAACCATCTCAACACAACTATCTAGATTCATTTCGTTGTTTAAGAAGTTGATTTAGTTTTGAAGAAGAAGATTCCATGTCCGACTCATCCTACTAATCGAAAGGATCCTATCAGTTCCACCTTAGGATCCCTATGGGAAAGATAGTGACCACGTAATGATTTTCATCATTACGTCCTCACTACCCTTCCCGTAGCCATCCTAAGTTGCACGGTTAGGATACTTATCGAGAGGACTAAGGGACATCGTATCTATGCTTCTTGTATTCTTTAAGCTATCATTGATAGATGAAGTATCTAAGTCTTTCTTTATGACACGTTATAATGTGTTGATACATGATATTAGATTCTCGAAAGAGGGTTATAGTAACTCAACGAGTTACTATCTTTCATTAGTTTCTCTTATGTATTTTGGGCATGGAAAATAAAAGAGATTGTGTAAATAAGAAGTTTGTGGTTGAGTCAAAGAAAGTATGTTGAGATGACTTGAAAGGTTTAGGATGCGGGAAAGTAAACTTATGAGTACTCCCTTTCCAATTGGTCAAAAACCATCTATAGAACAATGTCCAAAGACAAAAGAGGATATTGAGGACATGGTTCAAGTTTTGTATGTCAACATTGTTGGAAGCCTAATGTATGCAATGATAGTGCAGATTAGACCTGACATTGCTCATGTAGTGGGAGTAGTGAGCAAATTTATGTCCAAACCAAGAAAAGAACACTGGAATACGGTGAAGAGTATCTTTACATATCGTGTGGGACTTTAGGATATGGAATATCTATTAGGAAATCTTGGTGAAAGAAAGACATTGAGTCTACATGGTTTTGTGGATTTTGATTGGGTTGGAGATCTTGATTGCCGAAGATCTACTATGAGCGATAAGCTAGATGTGCAAAAGGCAAGCAATTGTTGCTGATAATATCGACAACAAAGGCAAAGTACATGGCATCCACTCATGCCTGTAAGGAAGCAATTTGGTTGGAAAGGTTGTGTTCAACCGTTGGTTTCCCACAAAGGTTATGAGGATTGATTATGACAATCCAAGTGCAATATGCTTGCGCAAAGAACCTTGAGTATCACTCATGGACAAATCATATTGATGTGCAGTACCATTTTGCTAGAGAAATGTGTTAGAGTGTGCGTGTTCACACTAGATGGCGATTCCACTTATTTTGAACCACCTTGGTGTTGAGCTATGTTCACACCCACAAAGGGGTGGAGCTTCATTGGGAGTTAGTTTTTGATTTGTTGGAGGTTGTTTGGACTTGATTAACTATTTGCATATATGAGTATTATGAGTGCTTGAATAGGAGATCCTCCAAATATTTCATCCCAACTTTATTTGCTTCATGCAAAAACTTGTTGCATGAAACAAATTATTTATACTGGAGACTCCCAATTGTATTTTAACATGGATACACATGAATAGAGACTCGTGCATCATTGTATATTGTGTCCGATAATCTAATCTAATGTATGCGGAAAATATTTGAGTGGTGGTAATGGTGTGTAGTAGAGATTCCGCAATTTGAAAGAGTTTTCATAACTTCGATATGGCATCAAAGTGGGCCTAACATCCATTACTCAATAGTGAAAATATTGCTATGCAACATTTGAATTTTTTTGCATTAAATTTTATTTGTATTCAATTTGCAGTCCTTGTAAAAATATTACATTGAATTTGTAACATCTGTAAAGGGCATGTAGAATTTTTTTCCTAGGCTCCTTGGCGAGTTCTTCCCCTTATGATCTTGGTGAGTTTGATCCCCCTTGGTGAGCTCCTAATGGTGCCTCGCTTCTCTCAAGCTCCGATCAAGGTGATTTCAACAACGATCCAAATCTTGCATTATCAAGTGTGCTCCAAAGACCTTGCACCCCATTACAAAGCAACCTACAACTCAGATTTCTGAGCTTCTTTTGCTTAGCCCCAACAAGCTCTGCATTTGCATGACAAAGATCAACAAAACTCTAGGCTTGGCACAATTGAATCACATGACTTAGCAGGTTGTGTATTCGATTCCTCAACATGCTAGTTTTTGCTCTAACTTAGCTCTCGTGGCTCAACCTGGCTCTTGCTCTTTTTGGTGAGTTGTTTCTCCTAGTTGGCGAGCTGATTCTTATCTCCAAATAAGAAGCTTTGTAACTCTTCATTCATAGTTTTCTTGACGGACTCGCCTCCATCTTCGGCTCAACATTTGGGGAACACACCTTATGACTTGTTTCTCTAGCTCGATGAGGCGGAGTTCAAACTTGGAATTCTCGGATTGTCTCTATTTTGGGTTTGGCCTCCTTGGGCTCATCTTGCTTGGCTCAACTTTGGTCCTTTGTTTAGCCTTGGCTCCTTTGTTTGGGAGATCTATCTCTTCTCGTGATCTAACTTTGTTTGGCACATTAGGCACTTAATTTATGACTTTGCCGAGAACTCGACTCATTAGCACCACAACATCCCGACTTTCACTAAACTCAACTTTGTATAATCTCAAAGTTGGCTTTTTGATTCTTTTGCCTTTTTGTCATCTCTTTAGTCTCTTTGGTTTGAGCTCTTTTGCAAAGTATTCAAACTTGGCCTTCAGTGAGTACAAACAAAGCGACAGGATGTCTGTTTTACTTAGAAATCAAATGTGATCCTTTTCGGTGTTAATCTCCAACTCGGTAGAGTGGAATACAACTTTGCACCTAAACTGCCCGGAACGCAAGTACCCCCGTACTCAAGCGATACGTATCGGGTACGAGTACATGTACGTGTACAGGTACATTATGGGTATGTACCCCACAGGTCTTGGGTACGTTCTGGGTATGGATTTTCGTACCCATGACACACTCAGGACCTGTGGGTACATACCCACAACGTACCCACATGGTTTTTTTTCTTTAAGTGCAAAAAATAAATAAAACTTGATGGCTTTGACTAGTATTGAACCTTGGAAAGTTTGTGTGAGATTCAATGTTGCCAATAGGCTCCGAAGGGTCAAGAGAGATGAAAAGGATTTCATTTGGTTGACTTACTATTTGGGTGCTTTCTTGTTGCTCCTCATGGGTCCTTTATTATTCAGTCAATTTGGAAGGCATGGGAACAAGTGAAGCACTTGGTGGTTGGGCAGCCCATCTTATCTTCCTTTGACACCAAGTGCCAAACTTGCAAATCGATTTTGTGGAATCTGAAATATAATGACAAGATTCTTGCCTTGACAAGAGGCTGCGTTGCCCTCCTTTGGTTTGAGAAAAGAATTAAAATATTTCATGACTTGTACAGATTTGGGAAGTGGATGGAATGGCCAAACCTTAAAGCTCTCTATAAGCTTCCTCAATCTCGGTTCAGAATGTATGCAATGCTCAGAAATGGTTTCCTAACTCCTTCCTTTGGATTAATTAGGGAGGATGAGAATGACTTTTAGGATACTATGAGTTGGCTCAAAGGGCCCCTTCTTCAAGAGGCTACCTCAAACAACTCTATGAAAAGATTGCCTTCTCCCCAAACCTTTCCCCGAGCCTTAACAATAAGTGGAATGTTTGTGAGCCCATTAGTAGGACTCATAGATTTAGAGTTTTGTGGTCTTCTTGTATTCTCTCAAAGAAATTTTGTTTTAGATAGCTTATGATTCATAATAAACTTGTTGTTGGCTTCCAATATTTTGTAGGTTCTTTGAGACTATAAGCTTGTTGTTTTCTTTAAATTTTATATATATTTATGTTTTATATATATATATATGTCAGGTACAAATGTACCCACAATGTACCTGCTGTCTGATACGAGGTTTTTAAAAATTTGCCGCTTGACTCACCGTACCCATACCCGTTTCAAACAGTCTCTCTCAGCGATCACACCCTCTTACAACTCGGCTGCCTTAACATGGGCTTCACAAATTAAGATCCAATGAAGGTAGCTCCAACTTGGCGCTTCTTTGTTATTTCTCCCTATGGTGGATGCATACAAAGCAAACTCAAAACAAAAGCCCAACCTTTGATCTAACTTGGCCGTAACCCTAACTTAGTAAGCGAATTTTATTTTCTTAAGTCATCTGTTGCTTGGTTAGAAAATATAATTAAATTTGTGCATTCATATGTTTGAAAGAGTTCTTAGTGCGGCTGGTGGGTTATTTGATAGAGCGCTAGGGTGTGTGGTGGTCTAGGGATGGAAACCCCCTCTCCACACAAAGATAAATTTTATTAAAAATTCCTTTATGAAGAATTTTTTCAAAACAGTTTTTGAAGATGGAAAAATTATAAAGGGGCAAATTTTTTTTTGTTGGGGCAGTTTTAATGGGGAGCAATTTTTTTAAAAAGGGACTATTTGATTGTAAAAAGAGGAAATAGATGTTTGTAAAGGAGGATAATTTTTTGTTTGCGAGCACCATTTTCTTTGGCCATTTCAAAGGCCTATCAAGTTAAAAGTTGTGTTTGGCATTGGGGTGTTGCCTCTTCGACCCCACCTTGTATTGCAACAAGGCGTGTGTCTAGGGCGTTACCCCACAACATGGTTGGGGGATTTTTAGACACTTGTTCTTTGGTCCTTTCTACGGTATATCTCGGGTGCATTTTCTCCTTGGCACCACTTGTTCTTATTGAGTGTCGAGGACAAGAGGGTGAGGTCCGGTCTTGTAGGAGGTCAAACCCCATCACAAGTAAAAACATCTTAGTTTTGATTTTTGCATTATATTATGGATTCTTCTCTAATTCCACAGGAAGAGAACTTAAATCGAAGAAGTAGAATGCCTTTTTCATCTTTCATCCATGGAAAGTGTTAGGACGAGGAAGTTAAACCTTAATAACCATATTTAATTAATACATGAACCAAACATTAACATGGAGAAGTAAATAAATACATAAGCAAAACAAATAACGTAGTGAACACATGATTTATGTGGAAAACCCCGAGGGAAAAGAACCATGAACAAATTGAGAAATTTCCATTAATGAGAAATAATATTTACACTCCTGCAAATCCCCTTCCGTCACTTCTCTCCAAACCATTCACCCGAGGTGAATAACAATATGACCCATGGTCATATTTATTTGACCCCACGGGTCACGAACCATATCAAGTGACAGGGTATGAATAAACAACACCCCAATTTAATATAAATTAGTTAATAATTAACCAATTAAACATAAACATAAAGTTTATATTAAATAATTAAGAATATAACTTATTCTAAATTATTTAATTATAAACTAAAGTTTATAGGCACTTAATATTATGTTCTAATAGAAAGGACGAACTAATCCACTCTTTGTAACAAAAAATTGCCAATTTGTAACATCCTTACCCAGTGGCCCTTAAAACCCGTACCCCTAGTCCACTTGTTGTACTTGACCCTCTGCTTTTGATGCTCCTATTCCCGAATTTGGTAGACATCCACTTGATGCACCTTTAGACTTTGACCTACCAAATCTTGAGCATCCCATTATGCTAGTCAACTCTCTTGCGACAACCTCAACTCCTATCTCGATTGCTCATTTTGCTGCACATTCTAATTTTGTGCTCGTTGCTCCTATAGTTGCACATACTACTTGTTCCACTTCTAATCCTCCTGCTTATTTGCTTGGCTCTTTTGAGGAGCATACTACATCCTTTGGTTCTCACACGCTCTATTTTATGGGTTATCTTGGCGGAGGTGTTGTTCGAGATCTTCATGGTATTGTTGCTCCTATCCATCCTGTTAATTGGGATACACGCTAGAGCATTGATTATAAAACAAGTAAATTTGTTTTTGAGGATCCCTTAATGACAAAGCTCTTGCTTTTGTTTTCTCAACTCTTTGTAATATCCCTTTCTCGAAAGCATCATGTTGAAGAGCCTTATCCTAATTTTGTTTCCCAACGGCTAAGGAAATGGAAGAAAAGGGAAACTAATCCTAATAAGTTAATTAAAAGTGCATAATAATTTTATTATAAGCACTTTAATAATTTATTAGTGATAAAATAAAAAGAAAAAGATAACTTTATTTTTATTCCCCGGAGGAAAATGCAAACCCATATAGGGACATAAAACAAGGGGTAAAGAAATATTAAATAAAGGGAAAAATATTAAATAAAGAAAAAGGAGCTGATTGGCCCTTTTGTGTGGCAAATGTGCCAAGAAAAGTTATAAAAGCAAGTCGCCATGTATGGAGAAGGCATCACTTTGTCATATTTTTATATCTGAAATTTGGTTGAGCTATTTGCTTTCCATTTTTGCCTCAAAGGACAAAAACCCTTTGAAGTGTTTTGCATTAGAGGATGAAAACCCTCTATTTCCAAGGTTGAAGAATGAAAACTCTTCATATTTTATGAGAGGAGCTCTATTCAGGGGTTTCCATTGAGTTTTAAGGATAAATTCTGAATTTCCAGTTGTGTTTGAAGGCCCTAAGGTGTAGATTTATATTTTATCCAGCTAGGGTTTGAAGAAGAAGAGTGTAGCTGATTTTTGGCATGCATTTCCAGCCAGATCTAGGGTTATCTACACCCTTGTGAGTGGAGTTTGACACATTCTAGGGCACGATTGATCTGAATCTCATCTCCATCTTCATTGCCATATTTTTAGAGGTCATTTCCAGCTTGTATGCATCTGATTTGGGCTTTGGAAACATTTTTCCAGCCTTGTCTGTAAGTTGATTTTCTGCAGACTTTAATAAATTTTCCAACTCTTCTTCTTGATCTGAAAAATTATATTTTTGGTGTTCTTGCATCTATAATAAATTTTGAATTGTTTGGTTAAAGATTTGGATGATTTTCAATCAGTTTTGAGTATCAATCATCTCCAAGGCAAGTCGCATTTCCTTGTAGAAATTCAGATCTGCATTATTTTTCATCAAGTAGGAATTCCTTTTGGGGGCATAAATTGTCCATTTGGGGACATTGCACTCTTCGTGTGGATCATGAGCTGCACATGAGTTATGTTACTTCTTCACTCAGGCTTGAGGATCTTGAGACACATGAGATAGCGGAAACACCTGAGTACTTTGATTGTATTTCTGTTAGGCATGATCAACCTGTCACACTACCATATGTTCTTCTCCACATTTTGTTTGCTTACTATGCATTTGTATTGTCTTTCTCCATCCATATTCATACAGATGGATAGTAGATCAATTTTGGCAATAGTGTAAGCATTCTTTGAGAGGGCACTATAGGCATGGCTCCTCCACTATTTTAGCTTCGTAGTCTGCATGCTGCTCCTTTTGCCTTTTGATGCTTCTTTTGGTGGAGCTCATTCTTTTGGCAATTTTGTTTAGAGGAACTCATACTATGGTCTTCTTGGGTTGTTTTTGGGTGACTTGTTGTATCACATTGAGTTAGAAAGTGTCACAGGGGTTTGCAGCCATAGCCTTCTGCACCTTCATGCTTGAGTGCTCTATTATTCTGACCACCTTTAGTTGCTTGACTCGCCCATAACCACCCAATCCATTTTTCTGCTGAGTTTTTTTTGTCTGTATCATCGACACTTCTTTTGATAGTTGACAATCTCCTTCAGTTTTGTAGTGGAGCTAGTTTTCCTTTTGAAGTGCAGCTAATCTAGGGCAGTCCAATGCCAGCTTATTAGTCTTTGAGTAGCGGGATTTGCTCACCCATACAGTTTTTTGGAGTCACTACTCTCATTTCAGCATTATGGTGGGAAGTGTGCGCATATTGCTTCATGTGTTGTGTTCCAATTATTTTTGAACCTCCTTGGTGTTGAGTCGTGTTCACATCCACAAAGGGGTTAAGCTTGATTGGTAGTTAGTTTTTGGTTTGTTGGAGGTTGTTTGGAGTTGAATACCTATTTGCACGTACAAGTATTGTGAGTGTCTGAATATGAGATCCTCTAAATATTTCATCCCAACTATATTTGTTTCATGCAACGACTTCTTGATGCAGGAAACAGGTTATTTATACTTGTAGTCTCTCTATCATAAATTAACATGGATACACGAGTAGAGACTCCTGTGCATTGTTGTATCTTGTGTTCAATAATCTGATCTGATGTATGTGAGCAATGTCTGAGCTGTGGTGGTGGCATTTTGAATGAGTTTTCATAATTCCTATAAAATGGTTGAAGATAGGAAGGTTTTGTTGGAAAAGATTGACACAAATGAGAATGTTGTTAATTCGTTGATAAAGGCTGTGAGTATTGAGAAGTTTTCATGGTGCAGAAAATCTATGGGCATAGCTGCCCTTAGCAATTGAAATTTTGAATCTTTGGCCCCCAACGGAAAGTATTCAACGAGTGCCAGATTGCTGGAAATGTGTTGTATATTTTCCATGATGCCTAAGGTGGTTGAACCTAGATGAGCTCTTGCTGTTGCGAGTAATTGGAAAACAGTTGACGAGAATCTCTGAGGGTTACAATTGGAGAAGATCTTGTTGTAGCAAGTACTTGGAAAGAAGTTGGTGGAGTCTCCGAATAGACAATTAAGATGTCCCTGAGGCGAGATGTTGGTGGAGACAAATTAAGATATATCTGAGGTGAGATCTTGGCTGAGATGTCTCTGAGGCAAGATCTTTGTAAGACATCTCTAAGGCAAGATCTTGGTGGAGCAAAAAGGGATACCTTCTGGAGACCATAACTTCCTCATGTGGACTCCAAATCAAGTGTCATTTTTTCTGCTTTCATGTTTTTTTCTGAGAGGAGTACAATGGTGGAGTCAAAAACGTGTATATCTCGACAACAATATCTTGTGGAAGATGTTTTGGGTGGAATATGAAGCATCACAGGCGGAAGCTGAAGTGTTGTGGGTGGAAGCTGAAGCATCACAAAAAGATGGTTGTTGGGTAGGGAATATGAATCGTCACATGTTTGAGGAAGGTGGAAGGTCCCCTATTGACGTGTCTATATATACTCACACATTGTTCATGTAGATATCTGTGAATGAGAAGAAAAGGTAGCTGCACAATTTAGTGCATGGACTAGGATACGATAACTTTGAAATGTTATTGTATTGTAAACGGTTGAGTTAATACAATAAGAAAGGAAGTTTCTCTGTTGATTTTTTTGTACCTGCAAGGGTTTCCCAGAATAAATCTTGTGTATTGTGTATGCCATTTTTAATTCAGTTTTAGGTGAAATGATTCTGTTAATACTGCCGCTGCTGTATAAGTTTATCCGTCCAATTTCTCTGCAGTGAAACAAGCAAAACATTTAACTTGATGTAATTAAACCCAAAAAATGAAAAAATTACCATAGCTTATCATTATGCACCGAATTTTCGATATCTTGAAAGTTTTTTGAAGTTTTTTCTGTAAAATTGGCCAGCTTGTTTCTGCTTCCTTGGCAGTGATAAAATTTAATCCTGGAGGAATGCTTGTTACAAAGATCCTTTTTGGTTAATCATTTTAGATCAATTTTCAGTATTCTCCATTCTTGATTCTGTTAATAATGTTCGTCAAATTGCCTTTGACAATTTGATCCCTTATTTTTAACTTATTGGTTACCTTTATTCCCTTAAGTAAAGTCTTCATTTTAACCTGCTTATGGATACTTCTACCAAGCTCAAATGTATAAACCATTAATAGGCTGCCTTCTCCATCCCTTATAATACCACTACCAGTCAGTTGGCCTGCATTCATTTTCGAAGCACTGTCAAGACTCAAAATTAACCTTAATACTTCCTCTAGAGAAGAGGCTATTTCTCTCTAAGTGCAGTTAATGCACAGATTCATGCAGTTATAGATGTATGTTTTTCTTTGGCTACAACTTTGCAGATATCCATACTTTTCTTGATATTTTTGTTTAGATTCTTCTAGATAATAAATTACTCATACTGGGAACATAGTGCAATAGCCAAGTTGGCCAACAGAAATGTTTTCATTATTTTGCATCTCATTCTCCTCATGTGCTTGAAGTACATTGCAACTTGGTGCATCAAGTCATGGATGGTTAGGTGCATTAAATGTTTTCATCTTAGAACAAGACGCTTTCAACTGGTGTTGGGGGCAATAATGATGTCATGTTAAAATATGTGACTGTGACCTTTGTTTATGGCTGTAATGCTACACTCATTGCCAAAATTCTGTAAATTTGCTTCTTTGCGGCCTATGGATTATCAAACAAGCTTTTCAAAATATAAATTCTTCATGAAGTGGTTGCTGTGAGCAGCAAATGTCTGTGTTCATTCTCTCCAGGCAATTGTGCACGAGTTACATGATATGTATCTAGGTTGAAATCTCCTGTCTAGATCCTTGGGCAGATTTGTTGCCCATATCAAAAATATTGTACACCTTAAGTATAAGGTTTTCACGACTAATTGTGACAAAATGTGTCCTGAATTTGTTATTTGGTTTGGATAAAGAGCAACAATTGTCAGGAATTGGTTGTTTACTTTGGATACTTCTGCATTTAGTGACATGAGGGGTGTCCAAAAGTAAGGATTTTCTTTGGATACAGGCATCTAATTGTGGCAAGAGCTGACTCAAAGTGGTTATTTACCATCAACTTTTGCATTTTTTCTTGCCAACACATGCAATTTGTCCTATAATATCATTTTTATGGAGTCAGTCTGCATGACCTGTCTTTTAGAAGCAGTGGTTCACATGACCCGTCTCTCATGAGCTTGAATGGTCCAATTGCACCTAGGTGATGCTCACATGGGTGATACAGATTGACTTGATATTAGGAAGCTGATTCCTGAAAAATAATATTACATAGTGATTCACTGCAGAATATGAGTGTTAAATATGAAATTTAGTGTTCGATGTTGTTCTTGGCATCTTCATTCGGCCATGAATCCTTATGGGGTTCATGGATTTCACAATTTCCTCTACTTCTGATCTTCTAAATTCTGTGTACTGAAATGATTCAGCCTGGAACTATTTAAAATGCGTTTAGCTCCTCCTTAAAACAAAATTTGCCTCTTTATTTTATGTGCTTGAATGATTCCAAGCATGTTTATATGATTTCTATCACATGTAAATTCACCAGTCCCTTTGTATTTGCTTGTTATGCTCTTTCATTTGAGCTAGTCACAGACTATTCTCTAGAATGTGTGATATTGTTGGCAACGGTTCATCTCTTCCTGTTCAGTTAAAGTAGAGTTGGGAAATTGAAAGTAAAGTTGCGCAATTTTCAAAGAGTCAGCAATATTTCCATGGTGTATGACTGATTGTTTGTTACACTTCTACCTTATTGTAAATGTGAGTAATACCTTGGCTTAGATGATATGGTTTATATCTTTGTCAGTACAGATAAATTTGAATGGCATATTTTCCACAACTCTCGACAGACATCAGTTTACCTTGCAGGATGCCACATTATTTGTAGGTATATGTTATGACGTTTAATGGAACAACAATCTTTTAAAATTCACTGATACAGTATTGTGTTTTGTACTTTTCTTTGGCTATCATCCATCTTATTGTTTTCTCATTGAATTCGACTTTGTCCAGAAGCTTCTTCTACACCTTTAAGTTCTTTTGAAGAAACTCAAAACATTCTTGTACTTTGTTTTTGATTGTTTAAACCTCACATAACCTTGTCTACCCGATTACGTAGCATCTATTCTGTATAGGCTTGGTAGATGCCTCATGGTACTTGACTCTCTGTAAACTGAATGCATTATCTTTCTGTTACAATTAATTTTCTACATTTTCTATTATTTCTGCTTCGATTTTTGACTTTTATAACCTTGTTGCCCTTGATTGGTAGCAGGATCAGGAACCTCAAGTTCATTGGCTTATGGAAGTGACATTCAATGCGTGACATGCTTCGTCATTGTTATGCTATGTGGCTGAAGTGATTGTCATATTTTTTTAGTTGTATTGTTCTCCAAAGATACTACTTAATTGGACCATTGATACTCTGTGGAAATATTCATGTACCATTAAATAAAAAAGTGGTGTTATCTGTTGATTCCAGCTAAACATGTTTCTCTTACAGTGTTTGGAACATACTTTGAATTTTGTATCTTATCAATTTGTAAGGAAATTTATACTCCAAAATATATGAACCAATTTGTGTAATTTTTTATTGGTCATTTTTTGCAGTCTTCCATTTAACCATTATTGTTTGGACAAAACGAGTTGATGTTATTTTAAAATGTAAATTTCAAGCCTCTGGTTTATATTACCATGAATTTTCTATGCCATTTAATGATGGTGATTAATTTTATATCTAATATGTCTGTTACCAAGAAACACCTACGTTGGGCCCAAGTTTCTGCCTGGAAACATTTTGGAAATGCGAAATGTAGGGGAAACCTGGGGAAACGCTCTGGAAATGTCTGTGATTTCTTTCGGAAATGTCCGTGATGTTTCGGAAATGTCCTTTGAAGGCGTTTCCAACGTTGTTTTTAATTTTAAAGCATCAAAACTTAAAAATAAAATAAAAAATACCTTCATTTATGGCACCTAAACCTAATCTACCTACCTAAACTTGCTAAAGACACTTCCTAAAAGCTACTCTGTAAATATTCATGTGCCATTAATTAATAATCTGACATCTTGGGTCCAAAATACAAAATATTTTGATTGCTTTATCAATTATCTCTTATGGTCCATGGAGTACACTATGCATATATATATATATTTTATAATATATTATATGGACATTTGTGTAATCTTTTTGCGGTTTTTTTGTATCCAACCTTTATTTTTGAAAATTGCCATTTGCCTTGTTAGAATGCAAGTTTTGTTTATATTACCCGAATTTTCTGTGCAATATAATATCATAGATTGGTTTTCATGATATGCAGGCTGTTCATTTTAAAATTGTACTACCCCTGCTCAGAAGGCAAAAAAGGGGCTTGATTTTCTATCGGTTAGACGATCTTCTCGTCTGCACAGATCCAAAGAAGTGGAAGCTCCTGCCTCGCCCCCTCGCAGTGAGCCCCTCAAATCTTCAATCAGAAGCTCTTGCAAAAACAGTCCAAATCCACTGTTAAAACCCACGCTAAGAAGAACACTCCATTAAAAGCTGGGAGTTTCAAATGTGTTGCAGGGAAAGCTGGACCTGCTGAGAAGGAAAACACTTAAGAAGGTGGTGTTTGATGGAGTTGAGTTTAAAGTCGGGGATTGTGTTTACGTGAGGCGGGATGATTCAAGCTCTGATTCGGATGAAGTGGAGCATGAGGAGTGCAGGATATGCTTCAAGGCTGGACAGGGGATTATGGTT
Organism: Taxus wallichiana var. yunnanensis; assembly: GCA_018340775.1. Lineage (NCBI taxonomy): Eukaryota > Viridiplantae > Streptophyta > Pinopsida > Cupressales > Taxaceae > Taxus > Taxus wallichiana. The sequence goes on from CM031239.1 coordinate 343,274,956, forward strand.
GAGTGTGATGAGTGCCTGGGAGGGTTTCATTTGTCTTGCTTGAAACCTCCCTTGAAGCAGGTTCCGAGTGATAAGTGGTTGTGTCCTTATTGTGAGGGGGACAAGCCCAAAGAAATGCAGTGGAGTCATAGAAGAAAGCCTAGGAAAACTGCCAGAGAAAAGCTTCTTTCTTCTCAACTGTGGGCTGCTAGGATTGACAGGTAACGGGTTTTGAAGTTTCTTTCTACTCTTGTTCACTTTCCCTTTTGTACACGTGTAGAAAAGTGTGCCCATGCAGTGAGTGTGTCTTTGAAACCATGTGTTCCCATGGATTCTTTTTGGTCTCGTCCGAGTAACTGAAATCATTTCATTCTAGCTCTAGTTTCATTTGAAAGAATATGGATGACTTCTTCGTTTCTGTTGCCGCTACTCAACCAGAGAAGTTCTTTTTAGCTTAAGAAATTTTTAATCATGCATTAACAATTATACAGTAACTGTACTTAATGGTGCTTTTCAAAAATATATTTAGTATATGATTCAGTCAAATCTTTGAGATTTCAACAGGTAAACATTCTGGTTACTTTATTTGGAAACAAGTTTGTTAGATCCTTTTTCTTTCCAACATTCTGGGTCTAATATCTAGACTGCTATTCAAGGTTATTGATCTTATACCAATCAGTTGCCAGCAAGATTTGTTCTACTAGAAGCTTTTGCCAAAGGCTGAGTCCCCCTTATGGGAGATTATTTTTGTAACATTTTTTGAACTCCAAACTGTTCAAAATAGCAACTACCTCTGCTAAATTGTTTATATTCATGCTAAAGCTTCCCTCATGATCAATCTTGTAATGCATTCCAGAATCTGTGTTTCTGATAAGTAACAGTGTCCTGGATCTTCTTGATTTGCCTATAGATGCCCTTTTGAAGTAGAGAAATAAAATAAGTGTTTTGCTATTCTATTTCTGATAGTGGAATTGCTATGAAAAGTCCTCAAATCTAAAATTAGCCTAGAATTTTTTTTTTTTTTGGGATAAAAATTTCAACATTTCTATTTTATCAAGAACACCAGATAAGCAATGCCATTATCTTTCACTCTGTCATTTCTGTAAACTTGTCATTGAAAGCCTTGTTTCTCTCAAACAAAGAACTTCACTGATGTGCAAATGAAATGAATTGCAGATATTTCTATGGATTTTCTGATTGTTTATTCAGATTTTCTTCCTTGAATAGGAGCTAGTCTTTATGAAATCATGAACAAGAACCTAGAAGTAAGCATTTCTGGATGCTAGAGGTAAATGCACTTTTGGGAATATTAGGAGAGACTTGAAAGGGAAATAAACATTTTGGATGCTTCCCAAGGTTCCAGCCTAGCCATAAGATGAGTGAATAAATCATTTTCCAGCCACAGTTATGCTATTTCTATTATAAGAATATTAAAGCTTTGCAAATCAGCTTAATTTAGCACAAATGATGCATACTTTTAATAGTTTTCTGTGCAGAAGTTGAGCTTCTCTCAAATTTGTATACAGGTTGTGGAAGGAACGAGATGGATCCTACTGGTTTACAGCACGCTGGTTTATTATACCTGAAGAGACAACAATTGGAAGGCAACCTCATAACCTCAAGAGGGAGCTTTTTCAAACTAATCATTTTGATGACAATGAGGTATGTTAGATGTTGCTGAAATGCTTTGACATTATCAAGGTGAATTTCAGATTTAGCAATCCACTGTGCATCTATTTTATGAGAAACAGTTAATTTAATTGTTCACATTTCATATATGATCTGATATTGCTTTGCGAAATCTGTTTAAATGGAAGCTTTTAGGATAAATCTTATTTGATCAATCTAGACTATTAATTTTTCTTCTAAAATATATGTCAGTGTTGACATTCTATAATTTTTATCATGTGCTCTTTGAATTGATTTTGTTTTGTTTTGTAAGAAAGTATCAATGCATGTTATAGTTGAACCAAAATAACTTGATTTATCATCTACTTTATAAGATCTTGGATGAAAACTTCAAAATCCTGCATAGTGTTATAATTTATCTTTAAAGTCCTTTATACACATTTAAATATTCCTGCAAAAGCATGTCTCATGTCATTGGGTTCAAAGGCATGTTTAGAGCTCAAAATATTTGGACTGTGAATGCAATATTTTGAAAGGTTATAATGTGGCCAAAACACAATTTATAGTAAACAAAATGAAATTGGGTGATGAGAAAGGCACACACAAAGGTAGAATATATAAATCATGAAAGACAGGTGTTGGGAAAAGACTTGAACTAGACTAAATTTGCTTTCAATCAAATAGTTTTAGCTTGTATAAGTTGGGACGTTTTTACTTTTAGTCCAAAAAAAGGTTTAGTTGATCCTCTAACCTCCTCTTCTGATCAAATGCTTCAATATAGCACACCCAATTTTGTAATAGTAACTGGATAGCTCAGATTTGTTATAATCAGCTTTGTTAGCATTATATAGCATGTCTAATTGCACTTATAACATTTTGTGATAGATGCAAAGTGTTCTCATGGAGAGGCATCAGACATGGTGCTTTGATATGATTCCTTAATAGAAGTATAACAGATTATATCAAAATAAACTTTTTTAAATGTAAAGTTTAATACTTCAATTCTTCTTTAGAGCATTAAAATTTATAACTCAAGGTTCCCCTCTACACAAATTTAACATTACAAGTATTTATTAGAAATTGAATGGTCAACATCATATGACCTAATTCAAACAAAAACCATACTTCATCCAAAAAATGTAATTTACTAAAATGCCAAGGAAACCCAAGGACTGCCCACAAGATTTACCATCAATGGGAGCTTTTTTTGAAACCCATGTCCCTTTATCTGGATGGTGACATGGTAAGGACATAAATATGGGGAAACATGGCTGAGAAGAGTTGGTCATAATAGGATTTTGTAGACAACATTGCTTCCATGAAATCTGAAGGCACTCTCGCTCATGCATCCAAGCCAACTTCCAATGTAGAGTCATTGGTAAACAACCCAACCTGCTACTTGAAGGCTCTAACTATGCCAAGACTGACCAAGAGCTTGCCTGCAAAGGGTCAACCTGGGAATAAAAACATTTGACTTGGGCTGTGGCTTGCTCTTCTTAGATTTTCCTAGCTGGTAGTGCAAAATTTTAACTAATGCCTAGATACAGTTTGCTGATAGACAAACCATTCAAGATTCCATCAATCTGCAAAGCATTCAAGATCTTTAATCCTATCAATGATAGACATGTCCATCTTCATTAAAAGGCATATATGAAGTTCCTTGTTTGTGGCATTGCATACATTGGACAAGCCAACTGTTCTATTCACACGAGACTAAAAGAATGTGTTTCTGATTTAAATAGACTTTCAGAATGCATTGCATTTCCTATTTAAACTATGGCTGCATAAATAAATCTACTTTAGCAGAATATTCATATCACACTAAGCATCATATTCATTTTGACAACTTTTTGACAAAGCTTAAATACATGCCAAAACTAAACACCACTGCAACAGATTCGTTTGAGAAGCTTTTGAAAATTAAGTTTAATCCTAACATTATAAACAGAGAAGATGGCCTCCATCTTAGCAAAGTGTGGCAGCCCATTAATGACACTAAACACCACTATTCGTTTGAGAAGCTTTTGAAAATTAAGTTTAATCCTAACATTATAAACAGAGAAGAACACCTTAGCGAAGTGTGGCAGCCCATTAATGACACTAAATACCACTGCAACAGATTCGTTTGAGAAGCTTTTGAAAATTAAGTTTAATCCAAACATTATAAACAGAAAAGATGGCCTCCACCTTAGCGAAGTGTGGCAGCCCATTAATGACACTAAACACCACTGCAACAGATTTGTTTGAGAAGCTTTTGAAAATTAAGTTTAATCCTAACATTATAAACAGAGAAGATGGCCTCCACCTTAGTGAAGTGTGGCAGCCCATTATTCAGTCATTAATCAACCATATTAATTTAATAGTAACCCTAATGCCACTACCTCTTTCCATTATAAGTAAATTTCCCTTAGTAAAGTATTTCCCATTCTGTACCTTACTTTTCTGCTCTACATTTTTCACTATTATAGTAATTAATTACTTTATGGATCCAAATTTTAACATAATTTACAAGTGTTTAATTTATTTGACAATTGCAAAATCTTGAAACTACATAATCTTCTCAATTATTCTCATAAATTACATGCCCATGTCCATTGTAAAATTAATACTTGTTCACCCCAAAGCTCACTATAATTCTTTGAGCCAGCTAGATCACTTTCTTAACCATTTTTAACCCTTTAATATTATATACATACGAAAATGGGTGATTATGTTGCCAAAAGAGCTTTGTAAAACCCATTATCTTCATACAAGCTTCGATTTCAATATATTAATTCCCAACATATTATTTATTGGTCTCAACACTTTAGGCACCTGCCAACAACATACAAAATATATCTTGGAGACTATCATCTTGATATCTTGACAATGTGAAATTCAGTCTTCTATAAACTAGATTCATGCAAGAGGATGGTTTGTACGATGCCAAGTGGCAACCATCTTATTACCTAACTTATAATGTCATAGTTCCTATTGACTTCATATGGATCTTTCAGTTTCCTTTAATTTGCCATGTCTAATTTTATTTCTTTATCATAATATTTACATCATTAACCTTTAGATTCTTACAACAGTTTTCCACTTAGTCCGATACACCGAAGCATAGCAAAACTAGAATGTTTCAAGTACACATATCATGGTGCAAAGTCATTTTGTATGGCATTTACAAATATACATTGGCATATGAATACAAGTATCTAAGTAGCTCAATGCTTTTTCTTTATCGATCACTCTTTGATTTTTGCCCCTCTACATCATGGGAGGTGATCACACACTCCAACCTAGCAGGTAAGGTCTGCCTTTTCCTTATAACACAGGAGTGGGGTCCCGCGCCTGTAGATTGCAAGTGGGGTTTGCTTTTACTGATAAGTGAGAGGGGACAAACCACTTTCAATTTAACATCAGTAACTGAGGCCTTCCATGCCAAGGGGTAATTTGCATCATATATGGTTGAGGGTTACCAAGGGCAGGGTTTCTCCTTCCTCCACTAATCCCTCTCTTGTGCTGATTTCTGTTGAACCGACCTGATCTTTGTGGACTAGAAGCCGCTGACCCCTCTAAATAGCCTTATGTCTCTTTGCTGGTGCAATTGTCAAGATGCTACTAATGCCAATACCTTTAGTAAGGACACTTGCATGACTTATATACATATGGGACAGTCTCAAGACTAGAAGAATTGTTGAGAGCCTCTTGATTTGGCATTGGAACTTGGATTCTAAATTCTGTAGTTACTATATCCATGGAAGGATTATTAGCTGGTAGATCTGATGAAGATCTATCAATAGAATATAGGCTCAGGTATCACTAGTTGTGGAGAGACTGTCTACCACAGAAAAATTCTCTTCTGCTAAAATCTCAAGGGCATATTCAAAAGATAGAAAGTACAGGTTGTCTGAAAGCTGTCACTATTTTTTTGCGTGGAAGATTGAATAGAAGGATGTAATAGATAATAACTACCATATCCATGAAAGGATTATTAGCCTGTAGATCTGATGAAGATCTATTATTAGAATCTTCCACAGGCTCAGGATTACTAGTTGTGGAAAGGCCGAGTCTTCCACAATAAAATTCTCATCTTCTGCTAAAATCTTAAGTTTTTTTTTTCAAAGAATAGACTCCATATTGTCTGATAGCCGGTGCCTTTTTTTATGTGAAAGATTTAATAGGAGTAAATAGAGGAGGCAGAGCTTTTGTTGAAATCAGGTTTGACGGATGATGCCTAGAGAGATGGCCATGTTGGTGGCATAAGTGGCACCGAAAGGGAACTTGCTCATAATTCAACAGGGAGTTGTTCTCCCATTGAGTGATTCACCAAGATAGACTTAGGAGTGGGCAATTGAATACTAAGGAAGATGCTTATCGGTTTTTCTATTTTTTTTTCAGTTTTGAATCTATAGTTCCCTTTAAATTCATCTCGGACTAAGATAGCAGTTATGTTCATCCATTGAAGGGCTCAAAGTTTGGGTATTACATATAATGAATATTTGACAATAGGTTTCTTCACATTGACGGTTGGTCTTCCTTTTGTTTTTCAAAGGTCTTACTTTATGGTTGCCACATTTTTATGAGTGGCCTGATTGACAAGTATTGACCTTATATGATTTTGATCGCATTGAGTCTTTTGCTGAAAACACTATCTTTGACCTGAATGTCAAGTCTTTAAATTGCATTTGCTAGGTAGGTTCTTCGTTTCTTAGTAGATTCTAAAAGAACAAAGGGTTTAGTTGCCTTTTAACACTATGGACATCAAGTTGGGGATTTTAGTCTAACCTAACTATAAACATATCAGGTTTCATGATTTGACCCCTGATCCCCTTCAATTGATGATTTTAGTGTTTAGACATTCACTTTTTTCTAATTCTTGTGCAGAGGTAGTTGTAGGATTCCTGCTTTTAGATCGTTAAGCCTCTCCTTCCACATCCACTTCATTGTATGTGGTTCCCAAGTGTGCTGGTTTGCTGGGCCAGGGGTTTGTGGTAACGCAATAAATACCCCCATGGGTTCCTGATTTGAGGGCAAAAGGAATGTTAGGATGCTTTGGAGAAGGAGCAACAAGGTTCAAGGATATTAATGAATCTCCATTGTAATTGTTCGTGCATACTTTTTATGCATGATAATGTAATCTTTGTAATTCTTTGTCGAGACATGCATGATGTGTATTTGTAATTGATGTATGCATTAGACTCGTGATTAGTATAGGCACATATTTTTGCGTAGTGTTGGTTTATATGATGGATTCTGCAAAAGGTTTATCTTTGTTAGTATGTATTATGGTGATGATGTTGTGTTCATTATGTATGGCTGATTAATTCTCAAGAGTAAACATGGTTTTATGCCATTTATATGTGTTTTTATGATCTGTCCATGTTCTAACTCATGACCTTGTTGTTGGGGTTAACACAAGGTTATACAGATAATATATCAGATCTAAGCATACATGCAATAAAAATGGATATTCTACCAGAAGAAATATACATAACAAGAGATATAAATCAACACTGATTTAACGTGGTTCACCCAGTGTGGGCTACATCCACCAAGAAACAAGCCAATCTATTATCCAAAGCTTTTAGAAGATATACAATTGAAGATCTACAATCTTCCACACCTCTCAAATGTACAATACTTTCTTTCTCTCAAGCTTCTCCTTCTTCTCAAGAATTATCTCTCTCAATTATTTCACAATAATCATCAATACTTACAATCCCTTATTTCAAAACCCTAGTTTTCATGCTTATATAGGCATATACGAACTTAGGGCACTTAGCCATGCAATTACAATCAATAGTTCGCTTTAATATCAAAATTAGATCTAATTCTTTTGAGTTAAATAAAACACTCACTTACAGTGTAACCGACGCCGGTTAGCCCTAATTGATGCCGGTTCCTCCTTGCCTGACCGATGCCGCTCATAGTTGATCGATGCCGTTCCCTCCATAATTGATGCTAATTCTTGTGTTTTCTTGCAAGTTTAATATAACATGCTAATCTAAAGTAATTGAGCTCCACAACTCAACACTTGTGCGACTCTAAACAATTCTTTACTCGTAATAAGTTTGTATGTGTGATTTCCACATGTAATAATTTTAGGGAGTAAGTAGTGTTGCCTTATCCGCCGTTGTGTCACAAAAGTACATAAGACAACAATAAAAGTAGGTCTTGATGGCCTTAGAACAAAGTTGCCCCCAAGAAAAGAGTTTTGAAATTGATTGGAGCAAGTACAACAATAGACCATCCCTTACAATGCTTATGATTGTGCTGCAGTATTACAATTTCTAGATCTGTAAATTGTACAAGAATGGGAAAATTATGAAATTAACAACAATAAAAAGAATAACTGAAGTTTGAATTACCGTTAGACAATTATGACCTTGAGAATATTTTGTTTGAAAAATCTCATTGTCTGTGTAGAAATTGTAGAACAAACACTAAAATTATGAAATGTTGCAAAAAAATATCCAAGATAAAAAAATTGTACTTGAAGCTGTCACAAAGTTTGTGAGAGACAAGATATGGTATATCAATGCCTAAAGAGAGAATAATGAAATTGATCGAAAAACACTTTGTGTGAGGGCTGTATATACCCATTACATCGAGACCCACTCTTTGGTCTTTGACGGGCGTAAAAAATAGGCCTCCAATGATTTTTTTTTCTCTTTGGGGTTTGTGGGATGCAACATGGGATCAAAGATGCAAAAGGGCCAAAAGGGGGCTCAAATGGTAGTTTTAGTGGCACAAAGGAGTGTTGGTACACAAAAAGGTTGTCATGGCCTTCTAAAGAAATACCGCCCATTGTCATTTGATGTCGCAATCTTGTTGGGAAGTACTATGGACCTCCCAAGGGGGGTCTGACACAGTGGAGAGAGCCCGAAGGTAGACTGGGGGCATTTTTGTTTCAATGGAGTGGCGTTGAGGGTGAGTGGGGGCCTTGGGGCCATTTAATATCAATGTTTAGTGGAACATAGGGGAAGTGCATAGGGAGGAGCGGGGTGCGAGGCTAGGGGATCGAGTTGGAGGTGGGGAGTGGGTGGAGTGTAAAAGGTGCTAGGATGGCGGGGGTGTAGGCTATAGTAGTGTTGCTAGACTTTTGGTGGGAAGCATGGTTATGTTCCCCTTGCCTCCCGTACCCCGGATATGTCCTTGATACGAGTACATCTGGATATGTCTTTGACATTCTGGGGACGTACTTGCGAGGGTTTGGTGGGGGTCTTCATTTTAATTTTTTTTTTTGACATGGTTAATGACCAAAAAAAAACCGTAACTCAATTAAACAACTGAATGTGCGACATCTATCCTCCACGTTACTCCTATGTTAGCCATTCCTGCAGATTACTTTATTTGGAGGAACGAGGTAATCAGACCATTTTATGACACGGTTTGCATTTCTTGCTTGATTAGTTTTATGCTTATAGTCATTAAGAATGAGTTGCTTGTACTATGGATTTAGTCTATAGTTCCTTTCATAATTGATCTGAATGCCCAGAGTTTCTGGAGGACAACACCAGAAGCAAACAATTAACGTGTAGAGAGCAAAACATTCGATAGAGTGCACATGAACAGAGAGCATATTGTATTTATTAACATAAATCCTATACATGAGTAGAGTACATAATATTACAGTTCTCGTAAAAAGTCGTTTTTCTTCTGCCTCAGATGAATGTTGAGGCACTATGTAATGTAAAATTCTGTAGGTGCCAAGGGATGTGCATGGACTCCCTGTACTCCAATGCCAAGTTTTGTGCGTTGAGGGATTTGCACAGACTTCCTATATGCAAGAGCAAAATACGCAAGTGAAGGTTGTATCTTAATATCTCCGCTTGATGACTTGGATAACATGAGTAAAAAATGAATATATATATTTTAAGTTTTTAATATATATGTACGGACATACCCAAGGCGTATTGTACCCAAGGTTTTTTTTTTTAAATCAACATATCCGTGTATTGGACTGTGCACGAACCCGTACCCATACCGGTGCAACATAAACCTTGTGCATTGCTTTCAATGAGGTTTAGTCTCGGGTAAGCCATCAACAATATTGTGTTTGATCGGGGCCTTTGAATGATCTTAAAATCCATTTAGCTGCCAAAGCAGTTCCTTGCATGGCTTCAAATTGTTAATTCCAAGCCCTCCAAAGTTTTTGGTTTCAGTAACAGACATTCCAAGCCACAACATGCCTCTTCTTATTTCCTTTGGCATTAGACCATAGAAAATTCCTTGCCATTCTTTGAAATTTGTCTAAGTGAGAACTATTGAAGAGCCAAAAGGAAGAGTAGTAAATGCTAAAGGAAGATGGCACTTTTGACATACTTGTATTCTACCGAGAGAAAGAAATGAGGTGAACCTGCCACTTGACAAATTTCTTATTTATTTTATTAAACACGCATTGCCACGCTTCCTCGAAGAAGGGAGTGAGAGCAAGTAGGATTCTGAGATATCTTACCATTTTGTTAGGCCAACCCCACACCAATCCAAATCGGGATATCCAATCGGGTGGGGCATCTTTCCATCCGATAATTATAGACATACACAAGGATACTTTGGACCCAAAGGCAATACGGTAGATATCAAGTCTTTCCACCACCTGGAATTTTTTTTTTGGTTTAGAACAAGGAAGAGGGTAGTATCATTAGCAAATAATATGTCAATGCACTCCTCATTACTGGGCAAATGGATACCCTTCACAAGAGGGCCAAGAGAGGATTCTCGTAAAAGGAAATGCAATGCCTCAATAGCAATGGAAAAGAGTGCAGGTGTAAGAGGGTAACCTTGTGTAATGGATTTATCATTTCTTTAGAGAAAAAGATTCAAAAACTTTGCCATTGATCTCCACCTATGCAGAAACATCATGGAAGAGCGTGTTAACCATTATGGAAGGCTTTCTCTTCAAACCCAAAAGCCTTTGGCATATTATCAATGAAGGGCCATTTAATTCTGTCATAGGCTTTCTCAAAATCTAGTAGAACCATACAAACCTCATAACCAGAGGTGGCAGCCCATTGCATACCTTCCCAACTAGAAATAAGGTTGTTAAGGATAAACCTTCCTTCCACAAACCCAGTTTGGGGGACATAAATGATTTATTGCAGAATGGGGAAATTCTTGTAGCCAATATGTTTGCCAAAATTTTATATGAAACATTTGGAAGACTTATTAGCCTTTAGTTTTTAATCTGAGTCTTGTCCCCATCTTTGGTGATCAATTTATTCAACCCTCCATTTATGTCACAGCCCAGTGAAACCATATCAATTGCCTTTTGAAAGACCTTTAGAAGCTTCGGACCCACCCAATCCTTATTAGCCTTGTAGAACTCAACAGAAAATCCACCGTACCCTTGGGATTTCTCATCTTTAAGGGGGTCAATGACATTCAGGACCTTATTCAGGGAAATTTCAGCATCAAGTTAGCCTTGTAGAACTCAACAGGAAATCCACCATACCCTGGGGATTTCTCATCTTTAAGGGGGTCAATGACATTCAGGACCTTATCCAGGGAAATTTCAGCATCAAAACTACAGGCTTGTTCCTGACTTAACTTTCAAGGGACAATTCTTGAGCAAATGCTTCTGTATCTGTATATAATTTCATTACTTCCATCAAAGGTGAAGAGATCCTGATAGAAAGAGAAAAAGCTTTGTTAGTCGTTTTAGGATCAACATGGATATTACACTTGATATCAATAGCATTAATACGTCCTTTGTAGTGTTCGGGTTTGAGGATCTTAAAGAAGTACTTTGTTCCTTTATCTCCAAACTTGAGCCAAGTCATTCTAGTTCTAATTCTGTCCCGTTGGACTTTGTAGTTATGGGCCAACCTATGCTCATGTTTAACACTAGTAAGTTCAAAAGAAATGTCTCATTAGAGGGCCAAATCTGCACGTTGTATTCATGCTCAATAAATTCTTGTACATTTCTGGCTTTATTTCTTTTGAAGTTAGCTTTGGCTTTTCCAAAGGTTCTCATGATTTTTTGGCTAGGACTCATACAATTATTCCAATTAACAATGACATATTTAGATCAGGGAATCTTGTAGCTATCTGCCAAGCAAAACAGATGTCATCAATGCAATCTCTGTCCTTAAGGTGAGTAACATTCATTTTGTATAAGCCTTATTAGTTTTCTTTAGCTTTCAAAGGGTCAGTGACAAATTGAAAGTGCTACTGGATGGTGGTCAGATAAGGTGAAAGGAAGAAGCCTCACCAAATCGCCCTTGTCCACAAATGGAATGGTGAAGGCTTCCTTATTCACATAAAATCTATCCATCTTGGAGTGAACACTTTTGCTCTTTTATGATTGTTTGACTAATTGTACCAGATGCCCTTATCCTCTTGTGCTATGCCCTTAGTCCTAGGTCATATTTTAGGATATGTATAGCTAAATGTGGCTAACATTATCTCCTAGCATGTCATATCATATTTATTTATGCTTTCATATGCTTAGTGGGTTGGCCTTGGTGCTTTACATAACACAATAGGGTATATACAGGAGTTAGTAAATGGTATATGATTATTAGATTGGGCACTTGAGTCTTATTGTATGGTTTGGAGGTTGCCCCTCAAAGTGGCTAAGACATGATACTTGCATATTGTGATCATTTCTCTATATATTGGTGTTCTTTAGAGTTCTATTATTGTTTACATTCAGATTTATCTAAGTTTTTACAAGTGGTATCAAAGCTTGATTTGGGCCAAAATTAGGTTGAAACCCTAATTTTAAGGGCTTGCCTATATCTCACAATAATTTGTGAATTTTTCTGACATTTTTTGGCGGAGTTGTGAAATACTAATATCAAGCTACCCACAAAATTTCAGTTGATTTTGATCCATTTTGTGGAAGTTATTGCAATATTAGGTTTTTCATAAATTCGCTCCACATGCCACAATTTTTGAAATTTTTCAAAGTTGTTTACATTTTTGGAAAGATCTAAAAAAATAAAAGGGGTTTATTCTCTGTATTATTTGATTTGAGGCCGAAAGAATTATGAAACTGGACACTTAAATCTTGGTTAAAGGAGTTTGTTCTTGAAACCCTAATTTTTGTGCATCATGGGGATGCGATCTTTCTATGGAAATGGAGAGATTGATGCTAGAGAATGGTGGGTTGAATTTAAGAAGAATTATTTTTCATCTAGATGGACATGGTTTTGGTTTTCATTTTGGCTTGATGGTCTAACACAGAGTTGGGTCTCTCAATTGAATCAAGAGAGTTTAGATTGGTCTTGGGAGGAAACGAAACAAGTTTTCTTGGCCAGGTGGTAAAAAGAAGAAGAGGACGAGCGGGGAAAATAATGAGGTTGTGGAAGAAGAAGAAAAGGAACATGAAGAAGAACAAGGGGAAGGAGAAGGAGAAGGAGAAGAAGAGGAAGGAGGAGGAGAAGAAGAATAAGGAGAAGACAAACGAGGAGAAGGAGAGATAGAAGTAGAAGAAGAAGGAGAAGGAGAAGCAGAAGAAGAGGAAGAGGATCACGTTGAAGAACAAATAGAGAACAAAATTTTAGATAGTTGGTGAAATATTTTGTCAAGGACCAAATGAGGATTTCTGCAACACTCACGGGATTGAGTTTGTTCGCCAAGATGGGGCAGCTCCCATTTATTGAAATCTAGAAAATTGTGCGTTACACTAACTATTGGGTTGGTTATAGACCGGGAATGTGCAAAGATGCCCTTGTCGTAACTGTAACAATATCAGAGAGAGAATATAGGTGAGTGGAGGAGAACGAGGAGGGGAATTGCATTAGCGAGATGAACCAAAATTTCATTAACTACAACTTAGAGATCTCCAATTCAATTAGAAGACACATGCAAACATACACAACTTATGTAAAGATCATGAAACAAAAACAGAGATTGACACAAAGTTCAAAGGCTGATTTTCATTCCATTGTCAACAGGTACAAAGCCCTTTTGTCCTTACAAAATTCACATACATCCGGCTGAGTGAAAGAGAGAGAATGGAGGAAAATTACTTAGATGAGAATGGAAGAATGCAGTATACTATATAAGGAGCAAAAACTGATCCTTTACAATAGAGAAGAGGCCTCAATATATAGCCCAAAACAGATGACCTTTTGTATTCCTGCATGACTGTTCACATTCCTTTCTAGAATAAGACACTTATTTTAAGAAAAGTGCTTTTACAAAAGTGGAAAGGAAGTCACTTAAGTTACTTTTTAGAAAAAGTGCTTTTCCCAACAAAGAATTAGAAAGCACTTAAGTTACCTTTTGTAAAAAGCTGATTGCTACATGAGAGAATGAGAGAGGAAGAAAGTAGAAGGGAAAAACATCATTAAATGGATGGAGCATGTGAAGATGATTCTCTAATACACTATATTGGAGAGATACTTTGACTTTCCATTGCTGAATTGAACCTGAACACTGCTTCCAGAACTTCCCTTCCACAAGGGATGATGGTGTTGGTGATGATGTCAAACCAGTTATCGGCTGCCCCTTGTATTACCTTGCAATGCTTGAGCCACTTTGGGATCTTCTGAGCTGTGTCGGAAATGACTCCTCTCATCTGAGCTAAAACGTCCATGAGTTCATCTCCATAGGATTGCAGATCAGATAGTTCTCCTCTTATAGTATTCCAATAATGTTCTCGGAATTTGTCTAGTGACATAGACCCAATGCAATGGACACCTCATTTTGCTTAGATGGTCGTTAATTTCTTCCTTGATCTCTTGACCTTGGTTCTAATGACACAGACAATCTTCAATTGCCTTAGGGAGGGCTCTTATTTTCCATTCGATTGTCCTAACCCATGTGTGGGAACAATTGTCTTTTAAGCTCAAAAACACCTTCTTGTCAAGTAGCAATTTGGGGTCTGCAGAGCTCATATCACAAATGACCTGTAAAATCTCATTCCAATGGTCGACTTCTTTCTTAACTATGGAGAATACATCTTGCACCTTCTCTGTTGACAAAGAGATGATCTTATATATCTTGATTATTTCGAGAAGTTCACAACCCTTTTGTATGATGGAATCAATCCATGACTTAGTCGTTTTTCTCATTTTGCCAAGCCGTTAGACTTCATATAGGAGAAAATGAGACCATTGCTTGATTCTAGGCTGGAGAGGGTTCACGATCACTATCCGTGTAAGATTGCATTGGAGGCATAAGAGTCCCGTGAGGTGACCGCATGGGAGACTCAAGAGACTTGGATTTTATTCCTTGTCGGAGAAATGATGAATTCTCTTGGCATGAGAACACATTGGTCGGTCTTTCTTACTTGCAACTTCTTGAAAGGAGACTCGGTATGAGACTATGGAGATGTTTGTGGGAAATTTCCTCATTTGAGGGTGTTATCACTTCTCAAGCCTCTTGATTCTCCGACATACACCTTGCTCATTGATTTCTCTCGATTGCTTGTAAGAAAGTGAAGTAGTATAGCTGAGTTCGTGTCCCTTTTTGAGGAACCATTTCTTTGACATCCGAAGAAGAACTGTTGCGGTATGAGTCAAGATGTCACGAGTTGGGGTGTTCGCCATCGAGCAATCTGCATGAGGATGGGCGTGAAGCTAATTGAGTCTTGAGTATCTTGGTTCAAACAACTCACCGCCATCATCTCGCATTGTCCTTTGTGACCCATTCGAGACGGAAGTCCTTCATTTCTCAGTATTGTCATTCTAGAGAAGTCTCTTTGGTGGACTTCAGTCTTGTCGGCACAATCTTCCCAATAGTCCTTCATTTCGGGCTGATGGGAAATGTTGAGATACTTGTGCTCAGCCTTCCATATATTATTTGTTATCATATGACCTCCGACGGAATAGGCATACAAGTTTAATGACCCAAGAGAAGCTTCTATGTTACTTGCATCTCCCGAATTCCTACAAGAGTAGATACCCAGTTGAATCGAGAAAGCGCGCCCTTTTCTCCTTCTCTCATGGCACTTCTTTAGACAATTGTCGACACAACTTAATGAGCACCAATTTGTTACTTGGGTACCGCGAAGCTTCATTGAAGTGTCATCAAATCCTCCTGACGTGGATGTAGGATAATGTTTTAAATTGCGTGAAGTAACTTCTGTACTTGTTTAGTGTGCAAGCTTCTACTGACAACTTGTGATTGGTATCTCCTTCCATTTTCTTGATCAAAGGCATTAAAATGACATCATTGACCCTAGTGTAATACCTCTTGTATTCCTTCAAGGTGAATTGTGGGTAGACTTGGTATACTGGTGCACCTTTTGGGAGATTTCTTTCTGGAGATAGCCCAGACCACCTTTGCAAAGCTGCGATGGCATATACGAAGTAAGAAGCCATGGTGAACTACTTCGTCTTCTTAAAGTTGACCAATTGTGATGTAGATTATCATTGATGATCTGGCTCCAATCTATCCTTTGGATCCCTTTTGTGGCTATCAAAGTGAATTGAGACATCCACAGTGAAATTCTTTGGTCGATGCTTCTCCCATGGGCTTGTTGAGTAGGACTATGCCATCAGATATTTCTTTGATGAATTTGAAGTGGGAGAGGGTCTTTGGAAGGCGAGAAAGTTTGTGGGTTGTCTTCATCCAGTTGCTTATTGTCACCCCTTGCAAACAAGACTTCTTCCTTTCCTATTCAAGCAACACATCTTCCTTGCTTAGGATCGCCATGTTCTTGGGTCTTGGGATGCAAAGACATCTTGAGATCCCTTCAAGAGATAGTATCGTAATGATGGAGCCCTCATCAATAATGATACTTTGGCTTTCCGCTTCATAGTTCTTGGCACAAGTGAGGATGAAATTAGTGTCTTAGATTGCCAATGGGAACTCGATGACTTGATAGAGTCCATTGTGAAAGAATTTTTCAGGAAAAGCGGTGCAAGTTCCTTCTTCCATGCTCTGCTTAAGGTCATCAAAATCCACGTGTTCCACATAGCTGTCTTCAATAGTTGGGTATTTGGAAACCAAGATTGAGATGGGCTCGTTTCCAGAGTAATGGAATTTCATCTTGCAAGTTTGTGGTGTCATGGACTTGAGAATGTTGGTGGAGTTCGGAGGGACAAACAGAGCAAGATTCCGAGTTTATTTGCGTGGGTTTTAATGGTTTTACGGGCTGAATTATTGTTTAGGCCATTGGGGGCAAAACAAATCCAAATTAGACAAGACTCAATTTGTCGGAGAGATTTTTCCAAGACGAAGAGATGCTCCGAATTTGCTGACGATCTCTTGTCGGAAACTAGCGAGAAATGAAGAAACAGTCTCTAGTTGCAAGGTGAGCTTGGAAAATGGGTTTTAATGGAGTGTGGGCTGAAAACTCAGTTTGTCATTCCGGGAGCAATACACATTCAAATGACGTGAAACTTGATTCGTTAGAAAGGTATGGTGGAGGGGAACAAGTGCTCGAATTTGAGGAAGATCTCATGCGGGGATTTGAAGGAAATGGCAAAACAATTTTCAGTGGTAAGGTGGTTTTTGAGTGGTTTTGTAAGCAATGATGGATTCACACGTATCAAATGAATCCTTTCATCTTAGCATGTGAGTAACAGCTCAAAAATGAAGGTATTTCCAAGGAGAGATTATTGGCAAAGTTTTGAGGGATTCCTCATGTGGTTTGCAAATAATAATCAAAACAAGTTTTTGAGTGGTTTAAGGAAAACAAGGGTTTACTAACTGTATTCTTCAGATGGAGAGAAAAATAAATAGCTCAACTACATGCCATGCTCCTTAAATCATCTTGAAGGCGTTTTCAAGGAGAGGATGTTGACAAAATTTCAATGGATTTAATCCACGGGAGCTCAAGGTATGGGCAAAACAAGATCGACATACCTAGGGCACAAACATGGTTTCATGGACATGGATCAAAGAAAAAACAAGTTCTTTGGTGGAGCTGAGAGAAACACTTTACCTATTTTGGAGTTGGGCTTTTGGAGGGAGAGGCGAGTTTCAAAAACAACTTGAAATGGTGGAGGGTTTGAGTTTTGTTGATGCAAAGTGGAAAATGCGCCACTTCGGATTCTCCTCCACCAAAACGTGCCTAAATCAGGCTTGGGCGTGCTTTGGTGGTGTAAGTGATACAACAAAGTGTGCCAAGTGCAAGGGAGCTCCAAAAGTTTGCAAGGATGAGTGGGTGTAATGTCCCTTTTCCCTCGCCCATGGCCTAAGGGCCAATGCGTGCCCTAACCCTAGTCATGCCCAAGGGGTTACGGACACTATTTTGCTATTGGGTATGGGCATCTAGTCCAGTTTATTATTTTTTATTGACTGGGTCATAAAGTACTTTTAAAAAGGGACTAGATGTTATGTTTCATCATTGGGGCCACTTAAAGTACCTTTTTGGCGACTTGAGAGGACATGCATGGCATTAAATGTTATATTTCTTCATTGAGGTTACTTTATGGGCCTAGGCGCCTAGGAAGGGAAAAGCAACTTCAAGTTATTTTTAATAAGGCCCTCTTTTTGGGAAAGTGCGCCTTGAGTGGTTTTAGGGTTTCTTTGGCATGAAAAGGTTATAAAAGGAGGTGAGGGGTGAAAGGATGATCATTCATACATACACTCATATTTTCTTTTCATGGTGCAACTGTTGTTTGCAACTTTTAGCTTGTGGAGTAAGATCCCGGGAACCCTAGCTTCGGTGTTGAAAGATCCAACCCTAGCTAGCGAGGCATTCTTCGGTAGTGAAAGATCTACCCTAGCTTGTCATTTGGAGTGGATTTTAGGGCTGTTTCTGAGAGGTATTTTCAGGATTTTTCAGAATTAGGGTTTGAAGGGTTTTGAGAGTTTTTGTGGAGATTTTCGAGACGATTTCGGGTCAGACCTACAGCAGCCATAGAAGAAGGATTCGGCATCATCTACAGAAGGTTTCACAAGGGTTTTGGCTGTTTTCCAAAGGGGGCGACTTGTTTGGGAATTTGCAGCCCTAATTTCTAGGGTTTCCAGCAGTCCTTTTTCAGATCTGAAGGTTGGAGAGTTATCTACTATTTTTATATATATTATTTCCAAAGTTTCATCTTTATTGCATTTGTATTTGAAAAGATATTAATTTTCGAAGTTTTCCGGCTATTCTAGGCACGCTGTAAATTTCTGGCAGCATTCTGTTATCTGAAAAATTCCAAAAATATTTCCCTTGTGTTCTACATATTATTATCTTGTTCCAGTTAAAATTTCAAGTATTTTGGACGGGTATTTTAAGAGTTATTCACATTTTTCTGTTCGCTGCCCTAGCTGTACTTTTCTGTATAAAATCTGCAAAAATCAGATTTAGTATATTGCTGCAAATTTCTGTGTTTTGTCATTTTTTGTGGTAAGATCCCAACAAGGGATATTTCAGTGGTATCAGAGCGGTTGTTCCTCCAGCCTGTTAGGGTTGAAAGATGGGAGACAGAGACAGAGACAGTGAAGAAATGGGAGTAGATCTGATGAGACAACTGTTCACCAACATGGTGAAGCAGCAGGAGACTACCAACCTCTATTTGAGCCAGCTTACTGAGAGGTTAGCACAGGGTAGGATCGAGACTCATGCGGAGAAGGGAGAGGCCAGCAATATGGGTCAACATGGTAATAGAAGTGAGAGTCGACATTCGGGACAAGGGTCCCCTCATGCATCTACCAGGCCATTGGGACTCCACGAGCCTTCATTCTTAAAGGATCCGGAAGTTTCGCAGACACGACAGCCCGCAGACATTGTGGATGAAGAATCTTGCTGGGAGAAGTACCGGACTTTGAGCGAGGGTTTCCGAGACAACATGCCATTTCAGGAGTATTGCAAAATGAAGATTGGCAGCAGGCCTAGGAGAGATTACCAGCCACAGGTACCTGAGTTTCAGAAGAGGTTAGGACAGATCTCTATTCCACACTTCGATGGCTCTAGGAAGTGTACCGCCCAGTCTTGGATTCAGAAGTTGAAGACTTACTTCGACTTGAATCCCATGCGAAGAAGATGCAATTAAGTTTGCTATCCTACACCTCGAGGGAGATGCCCATGACTGGTGGCATCATGGATTGATCACACAGGGGCACATGCATATCACTACATATGCAGATTTTACACAGAGATTGATGAGCAGGTTTGACAGGAGGGACCCAGATAGGCACTTCAGGGAATTGACCCACTTGAGGCAGACAGGTTCTCTGGATCAATACATTGCAGATTTTCAGAGGTTGTCAGTGATGGTATCTGATGTTTCAGAGATGAGGTTGACTTCACTCTTCATGGCAGGTTTGACGGACGCTTTAGCAGGATTTGTGAAGGCATTTGAGCCTTCCTCCCTACATGAGGCGATTAGGCGAGCACGAGATTTGGAGTTGTCCACTCCAAAATCGAGGTTTCCCCCTCGAAATCAGCCTAAGGGTTTTCCTTCGAAAACTGAGGGTTCATAGCCAAAGGGGCCCCCACCCAGGCAGGATACCATAAGGAGACCATTTGTATCGAGAGAGGACCGGGAGGAGTTGAGGCGAAAGAAACTCTGTTTCGATTGCCGCACACCATGGGTTCCAGGACATGATTGTAGAGGGAAAGGAAGGGCCCAATTCATAGAGGTCTTTGAGGAGAGTGAGAACGAGGAGGAGCGGTACCATCAGGAGTTAGAAGATGAAGATGAGGAGGCATTGGATAGCGCAGGGATTGAACAGGAGGAGGAGACTTTTCCCCAGGAGACTATTGCTACTTTGTCGAGTACCCCGAGGTACAAGGCATTCAGAGTTAGGGGAACATTACAGGGCCAGAGAGTTGTAGTGCTCATTGATAGTGGGGCCACCCACAATTTCATTGATGCATCTTTGGTAGAGAAGCGGGGACTGCAGGCAGAAGACTTTGAGGGTTTTAATGTAGTGGTAGCCAATGGTGAGTCCATGAGATGCATGCAATGAGTTCCACAATTGAGTATCACCATGGGTAACCATACAGTCACCGATGACTTCTATGTGGTTGGTATTGGAGAGACCAACCTTGTCTTCGGGTGTACAGTGGCTCCATTCTCTTGGAGAATTTCGGACTAACTTTCAGACCATGGAACTCAAGTTCAAGTCCGAGGGAAAGAATGTAACCTTAAGAGGTTTATCTTCAGAAGCACCCAGAGTTGTTTCAGCAAAGAGGATCGAGAGGATTCACAGACACAATGGGGTTGATTGGGCAGTACAGTGCTTGGTTTCTACCAAGAACTCAGAGGATGGACAGCCAGAGTATCATGTAGATATACAGGGGCTATTGGACAAGCACAGTACAGTTTTTAGCGACATACCACCTGGTGTACCGCCAGAGAGGGGATTTGAGCATGTGATTGAGCTCGAGGACACTAGACCAGTGGTTACTACTCCTTACCGTCACCCCAAACGGTTTAAGGACGAGATTGAGAGGACCATCCATGAGCTTATTGACATGGGACACATTAGGCCGAGTTCTAGTCCTTTCGCTTCTTCAGTAGTGTTGGTGAAGAAGGATGGGACCATGCGGATGTGCATTGATTATCGGGCATTGAATAAGAAGACAATCAAGAACAAATATCCAGTGCCGCGTATTGATGAGCTACTAGATGAGCTACAGGGAGCAATCTATTTTTCTAAAATAGATTTGCGATCGGGATATCACCAGATCAAGGTTAGGGAGCAGGATGTGCATAAGACCGCTTTCAGATGTCATTATGGACATTTTGAGTTTTGGTGATGCCCTTCGGTTTGTCTAGTGCACCGCCACATTCGGTCTTGCATGAACCACGTGTTCAACCGCCACTTGCGGAAGTTTGTTTTAGTCTTCTTTGATGATATATTGGTTTACAGCAGGACTTGGGAGAGTCATATCCGCCACCTTGACGAGATATTGGGAATACTAGGAGCTAATTTGCTATATGCAAAGGCTTCTAAATGTGAGTTTGGCATGACAGAGTTGTTGTACTTGGGATATGTGATTGGCGGAGGGGGAGTCAAGGTGGACAGAGTGAAGATACAGGCAATTTTGGATTGGCCTCCACCCAGGACGTTGACACATTTGAGGGGATTCTTAGGACTATGCACCTATTACAGGAGGTTCGTGAAGAATTTCTCACGATTGACTGCCCCACTGACAGACTTGACCAAGAAGGGAGCCTTCGCTTGGTCAGAAGCGGCACAACAGACTTTTGATCATCTCAAGGAGGTGATGAGCTCATGCCCCGTCTTGGCATTACCAGATTTTGCTCGTCCATTTGTTCTAGAGTGTGATGCATCAGGTGAGGGGATTGGAGCAGTGCTTATGCAGGATAGGCACCCCATTGCTTACGAGAGTCGGAAATTGAGCCCCGTGGAGAGGGGGTATTCAATCTACGACAAGGAGATGTTGGCCATCATGCATGCTTTGGCCAAATTCAGACAGTACCTTGTGGGCAGCAGGTTCGTGGTACGTACAGATCACAATAGTTTGAGGTTCTTTTTGGGACAGAAGGATCTCAACGACCGCCAGCAGAGATGGGTGAACAAGGTACAAACGTATGACTTTGATATAGAATACACTAGAGGTAAGAATAATGTTGTTGCTGATGCTTTATCTAGGAAGCCTTACCTTACTACTATGTTGAGTTCTATGTCCGAGATTTCAGCAAATTAGAAGGCTCACATACTGGTTGAGTACTCCAAGAATCAGTTTGCATGCGAGATCATGGATGGTATTATCAAGGATGACCGATACAGGGTGGTAGATGATCTCATTTTTTATAAGGATCGGATTTTCCTTGTACAGGGGTCTAAGATGAAGGACAAGATCCTTTGTGCAGTACATGACACACCACTAGCTGGACACCACGAATATTTCAAAACATACAGGTATATCAGGGAGAGATTCGCTTGGAAGGGGATGAAGGATGATGTCCTTAATCATGTCAGAGAGTGTATGGTTTGCCAGCAAACCAAATCAGAGCATTCTTTTCCTGCAGGTTTACTTCAGCCTCTTCCCATCCCTGAGCAAAAGTGGGAGAGCATATCGATGGACTTCATCACAGGACTCCCTCAGTGCATGGGCACAATTGCATTTATGTGGTAGTTGATCGATTGACCAAGTATGCGCACTTCTTTTCTCTACCCAAGAAGCATGAGGCAGCTGATGTGGCTCAGGTATTTTATACAGGGATTTTTAGGCTACATGGGTTGCCTAAAAATATTATCAACTTGAGAGGACAAGATCTTCATGAGCGATTTTTTGGGGAGATTTTCAGACTTGCTTTAAGATCTGAGTTGACTCTCAAGACGAGCTACCACCCACCGAGGATCGTGGGCGAGACGGAGATTGTCAACAAATGGATAGAGGGCTATTTGCGGAGTTATGTGACCGGACATCAGCAGGCATGGATCAGATGGTTGCATATGGGTGAGTATTGCTACAATACCACATATCAGATGAGTATTGGCATGACGCCTTTCAGAGCTTTGTATGGATACGATGCCATGTCATTTGCTGATTTAGTATTATCAGATAGTCGAGCTCCCAAAGCTCGGGATTGGTTACAGGAGAACCAAGATATCCTGCGAGCTCTTAAGGAGAATCTCCGAAGGCGCGGGAATCGGCGAGAAGGTTTATGCGGATCGACACAGGGTAGAGAGGTCCTTCGAGGTAGGAGACTTGGTGTTCTTGCGTCTACAGCCGTACAGACAGTCATCACTCAAGCAGAAGGGGGCGGAAAAGCTGAAGCCCCGGTTTTATGGTCCATACAGGATAGTCCGGCGAGTGGGTGCGGTTGCATATGAGTTGGATCTTCCAGAGCACAGCAAGATACATAATGTCTTCCATGTATCATGCCTTAAGAAGGCCTTAGGACAGCACATTGTACCTTCTACAGAGTTGCCACCACTGGATGAGGAGGGGAAGCTGGTTTTAGAACCGGATTCTATTATTGAGGTCAGACAGAGGAAGCTCAGGAACAGAGATATCACAGAATATTTGGTGCGATGGAAGGGTTTGCCTCTTGAGGATGCTACTTGGGAGGGAGAACAGATTCTACGGCATCCTAGTCTGCATTTGCTTGGGGACAAGCAAATTTTGGGAAGGGAGGACTGTAATGTCCCTTTTCCCTCGCCCATGGCCTAAGGGCCAATGCGTGCCCTAACCCTAGTCATGCCCAAGGGGTTACAGACACTATTTTGCTATTGGGTATGGGCATCTAGTCCAGTTATTATTTTTTATTGACTGGGTCATAAAGTACTTTTAAAAAGGGACTAGATGTTATGTTTCATCATTGGGGCCACTTAAAGTACCTTTTTGGTGACTTGAGAGGACATGCATGGCATTAAATGTTATATTTCTTCATTGAGGTTACTTTATGGGCCTAGGCGCCTAGGAAGGGAAAAGCAACTTCAAGTTATTTTTAATAAGACCCTCTTTTTAGGAAAGTGCGCCTTGAGTGGTTTTAGGGTTTCTTTGGCATGAAAAGGTTATAAAAGGAGGTGAGGGGTGAGAGGATGATCATTCATACATACACTCATATTTTCTTTTCATGGTGCAACTGTTGTTTGCAACTTTTAGCTTGTGGAGTAAGATCCCACGGGAAACCTAGCTTCGGTGGTGAAAGATCCAACCCTAGCTAGCAGGGCATTCTTCGGTAGTGAAAGATCTACCCTAGCTTGTCATTTGGAGTGGATTTCAGGGCTGTTTTACAGAGGTATTTTCAGGATTTTTCAGAATTAGGGTTTGAAGGGTTTTGAGAGTTTTTGTGGAGATTTTCAGCCGATTTTCGGGTCAGACCTACGGCAGCCATAGAAGAAGGATTCAACATCATCTAGAGAAGGTTTCACAAGGGTTTTGGCTGTTTTCCAAAGGGGGCTAGTTGTTTGGGAATTTGCAGCTCTAATTTCTAGGGTTTCCAGCAGTCCTTTTCAGATCTGAAGGTTGGAGAGTTATCTACTATTTTTATATATATTATTTCCAAAGTTTCATCTTTATTGCATTTGTATTCGAAAAGATATTAATTTTTGAAGTTTTCCGGCTATTCTAGGCACGCTGTAAATTTCTGGCAGCATTCTGTTATCTGAAAAATTCCAAAAATATTTCCCTTGTGTTCTACATATTATTATCTTGTTCAGATTAAAATTTCAAGTATTTTGGACTGGTATTTTTAGAGTTATTCACATTTTTCTGTTTGCTGCCCTAGCTGTACTTTTCTGTATAAAATCTGCAAAAATCAGATTTAGTATATTGCTGCAAATTTCTGTGTTTTGTCATTTTTTGTGGTAAGATCCCAACAAGGGATATTTCGGTGGGTGGGGCCCACAACACACTTAAACTTGTTTTCTCTTCTAATCCTTAATTATTTTTGACTTTTTCCAACAACTAATAGGAGAAGGGCGCATTTTGGTTGGTGGGATTTCAAAGTGCAATTTACAAACTTGTTTTGCACCTCCAAAAGCGGTGAAGCTCCCAAAGTTCGCCAAGTACACTTTAGTTGACATCATCATGTCAACGGGAATTAGAACATGGTGTGCAGTTTTTGGTCCGAGACCAAAACTTAACCTTTTTGGTGCGTATAATTTATGATTTTGATTTGAAATGGGCCAATGAATCTAATGGAAGCATTTAAAAACTTTGAAAATGAGTTCTTCACGAGTTTTGAGTCAACTTACCACTTTTGCCAGGAAGGTGCTCCATTTAGCTGAGCTGTTGTTGGAGTTCGAGATGATTACGAACCAAACTAACACTTGAGTCATGAGGGGAGTTCAATGTGCTTCCACTTGACCCTTTGTTAGGCTCCTGAGTCCACCTGAGGTGCCTAGAACCTTTAGTGCAAGTTCCCTTTTTTGGAAAGACCACTTTGTGCATTTATGTTGGGAAGGTTTCCGCTTTTTATGTTCCCAGAACTTTATCTTGCATATTCCATCATGTAGTAGACCCTGTAAGCTTTCCAATGATTGTGATTTGAGTTCCCAGCACCACTTGGAGTTCCACTGAAACTATTATCAAAAGTTGACCATTTGTAATGTCCCCTCTAGGACAAGTTAGGAATTAACACAAATTTGCTTACACACACTGTAAACAATTAATATTCAAACCTTAAACTGCTGCAATTTTTAAAAATTAATTCCCGCTTAAGCTGTTCATGCAAAAATCTTAAAACTTTGGATTTTGGGTCACAAAAATATGAAGAACAATATGCAAAAATCAAATTTTGCACAGCCAACCCAAAACCCTAATGTTGACCTAAAAAGTAGGTCGCCCAGCACATTCGGGCATCAAATCCACTCCAAAAATTATGAAAACATCTTCTCCTTGTTTCTCCTAGTTTCTACAATCATATGCAATATTAAATCAACCCCAAACTGCAGATCTGATATAAATATCAATTTTCCATTCCCAAAAAAACCTGTAGATAGCTGAAATATTAAAAAATGCATAACTCTTTCAATATTCCATATTTTCTCCTCAAATAAAATGTAGACAATTCTATAAATTAAGATCTTTTCAAAGAACTAGAGATCTGAATTTTATGACACCCGAAAACCCTCCAAAACAGCCCCCAAAATTCTCAATCAAGTATCTAGGGTTAGATGGAATGACAAATTATTTTCAGCTCTTTCTACACTTCAAAAACCCTCCAAATAACAGTCTTCAACACGAGAACTCAACAATGGAGCAAGAGAAAATACTTCAATTGATCAAAACTAGCTCACTAACTTCCCACACAAGAGAGAGAGAGCATCAATGGGCATGCATCCCAACTCCAAGCATGGAGCATAAAATAAATATCATTATAACATCGGTCTAGCAATGATCCTAACACTCCTTTTATAAGCAAGAAGGCACAAAATTCGAAATCCCTAGAGAGGGAAATTATTAAATAAAAGAAGTTTATTTCCCATAGGTGTGGCGTCCCCTTTTAAGAAGGGTGATTTTAATATTTAAAAGCCACTAATTATTATTTAATTAATTCCCCTTTTTAATTTGCATTTTGGGAATTTAATTAAATAATTAAATACATTATTTGCTCCATAAATATTAAATAATTAAATAAATATTGCTTTATAATGTCAAATGATTAAAATCACTTTCAGTGCAATATTATCTAATTATTTAATATATTTTTTCCTCGCAACATCCCTAAAGCCCACGGGAATGATTAGCTAAGGGTCTTCAAAAATGGGGACATTACACCATTCGTAATGATCTCACACACATTTTCCTCAAAAAGCGCCTAGAGAGAAAGCATTCCCAAAACCATTTTGAAGCTCACAAAATCTTTCCTAAACCATCGTCATGAAGAAAACTCGAGACCTATTCGTTGATTGCGTAACTGGGCTTTTAAAACAACCGAGGAGGGTCCCGAAACCTTTCGTAGAAGTTGATCTTTGAAAAGAGACAATTTGACAATTCTAACCCACTTGACCAAAAAGTGACAAAAATTCCTTAGAGTCGTTAAGTAAAATGCGAAGACATTTTACATGCCAACAATAGTGTAGTTCAGTAAAGATGATAGCTTCAATAGCTTCAATATTTCAATTTGAAGAGTGCATCCGTAGGAAAAAAATATAATAGAAGTTCAAGTCGATGGTAAGAAGATTCAATTTTTGAAGACTTGAATCTCGTTAGTCTCAAATAGAGTTTTTCACTTTCGCATACATGACACATTTACGGCTTGGAGGATGTATTTGCACAATGTTTTTTTATCCCAAATGGAGTTACTTGAGCTGGATAAAGAAGGCCAAATCAGTTTGGGAACGCAAGGAAATTCTTTAGATGTGCATTAAGAGGTCGAAGAAGAGAGTAATTACTGATTATCTAATCAAATGGAAGAATCAAGACAATGAAGGTGCAACATGGGAGGATGAAGATTTCCTATACCATCATCCATAGGAAAATTCAAAAAGAATATAATGGAAGTTCAAGTGGATGGTAAGAAGATTCAATTTTTTGAAGATTTGAATCTCTTTAGTCTTAAAGAGAGTTTTTCACTTTCGCATACCTAACACATTTTTGGCTTGGAGAATGTCATTGCACAATTGTTTTAACCCAAATAGAGTTACCTGAGTTGGATAAAGAAGGCCAAATCAGTTTGGAACATGAGGAAATTATTCAGATGTGCATTAAGAGGGTGAAGAAGAGAGTAATTACTTGAGTATCTAATCAAGTGGAAGAATCAAGACAATGAAGCTGCAACATGGGAGGAGGAAGATTTCTTGTACCGACATCCAAAGATCATCAACATTGAGGACTATACTTGTTTGAAGAAGCCTCTTAAAATGGTCAACATTGGGGACAATGTTGTTTTGAAGGGGAGGGGCATGCTACACCCTTAGTCCTAGGTCATATATCAAGATATGTATAGCTGACATGTGGCTAACATTATCTCCTAACATGTCATATCATATTTATTTATGCTTTCATATGTTTAGTAGGTCAACCTTGGTGCTTTACATAGTATAGTAGGGTATATATAGGAGTTAGTAAGTGGTAGATGATCATCATATTGAGCACTTGAGTCTTATTGTATAGTTTGGAGGTTGCCCCCTCGAAGTGGCTAAGTCATTATACTTGCATGTTGTGATTATTTCTCTCTATTTTGGTGTTCTTTGGTGTTCTATTGCTGCTGATATTCAGATTTATCTAAGTAATTTCATTACATCCTACCTCCGAAACAGGGGATCCATTATGTTTAATGTTCTTTTCATTTTGGACCAAAAAACGAACTCATTGCCTTTCCATCAAACTTTATTTTCTCTATCTTCAATCATATTGAAATCCCTGTCCAGCACCGAAGGTATGTT
The DNA here is from genome assembly GCA_018340775.1 of Taxus wallichiana var. yunnanensis. Classification (NCBI taxonomy): domain Eukaryota; kingdom Viridiplantae; phylum Streptophyta; class Pinopsida; order Cupressales; family Taxaceae; genus Taxus; species Taxus wallichiana. Next base: position 343,303,198 of record CM031239.1, read on the forward strand.
AGGGAGGTTGTTAGAGGGGAATGTTCCAAACTCAACAGTCTCCTTGGCACATATCTTATGCAATGGTATTTACTGTTGTGGTACAACTCTGCCTTTTTCATGTTTTGAAAAAACAACAATACTGTCAGGCTAAAATGAATTCAAGGGCCGACTCCAGGCCAAGCCCAACAGACTTGAGCTCTTGTAGTAGAAGAGAGTCAATTTGTTCCCTCTAGTTCCTAAATGTTCTCACAATAGGTTTTTTTTATCATGGGTCTGTAGACCTCTAACATTCCAGCTGACAATATTCATTAGTAACCACTAGAGGAGTGACTCATTGAGAGCCTCACAATGGGGGCTTAGTTCACCCTTCTTTTTGATACAGCTTGTCAAAACATGGTGGCAATTTGGTGCGCTGTTTAGAACCAAGTTGGGAACAGGCCATCTGCCCTTTTGTTTGTGCTATACCCTCAGGGTCAAGGCTACCAGCCAACGAGGCTTTTGAGTTTTCTTGCACCCAATTTAGACTTGGGGGTGGGGACACTAGATTTCTTTGTTGCAGGAACCAATGGTTGTGATTGTTTGCCAATAACATTGGAAGGTTTGGAGTTTGTAACTTCCTTTAGGGGGCGACTCACACATGGTGTTGTTATTGTCTATCTGGCCCCTTTCATGGATATCCATTCCATCCTCAATGTCAAATTCAGAGTCAATCAGATTAATTGGCTTCACGTCAATACTAGAAGGGTGCTTTGGGGCCAAGCTTTTAGTAAAAATAATTTCATATTCTTCAGAGTGTCTGCTTGCAGCTGGAAGGGGAGGTGATTCATAATCAGCACAAATTTCCATGGAGCATATGGGGTCATTAATAATCAGCTTTTCTGCAACTGGGGCAAAAAAAGCAGGGTTATCATCCTAGGCGGGTTTTTCAACGCTGACATCCCCAACAAAAGCCTTATCAGGACAAGGGGAAGGCGAGGAGTCTTTTCCAGGTTAATCATTGCTGTATCCACAGAATGCGGAAAAATGGCAAGGAGCAAAGCATCAGTAAATTTCTCAATGTCTCCTTTAGAGAAAGGGATCGCTTTCTCAATGTCTCTTTCAGAGGAAGGGAGTGCTTCTGTCTCCTCAAATTTCGCCTCAACAACTTTAGCGGCTCCCAAGTTAGAGGATCTAGGCTTTAGCATAGGGCATGGCTTTATTTGATGACCATCGCTTTTTTACAGAAAAATAAGTACAGTCCCTCAAGTACTGCAAATGGATATGAAAATGAGTTTTGTTTATACTTCAAACAAAGGATATCTGGAAAGACATCAAAGGGCTTAAGAGATTAAAATTCTTGCATTCATATGAGCAAGGGTGGGCCTTATTTCTTCCACCCTCAGCACTTCCCCAAGGGGCTTAAGCGCCCGAGGGATAAAATTCCAAATTTACAGGGGCATATTTTCACCTCAATCCATCTAGGGGTGATATTGATAACCAGTTCATCCCAATCCATCTCTGAGTTCCAAAGCAATGCCTTAAATACCGATCTGCCCAACTTCCACAATGGTATAGCCAGTGCATGTTTCTGCATGCTTGAGTTTCTCAAGAGCACTAACAAAACCCCTTTTTGAACCAGTCTTCAAATGGAGACATATATTTCAAGTTTCTTGCCCCAAACTGCATTCAGCGAGTCATCACATTTTTTCTTGAAGGAAACTGATTTTCAGTCATACAAACAAAGAAAATCCCAAGATTTTTTAACCTTTCATCTTCTTTTTCTAAGTCATTGACCATTAATTCATTAGGGCAAGGAGCGAGGGATACTTGTAAATCTCCCTGCCCTTGTTTCTCGGCTCCATCATGATCATCGATGATCTCTTCCCTTGCCAAATGCAGGTAAGAATCTTCCACTCTTCATTCTGCAGAATTTCCTCGGAGGATTGCTTAGGGCTCTCTTTGCTAGCAGGTGCCATAGGAGGATTTTGTTCAACACCGCCTTCATTTGTATTATCTTGGCCCTTTTTTGTACCATGGTTTCTGTCCAATTTTCCATTAAACACAGTTGTCCTGTCAATTCCTTTCTCTTCATGTGTGGTCATCTCTTTCAGAGCATCCATAGACATGATATTTCTTGTAAGTCAAGGTAAGGCATTAGCGCTTTTCTTCTCCCATGGTGCTTATTACCAAGGGAACATGAAAGGGTACTGTAGCTAACCACACTCCAATATAAGAAAACAAGAAAAGGGCAAAAACTAAAACCAGCACAAAAACCAAGAAAACAAAGATAATAAAAACAAGCAATGACAAGGACCAAACAAAGAACCAGAAAGAGGCCAAGTCACATCAAGAGGAACCAAGAAAGCTTGAAGGTGCCCTCGTGGAGGATGACTTTTTGTTTTCCACAAGCCAGAGCTACAAGTTCCTTTCTTACTGGTCTAAAGTTTCCAGAAACCCCCTTGCAAAGCCTAGATCCTTGATTATGAAGAGTTATTTTTTTCCATATCTCCTAAAAATTTGCAATCTTTTGATTTTTCACAAAATTTTTGAACTTCTGTACTTGCCCAGCCAAGAAAAATTCGGAAACCCCTAAAAGTTGGTGAAGCCAACCGTTTAGCCCATGAAAAAGGGAATCCACTATTTTTTTTTGAAAACCCATAACCCCAAATTGTTTTTTTAATTTTTTTCTCAAACCCAAGAAGCCCAAACCAATTTTGTTAGAGAAAATGACCCGAACTAAGGAGTGAAGAAAATAGGATTTAAAAAGTGAAAGGAGAAGAGAGACCACACTTCTGGCTTCTTCTGTTAATTTTTCACAAGAAGTGGACTGGATTATTGCTCTGGTATCATGAAAGAACAAGAGAATGGAGAGAAATCAGAAATTTCCTATGCACTGATCATACCCAGAAATCAATCCTGCTAGGCCACTTGCAAAATCCTAAGTGCTAAATTCAACAAATAAGAAATGAAAGACTGAAAGAACAAGAAAAATGAGTAGAATCTCAATATTTGAATGCATTCCTTCTTATGATAAGCTCCTTGCATGGAGAGTTCAAGCATTCGAAGGATTTACAAGAGGAGAGAGTGGGCTTAATTTATATTAAACCTTAGAAAGCCCACTAAAAACTGTGATTAGCTGGCCAAAATAAAGGTGACTCTCATTTGATTGGCCATTATACTTCTCACGAGTCATAACCCTACTGGTTGGAGGAAAAGCCAAAAAAAAAAAAAAAAATGTTAGGAAAATCTAATATATCATATCCTAACCTAGGTTATAATGCTAACTCAAAAGTATTGAAAATAGGTAAACTAACCTACCTAAGTAAACTAAAAAATGAGGCATGTCCTACTGATTGCACCATCATGGTTAATGAAGATTTGTTAATGCAGTCATATATGACATTGGATTTGAGCTCTCTAAGTCTAGGTTGGATATGATGTTTGGCCAATGTATGAAGTACCAAGGAGCAAGGCACCTCATATACTCCTTAATGTTGAAAGGGGTTTTGTTGGTCTTTGATAGTGTCGAGAGATTCCTAAATTGTTCAAGGGGGAGTGGGGGCTAGAGGGTAAAGATAGTAGTTTTGATGATTTTTTTGAAGGGGTTTAGTGATTTTGTTGGTAATACCTTGTATGTAGGGAAGAGAGGTCTACATGGTGATTTTTTTGACAATTTGGGTAGTTGTGGATGCTAAGCACTAATGTGGTCAGCATTAATGGTTATTGTAAGCACCATGGTGGCTTGGTGTCCCCAGATTTCATCTTGAAATTGAGACTACCCTATCCGAAAAAATTTCGTACTTTTAAAATAATGGGTCGTTTTGTGTTTTTATTGCCAGAAAGTTCTTGTATTGTGTCAAGATATTCCCAAGGAGCCATATTATCCATTTTCGCCAAATACCTAGATGCCTAAAATTGTTATATTCTGTTGTCGGGATTTGCCTGCGGGAAATTTGTATTTAATTATTTTGAGCCCTGTTTGAGGCAATTTGTGCTCCGGTTTAACTCTGTTGTGATCGTACATATCATTATTCCAATATACCAGTAGGGTTTTAACCAGGAATGAATCTGGGCTTTATTTGTAACTTCTGGCAACGTTTTGTGTTTTTGTGTTTTTTCTTGTTTCGTTTTCTGTGAAATTTCTCTGGATCAATTCCTTTGTCGGTTTGGCCTGATTCTTGGCCTGGAGTATCTGGAGATCACATACGCACGTTGTGCCAGAAGGAATTCGCCATCGGAGGTCTGGTTCTCTGGGAAAAGACGAAGTCGTGCACCAAAAAGCCTCTTCTGGGCTGGCCGCATTTTTGGAAAAAGAGGGTTTGAAGTGGATCATGGGATTTTGGAAGCAAAAGCAGCAGTGGGAATTTTGTACTTGCCTAGCAGGGTACTTTTTCCATGGAAGCAACGTCACTTAAGTCACAATGGGAAAATTAGAGGTAAGAGCAAGGTGGGAATTTTTACCGCGCCTGCGCAGGTAAAAATTCCATTGTGGAATAAAAGAAAAATCACTTAAGTGAATCATGGATTTTATTGCTTGCCTTGCAGGGTAAATAATCCCATTATGAAAGTCAAACGACTTAAGTGAATCATGGGATTTTCAGGGCTGCCTTGTAGGGTAAATAATCCCATTGACATCTGACTTTTAAAAATAGAAATTCTTTATTCCAAAAAGTGCGACCCACCTTGGGTGAATAATAAATGCATTAAATAAATATTTGTTAATATTTATTCACCCAATTTTGGCGCCCAGGCTTGTGGAAAAGTCAACAGAGGTAAATGGACAAAAGGAGGTTGAAAATAGACTGTTCTAAAATTAAATAAATAATATTTATTTAATGCAGCCCCTTTATGTCAAAAAGTGCGCCCCTTTTGGGAGATAAATAATACTTTTTAAAGTATTAAATGATTAAATTAATTCCTATTTTCAGTGGCTAAGGTCAAAGCATACTGTGAGGCTTGAGTTAAGTGGAAGCAGAAGTCTAAAATTAAATAAATTTAATTTATTTAATGGCAGCCATAAGCATGCACAAAATAGGCACCCCATTTGAAGAGTGAAACTTATTAATTAATTAATTAATTGTCAGAATAGGAAAGACATTAATTAATTATAGAATCATGAGGATTATATAAGTAGGGGCTGCCATAAGGATGAATTAATTAATTCACAAGCAGAGAAGTGCAGCCCAGAGGAAAAGTGCGCCCCATTTGAAGAGGATTTTTGCTCAAAAGAAGGTGAAATTAATGCTAAAAGCTTCCAGAATTGGCGCACAGGTTGAAGGAGGTTGATTTGTGTCTGGATAATTGTTTGCATAAGTGATACAGGTGCTCAGGTGAAGTTGGTAAAATTCATGCTTGCTTTGCATGCAAATAGAACATCAAATTTGGGGCAAGCAGGCTTGAATTATGCAGATTTTTATGATTAAAATCCACTGTTCATGTTCCGGTTGCCATCTTTGTCTGAATTAATTGCAGGAATTCATTACAGGTGCTTTACAAAAGAAAGGGAGCTTAAATCAATGTCCAATACATTGAATATATCCTCCGAATCTGAAGAATTATCCAGATTTGCACCAGTTTTAAAGAATTCCGGCAAGATAAGGAGAAAAAGAATTGTTTAGACAAAGATAGACACAACCATGGCAAAGAGGGATGAAAAAGAAAGCACAACGGAGTCATGCATCACTTCCAAATTCACAGACATTGGAGACACAGATCTAGGTCCGAACCTCTTTCCGAATTGATTGATAGATCCAGAGCAAGAAGACTTCCCTCATGCGTGCAGTTAAAAGCAGTGGAATTATTCGAGCTGCAGCGCTTTCCATACACAACCCAGTTGCCAGAGTTCGTTATGGAGTGTGCTAGGTCTTACCATCCATCATCCAGATCAGTCCGAGATGCTACGGGGAAAACAATAATTCGGTTGGACGCACAATTCATCAATTATTGTTTGAAGATTCCTAGCATGAAAGGTGGTGACTTCTATTAGCATTCAGGATGCCGACAAGCAGTGGGAGAAGCATAGAGTTGAGTGCGTGAACATAATGAACAACAGATACATGAAGAAGCCCAGATCTCCTTCCAAGTTCCCAAGAACTCTTCCGCGGTCCAATCTGTATACAGAGGTAGATGATATTGCCAAATTGTTATGCAGGATAAATGGCGAAGCGAACGCTCACACTTTTCGTACATGGATGTATGCTTTCATCAGGACCATTCAAATCAACAAGGCTGATTCAATAATCAATTGGTCAGAAATTATTAGCAACAACATTGGTGAGCAACTCCGGAACGTGAAGCAGTACTTTCAGCTTCAAAATGACTTCTTATTTGGTATACGCAACAACTTCACAAGGCATCTTCTCCAAGCTGGATAGATGTGGTGTTCTTTCCAAGGACCCCATTTTCGAGTGCTACCCACAGCTTATTGTACCTGTGCAAGAAAGATTTCAAAGTGGTCAACGATGGATTCTTCTACGAATTCATTTGCAGGCTGGACAAGGACCTAAAGGCCAACAAGGTAAGCAAGGAAGTGTGGGAAGTCATATCCAAAATTGGTAGTCTATTCATTCAATTTGCAGATTTCACATACCTTAGGGTTACCGGCTTTTTTGAGAACCGGTTAAGCTGCCCAGATATCCGAATGATAGATTGATCACCATGGAGCTGAGCAGACAACTTGTGGAGATGCACGACCTTTAGTCGAAACGACACAAGTCTACGGGCTTCTTCCCAATCACTGTGGGTCATTATAGCTGCCAGAGCATTCATAGAGCTCGAGGAATGGAGGCGGAGATGTTCTCTGAGTACGAGCAAGAGTTCTTCCCGCACGGCTCAACTTCGATCCATTTGGAGTAGCCAGGAAGACGATCTCCCAAGAGTACGCACATGTGCCTTCATTAGAGGATTTTTGGATGAAGTGCAAAAGTGAGTACGAGGTTAGAAAGAAAGATTTCAAAGCAGGCTATCAGCACGGCAAGTGTTCGACTTTGGACTAGCACGGATACCTGCGGATCTTAAAGATGATGGGAATGTGTTACTTGACACATACCATCAAATGGGAGGAGATAGAGCCGTACTTCAAGAGAACGTAGGGGGCTGCCATACGATTGAAGAAAGGTCTGGCATTGTTCTGGTGAATACTTCAAACTGGTTGCTGACGAAGGGATACTGCCTTGATGAAGCATTGATGAATCAAGTCACGGGCAACTTCGGCACAGGATTCCTCAAGAGGAAGCACGGAGGAGAAAGCAGCAGAAGGCCCGAGAAGATGAAAGTGCACAGAAGGTCTCAATCAAAAGAGAAGATCACTTCCACGGCTATGACATTAGTTCCGGCTTCTCCAACATCCAGTACTTCACCGACTGTTGCACCTCAACAGGACACTTCCATGCCTCCACTGAATCCGGCAACATTCATCTTCTCTCCTCAGCCACTCCGTTCAAAGCACTGTTCCAGAAGAGACGTTGAAGCTGCAGATGGCAGAGTTCGAAAGAGCTTTGTCCTTGGATGATTCAGAAGATGGCAGCCATAACACTGTAGTAGTTTCTGATGGAGAGGAATCAGAGTGGGAGATAGTAGTACACTCAACAACTTCTCATTCTCCGAGAAGTAATTTCTCATAATGGTTGACTTCGCAGTTGGTTCCAGAGGCTAGAGTGGAAATGAACTTGGAGGAACACGACTTGCAGCTACTCCAGAGTCTAGGTGAAAAGACAGAAAACCTAAAGTTGCTAAGGTAACTTCAAGGTTGATCATCGAGGAGTCGGGGCAAGAAGTTTGTTGAGATGTCAGTTCCGGCGGAAGGAAGAAAGAGGATGAGCTCACGCAGAAGACATAACAGTAACCAGAGTACCTATCGGTCAAGCCACCACAGAAGGATTGAAGCAGGATACACAGACATTGATAGATGCTCTATTCCTTAGGCTTGACAGAGAAAAGGCGGAGAAAGAAGAACTTTAGAAGCAGGTATCTCAGTTGTGCGAGATCATAGCCAAGGTTGCTAAATCTTCCACTCAGCCCATTTCAGCTCAAGAGCAGGTGAGTGATCATCTGATGCAGGAGATGGAAGATGCAAGCAATCAGGTGAAAGCTATCGACGAATGGAAGAATCTGATCATTCGTCAAGCTTCTGTACAACTCGGAGAGGTGCCAGCCCGCCTGAAGGTTATGAATGATGCAAGCAGATCAGCTGAAGCAACTAGTGACAAGCATAGTAGATATGAACACAGTTGCTGAGAGTAACTTGAGTACTTTGGCCGAAATCAATAAGTTGCCAAGAGAAGTGTTGGTTATGGAACAAATTGTACCGGACGGATCAGTTGAGAAGGGGAAGCAACTGGAGTTTGCAGTATCTTTCCGTTTGGAGATCTGCAGCAGAATTTTTTTGAAGAGGATGCAGGCACTTGAGAGTAAGACATCGTCTTTACCAGACAATATCATTGCTTTCACTGAGGAGGAAGTGGTCGGAAATGTTACTTCATACACGTACGGATCATTCCTAGCAGAGTGCCTAATTCCCTGGAAGGGTCTCTTCTGATGGTACAAGGGAGAATTGATGGAGCTATTAAGCCTTTCACGATGAATTCCATTAGCAGACTGGTGGCACTGCAGTCGGATATTGCGAGGTTCGGGCCGAGCTTAGAGGATGTGGAAGCATGTATCAAGGTGTTGAACGAAGGATTGTTGCAGTTCAGGATAGAAAAGGAAGCTGTGGCTAAGACAGATGGGAAGATGTTGAATTACATGTTCGACAAGTATATTCAGTATCAGAACAAAAAGAAGATATAAATGTTACAGTTGGCTTGACTTCTTCTATTCTTTCTTCTTCTATTTTCCACGTTCCTGGATGAAATTGTAAAACTTTGAAGTTATTGGTTTTGAAACCATTACTTTAAGTTATGTGGAACAATTCTATTAGTTAAGTGATACATGTGTCACTTAAGGAGAAGTTAGTGGAGGATGATTGCCAAATGTCATCTTTACTTCTTGTTTATGTTTCAGTTCAGTTGAGTTTCCCATTTGTACTTTCCCTTCTACATTCTATAAGTAGAAGAAGAACCTCCAAGTTAATGATGAGAATTTGTAAGCAACATTCTTGTGTTCCAGACTTTGTGTTGAAACCCTTGAGAGCCACTTGAAGCAAAGGAATATATAGGAGCAGATTTCCGGAGAACTTTGTGTCACGGTGTATTTTGTTTCTAGCTTTCTATCTTAGATCTTTGAATAAACTTTGTGTTATTTTAGATCTAGATCTAGAGCTGCCTTTGTTTATAATTTGTGTTGATATCTATTGGTTTCTTCTATGTGCATGCAATCAACTCTGTTATCTATTGATTGGGTTGCACATCTTCTCTATTTCTTCCCTGTGTTTATATAATTCCCTTCTTCTATAAATATTTCATTTCTTAAACAAGCGCTTATTTTGCATGCAGTAACGCATGCATACAGCTATGGTTCATGAGTTGAACAATTAAAGTAAAACCCCATATAGATACTAACATATTTTAATTGACAAATCTGACACGGGAGCCTCACCGGTAAATGAGGGAGATTTATCTCATGACCGCCAAGGTTTGATGCTATGCAGAAAATCTAGCCAACATGGCTTATTCACCTTTTGGAGTTGAAGCATTTTTGTGTTGAGATATGGTTAGTAGAGGTTTTGGTCAATCTTCTCTCATGGTAATCATAACATACTATCTTTTTGTATATTTATTTTTAGATGTAATATTTTTAGATATAATGGTAAATATAGATCATCGGTAAAAAAGGGAATAAGGGTCGTATTATATATTAAGGCATAGCGATTGATTTGGAAAAGTAGTTCAAAGGAAACGGAAAACCTTCCTTAACACTTTTTCTTTTGACGTCTTCTTCACAGATTTTAGATTAGTAGATCTACGCGGCCCTTGTCCCTCGGTGTCCATGAATATGGGATAAGGACTTGGTAAAAAGCCAAGATCCTATCTATATATGGGTGGAAGACAGGAAGGAGATTCCGAGGATGGGAACGATAATCACTAATCAGTTTTTGACGAGACGAGAGGAAGGATAATCACTAATCCATTTTGACAAGATAGGTTGGGTGGGCACTCCTAATTAGACACCCATCTAGAGAAAGGGGGTTGGCACAAAGTTTCGAACCAGCCCGGATATAGATAGGGATAGGGGGATAGGGCTCTCTCTCTCTCTATATATATATATATATATAGGCTGCCCATATCTATATTGGGGAGCATACTTGCAAATAGATAAGATAAGAAAGGATATATAGAGAGGGGCAAGGGGGCACATAGGTAGGGACTTAGCCACCACACGGGGTGGATAATATGCCTTCTTGTCTTGCAGCCGATCAATGTATTATCCTATCGGTTGAGTTCCTTGATGAACTCAACCTTGAGAAAGCTAGAAAGCTGATTTTCCCCAACAGTTACAAAAATCTGTAATAGATGGAAACTCTTTGGTTGTCAAATGTAAGGCATTTTTGTGAAGTGGATTCATTTGTAAGCCAGCTGCTTCATCCCTTTGTTATAAGGCGATTCTTGATTCCTTTAAAGATCTGTAATTCTTGTCTGTTTTTATAAGTTTCATAGCATCTTTAGAGAAAATCTAGATTGCACGGAAATGCCCTAGGGGTCCCTGTACCAGCCTGGAAATGTACCAGGTACTGGTACGGGGTACGGTATGTTGTGGGTACGGCTGGAAATGTACCCACAGGGATAGGGTACGGTTCGGTACGGCGAACCGTGCACCTGTCCCTGTGGGTGCGTTTCTAGCCGTACCCATCCAAAAAACTTGCCAAAGACAGCGTCCGTACCCGAACCGTACCTGTCCCTGTGGGTACGTTTCCAGCCGTACCCGTCCAAAAAAAACTTGCCAAAGACAGCGTTTCTTTCCTTTTTTGGATTTTTGGTGAAAAAATCACAAGGATAGAAATTTTTTTGCCATTTTTGGAAAGGGTCCGAGAAGATGTAGCAGCAAAAACTTGCATGTGGCATAATTTTCATTCTGTGACTCCGTTTCAGGTGCTGTTTTCTCTAGAAGTGTATATTTTCTCAAGCTCTATGCATTGATGGCAATATTTTTCTTATTTTCATAAAATCCATTTTTAAACCTTTTTGGACCAAGCAACTTCTTGCAATCTTCTGAAAGAATCATGAGCTTTGATCGCTTGTAGACAGATTAGTAATTAAAAATACTGGATAGCTTTCCAAAACTCGGCGAGTATTATCCCGTGCTCGGACTAATTGTCCCACCTGCCAGCTTGGATCCATATTTTTCCTGCTTAGTTATGATGTTTCGGGAAATATGCCAGACAATACTATCGTGCTGAGTGGATCAAGGAAGGTCACCATGAACAATCAAAACTCCTTGAATCTTATCACAGTCACTAAGATAAATAACTGTGATAGAGAAATAATAAATTTCATTAAGTATGCAATGTATGAGAATTAAATTTCAATAAGTATGCAAATGCTTCTTTAAATTTATAATTTATATACATATACATATATATATATATATATATATATATATATATATAAAATGTACCCAAAAACGTACCGTACCCAAGATTTTTAAAAATTTGCCGTATCGGCGTATTTATACCCGTACCCATATCCGTGCAGTCTAGAGAAAATTATGCCAGTGTTTGTGTCTTACATTCATTTCTAACCTGTTTTCTCATTTTCAAGGTAGGTAGTGATGTTGACTATGATCATATATTAGTTTCTCCACAATCTATTTTGGTTGTAAGTTGCATTATATAAAATTATTTATCTTAGTTCTGTAACTTCAGGCTCACGAAAATAACAATGAATCTCGACTTTACAGATGGAGTCCATCCTGAGACATTGCTATGTTAAGGGTCCCAAAGAATTTGAGAAATGCACTGAGGGGGATGATGTATTTCTTTGTGAGTATGAATATGATGTTAATTGGCATGCTTTCAAGCGTCTGGCAGATGCAGATGTTGATGAAGAGGTAGGCTTCAGAAAACAGTCTATATATATATATATATGTATGTATATAATTTTTTTAATTATATGGTTAGTTGATAAATGAGTAAAATGCTTACACTTATTTGCTATTATTCAAATAACATTTGGTTGAATAAATTTATTTCATGTCCTAGAGTAATAAAATGACAGATAGTGAGAATGATTGGGATTCTACTGAGGATTCTGGAGCAGATGTTGAGGATGAAGAAGAGTGCCTGGAGAAGCATGCTAAAGGCAGATCAATAGCTAAGACCCCATGTGGTCAGAAGTCTTCAGTGTCTGTAAAGGCTGTGGTATAATTCATTACTTTAGCTTTTTGATGCTTGATTACTACTTCAACTTTCATATAAATTCTTGATATTTTGTAAAACAGAATACATGGAGGGGGGGTATCATTGGACTAGAAAAAATAGGCACAAAACAAATTCCAGTTAGTGCAAGAAGTCGCCGGCAAACTGATCTTGACAGAGTAAAGTCAACCCTTATGTTGGCTGCTTCTCCTGGTTCATTGCCTTGCAGGAACAAGTATGTAGACTTGCCATAATTGTCACTCTAATTGCCACTGTGATAATGTTAAAAGTATCTGGTAGACAATGAATATCACCTAAAATATATTGGGAATTTTTTCTTTGTTTGCTAGCAGAGAAATAGATGAGATAACAGGATTTGTGACAGGAGCACTAGCTGCTGGCAACCAATGTCTAGGTCGATGTCTTTATATACATGGGGTTCCAGGGACTGGAAAGGCAAGTCTTTCCACAAGTAACAAATTGCATGCTCATTTTCAGGGCTAGAAAATGTATAAATGAACAATGATTTCATGTTTTAAATATTTAATTAAGTAAATACTAAATCTGCTTCACTTGTCGACTTTATGCTCTTTTACATTATTCCGATATTGATGCAGTATGGATCATGACTCATATCAGTAGCATGCTGATAGAAATTCATTATGGTGTGCAGACAGCAACTGTCTTATCAGTTATGAAGAATCTCAGGGCTATTGATTCTAAGGTTATTCAGCCCTACCGATTTGTAGAGATAAATGGACTTAAACTTGCCCAGCCAGAGAACCTCTACAAGGTGAAGTGGGTTTGCATCCAACTGTTACAGGTGTTATAGTCACTACCAAATCAGGTTATGTACATTTATATCTTTTTGCTTCCCTTCTTTTGCAGGTTCTCTATGAGGCACTGACTGGACATCGAGTAGGCTGTAAAAAAGCCCTTCAATTGCTAAATCAACGATTCTCAGAATCAAAGCAAACAAGCAAGGATGATTGTCAACCCTGCATTCTGCTTATAGATGAACTTGATCTTCTTGTTACAAGGAATCAATCGGTAATTATAAACTTACCTGGATTTTTTGTGTTTGATTGTAGATATGGGGAGGCAAACTAGAAGTAGAAGGGAGGCCTTATTAATTTGTCATCCATAATGCCACAAGTTGCTTTTGTCATATTTTTGTATCCATCTAGACTGCTTTTTATAACTGATATGTGTAGGATAGTCAAATCGTAACATCTTGTATTTTGCCTTTCAGGTTCTATACAACATATTTGATTGGCCCACTAGAGCTCATTCTCGGTTGATTGTTATTGGTAGACACTATCGATTTAGTATTTTACATTAAATAGAGAGATCGAGCTTATGCATTGTATTGACATTTGGATTGCTGAGAGGTCCATTTTTCTATTTGATTTAATAGGTATAGCAAATACAATGGATCTGCCAGAGAAATTGCTTCCACGTATAGCAAGTCGCATGGGAATGCAAAGATTGTGCTTTGGTCCCTATACTTATCAGCAGCTGCAGGAGATTATTTTTAGTCGTCTAAATGGAATTGAGGCATTTGAAAAGCAGGCTGTTGAGTTTGCTTCCCGGAAGGTATGCTGTATGGTGATAAGTTCTTATTGATGAAGTTTGCATTATACAGTTACCAAAGAGCTTTGCTCAGTTTTTGCAAGAGTTAATTTGTTTGATCTAATGTTAAAAATATAGTTGCATTCTCCAAAGATATTTTACTTAAATAATCTCTCTCCAAATGACCTTTTGGGTAAATATATATTGCAGGTTGCAGCAGTTTCTGGGGATGCTCGTCGAGCATTGGAACTATGTAGACGTGCTGCAGAGCTTGCAGAATTCAGACTTCAGCAGTCCTCTAACTCTAAAAAAATGCAAAAAAAATGGAATGAATGTCAATGGGGCTGATACATTGAAAATTCAGTAGGCATGGCAGACATTGAAGCTGCAATACAGGAAATGTTTCAAGCTCCTCACATCCAGGTCTGCTGATTAGCTTTTGCGGATATGATTTGTATCATAATTCAGTAACTCTCTTTACAATTTTTTGCTTTGCTAAATAATGTTATCACGTATGTGATTATGTTAACAAACACTTATGCCTGATCGATTCATTCAGATAATGAAAAGGTGTTCAAGATTTGCAAAAATTTTTCTTGTAGCAATGGTTTATGAACACTTCAAAACAGGAATGGCTGAGACAACATTTGAAAAGGTAATTTTCATGTGCTTCCGAAGACGAGATTATTTCTGCTCTAAATTTGTTTAATTTTTACTTCTAGTTTAGGGATTACAACATTGACTTTCTGGCTGGATCTTATGAGTTATTCTTTTGCAGCTTGCAATCTCTATTTCATTCCTTTGTGCAAACAATGGAGAGAAATGCCCTGATTGGGATACACTTTTTTCCATTGGGTTAGTTGATCTCACAATCTTATTATTCTTTTTCAGTGTTGCTATTTGTCCCTCATTTTGAATGTCACGACATTACAGATTCATGTCTATGTATGTTAGAACATAGAAGCAAGCATTTTATCTGAAAATTTGTGCTTGTTTCTGCAGTTGTAGACTTGGTGCATGTCGGATTCTCCTTTGTGAACCAAGTTCTCGCCATCGTTTGCAGAAATTACAACTGAATTTTCCCAGGTAGTTTAAGGTTTTGTCTCACTAATAAAACATCTAATTTTGTCAATTTGTGTATGCCCAGAAGATTTCTGCTGTTTGCTTATTGTGAGAATGTCAGTAGTTAGTTGCACATCTGTGGGTTTTAATTCCATACTTCTCAAATTTAACATTTTTTTTTATAGTTAATAGCTTTAGCAGTTTATAATTGATGTAAAGGTGTACAATTCAAACTTTTGCAAACAACTAATCTATGCATAGAAAGAAGAAATTATTGTTACTTAGCTACTTAGAGTTCTACGCATGTAGTAAGAGTTTGTTCTTGGAACTGGATATTGACTGTATGAAGTTTGTTAGAATTATGATATAATAATGAAGTATGGATAGGTGGTTTTAGTTCATATGAAGTTGAAGTAATAGTGATTCAAAATTTAGATTTTATTCCCAGGGACATTTTTCTTTCAGGTATGTGGTTGAGAAGTTCGAAGCTATATTGAAAAATGCTGAAAACTTATAATTTATTTCTACCAGATGAATAGACATAGTAAAAAGAGTTTTAACTGCTTGCCTTGTCTTCTCTTGGTGACAGTGATGATGTATCTTTTGCCTTGAGGGATGACAAAGATCTTTCATGGGCATCAAAGTATTTGTGAAACGAATGAAGTTTATATTCCCCTAGTTGAATGGTTCAAATTCAAGTTCATGCGTCATTCAAAATTTGTACCTTCTGATCAATTTCTTGATTACGATATTTATTTATGTCTTAAAGTGTCAAACATGTATTCATTGCTTTGAGATGACTTCAACAGTGCTGATGCGACATTTTCTGATCAAATAAAACATTGGGTTTGTTTAAATTTTGATTAAAAAAAATGATCTTGCAAAGTATGGCTTGTGATACAATAATTTTGCTAAGTTCTGTTGGATATCACTTCTTTAAGATGGCTGTTGTAGAAAAAGTTGTATTGGATTATCTCCTCAAGTTGCAAGTCTTTTATTCAAACAAAAACATTGAATTCAAAATCCTGTTAGATTCATAAAATTACTAAGCAGACAACTAACAAAACTACATCTTACATTCAAGGACAAACAAAATTGATCCCCACAACATGTTGCATAATATCCATTGGTGCAGGCGTATCTACGTCTTGGGGTAGGCGGGAAATTCTAAATCTGATCTGTCTGATCCATCCATATATATCTTAGGGATATAGTTTATTTGATTGCAAGTGACCAAGATGTATACATCAATAAAATCATTCTGCAACACCTTACAATACAAAAATAACCAGGTCTATTAGCGTGGTTAAGAACCCAATAACCTAGATTGTCAGAATACCCAAATTTCTAGTGGATCGTCTGCATCCTTTATTATAAAATAGGTATTCAGCATTCCGTTATACAAATGTAAATTGTTGGTCCAAGTTGCAAAAGTTGCAAATACATTGGTATGGTTGAGATCAATCACTGAGGTGTTAATAGGTTGAAAACTGTAGGAATATGATACACCTGTTTCGAAGAATGTCAAATATGCAATCCTTTGGATTTTGAGGCTTTAATCAGATGGATTAACGGATATTTTGTTGATATTGCACTAGTTAGGCATTCATCATTGCTCTCAAGCATTCTTACAGAATCACAGTCATTATTTCTTTGATTGTGTCTACATGTTAGTGGTATTGTGGGCCTGTGGCAATGGAGGAAAAAAGCAATGTCAATGATGATATTGGATCTCAAAGAAGACACGAGGATGCGCCCCTACAATGTAACCATGGAGAAGACATGAACATGCCTTCATTGAGTTGCCCTTTCCAATAGGTGGCATTGAATTCTGATGGTTGATATTAATTATTGTATTCTGATCATAATAGTTAACACAACAATCTTTTCAATCTGATTAGCATTAATCAAGCTGTTACATGCGAGAATTTTCATCTTATTATGGGAAACATCTTATTATGTGATGGTTGACATAATTGTTTGTATAGCTAATTGCAATATGTTCATAATCATTTCGAGATGCATTAACATAACCGAAGTCGTCTACACATTGAATGAGATTGTTCATCTTAATGTTCATTGTAAGGAGTGATGATATTTATTCTTAAATATTGTATAATGCCTTAAAAGAACCGAGAACGGAAGTGATTGTAAGAAACAAGCCATTTACAATGAAATAAGATTATAAAACAACAAATATATTGATAGCAAATTCTTCTTTTGGCCATACCTACATAATGTACTATACTTTTATTTATAGCGTTATGGTAAATTTTAAATTAAGATTTAGGTTTGTTTTATGTGAAATTAAAATTAACAATGATTTAAGTTAGAGCTATGGGCATGAAGTTTGCCTTTAGAGGTGAGTGTCACAAAGAGGAGGTCGAGGGCTTTGATTGACAAAACAACATTTATGTTACTTGGTCCCAACTTTTGAGAAAAACTTGAGTAGATTGAGGTAAGGTCGACTTTATTTTGTTGAGTTAGGTTAGGGCCCTTGACAATCTTCAATGTGGTAGGTTGATGTCCAATTGAGCCCCCCAATCCTATATGTAGACATGTGGCTAAGTGCATAATTGATCCGATGTTGGCCTTACTAAAGGTCGAGGTCAAGCCATTTGCTATCATTGTCCTTTGTTAAATAGTCAATTCATGTTTTGTGTGCACGTGTATGCGTGATATTAGTAAGTACTTTGGAGGTGTCTCATTTTGAGGGTCCTTGCCGAGAAAGTGCCAAGCTTTTATGGTAGCTTTTTTTTTTTATGGAAGCTCACATTTCCATCATTTTATTCAGCAATTTCATTTTTTAATGGTAATTTTGTAACCCTAATTTCTATTTGCATTCATATAGTAGTCAATTACATTCATGAGTAGTAAGTTAATTTTCAATGGTGTAACATGCATTTGGTTGGTTTTAAGGTAGAGCTTGGAAGAGCGTGGGATAGGGTTTGGATGATGTCCGTGTAGCAACAAACACAGGGGGCGGGGTAGTGGATATGGTGGCATAAGAGTGGTGTAGGTGTAAATCACAAGTAGGGAAGAATATGCTAGGGTTTGAAACCCATGGGATTTAATGATTGTGGAGGAAGGAACAAATGAGGAGGCTTATGCCCTTTTCCAAATCAATCTCGAAGAATCCTTTGATTCTTGATTCCAACAAGGATAGATTGATAGTGAATTTGAATTCTTCTTGACTTTAAGAATATCTTTTAACATATTAAAAGATAACTCCATTGAGCAACCATAAGACAAGTTTTGCATTAAGGTATGGAGGTTGTTTGTGTAAGCTTTGGAAACTCTAGACATCAAGTAACACTTGGAGATCTTGAAAAGGTGTTCTTGTATGTGATATCCTTGATAAATAATTTTTAACAAATTTAGATATTATATCAAACCCTAGGGAAGCAATATAAAAATTGAGCTTTTATGATAGCTACAACAAATTGATTTTTTTTAATAAAAACAAATCTCAATTGCAAACAAAATAGAATTTATTTATTTTCAAATCAACATCAAATCAACATTTCAGCCAACATATTTCAATCCAAATTAAAAATTGAATTTGTTTATATAGGTTTTATTAGTATCAAATATTGGAATTCAATTTTACTATTATTGGATTTCAATTTAGAGATTTTGGAATTAGATATCATCTTTTATGGATTTCAATTTTAGGGTTTATGATTTTTAGTGTTAAAAAGATCACAAATAATTATTGTTTTATTGAACATTTATTGAATGTATTTTATTTACAACTTGTCCTACATCTATGATATCTTTCATGCATAACAAAAATGGCCATGATGCATTTAGCAAGTAATTGTTTGTAAGAAAATAGTTATTAAAATGTTACTAATGACATAATTTCGTGACATCTAGTTGACTATAAATAAAAGGTGATTACCATTTTAGATTTAGACTTCTTGGTGAACCATTTGTATATAAACATAACATTTCATGTTATATTTATTTGAGATAATAACTTTTAAAGCCTTCTATTCTAAACAAGGTGAATTATTGGCCTTTATCGATGAACTCCATTTAATTCAAACAAAACCAATGGTAAACTTTGTTGTTTGCAATTTGCAATTAATAAAAGAATTTAATATAAAATAAATTACATTCATTTAACGATAATTCCAATTAGTATTAATTTTAACTAAATTATTTATATATACAAAAAAATCAATTGATTATGAAAAATAATCAACTTCTATCTAAAAAAGGAAAGGTGAATATTCAAGTACATTGTATGTAAACATCCAACAATAAAATTGTTTGTGTTTATTAATAAACATTATAATAGTATAAGTAAATTCAATTAAAGTCACTAATTATTTTTTTGTATGTTTCTAAATAGCGATGCATATTTGGGTGTGGCCCCACATGATTTAACCATGTACATAAGTGTGTGAATATTTTTCTATTGGAATGCATTGTGCCATCAAATTTCTAGTTGGTAGGCAATCCAAAGAATTTTTTTTTTTTTGTCATGAACAAAGCATGTTTTTTCACCTATAAACAATATGTTATTTGCTCCATATGTTTGAGTGTACTTGTCTAGAACCTTTTGCATGTTTTTAATGTAAATTGACATAATATTCCCCTTCTTCGATCTAAAAAATTGTTGCTAATTTCACATTGTATTATGTTTGCCCAAAAAATAAATTCAATATTTTGTAGCCAATCAAATTTTTGAATGAAGGAACGTTGTTCTCTTGAGTGTAGATATACAAACCACAACACAATATTGAAATGTTGTTGTGCCATCCTTAACAAGGAATGACTAAATGTATGACAAAAGTATTGATAACATGAATATGAAAAATCTTGTTGTATGGTTGGTGATCTAAATTTAGTAACCCCTGGAACTCCAAATAATAGTCTTTACTCCTAAAACCAATAACTTCCTTCCAAGTGGAACAAGATCTGAAAAGTCAACCAATACACAACAATTATTTTTCAATAAATCAAATAATAGTTTATAGTGTACGATTTTATTAATATAAAATTCTTTCCATCGTTGTGTTTTTTTTTGCTAAACACTAATAATGAACTTTTAATAAGAATAAATTATTGCTAAGATATTTGCACACTTTGATATTATATCATCATTATAAAAGTCAATTTCAAGTGTAATTTCCTTCCTCAACAACCATCTATGAATAAAGGACATAAATTTCACAATTAAGTGTATTTAAATTGAAAATTGAAACCAATATGAATGATAACATCTACCTATCAATAACATTCCAAGCATTAGATATCAATCCAATATGAAAAATGGGCTGAAAAATAATTTTACTATAAATTCAATGTGATGTATTGCCTTGTTTAACAGTTGTCTGAGATAGACTACATTGTTTTAGAACTTTCTTTACATCATCTTCATCCCCTATTAAGGCTAGTTGTGTAAACAACGCTGACATAAACCATCTGCCATTTTTAAATTCTTTGTTAGCAAGACATTTTTGGGGAAACCACAAAATTCTCTTCGAGATATGTAGTGCCCCCTCTCGTTACCACCTCTCGATTGTAGTTGTGTGGGCTCGATTTAGCCTTTGTTTGAATGAGTTCATTGTTCTAGCGTTGTGCTTATGTTATGAATAATTCGTAAAATAATGGTAGCTTTTAAATTAAGCATTTGCAACAATAAGATGACGAGGGTAGTTTGAAGTGCCCTTTCACGTACTAACCTTTTGGAAGCTTAGGATCATCCCCGTGTCTTCAATTTGTGAGGTGAAGTCATTCTTCTCGCGACTCATCCAACTCAGGATCATTCTCGAACCTTGAGTTTGAAATATTTATAAATTTCTTTATAATGTTAAACGTCGATCTAACTAAAGTGTATTTCGTTATCAATAAAAGGATTCCACATAATTCTCAATGAAGATATTTGTGTGTTAATTAAGGGGCGTATCGGGCGGTGAGTGTTTGGATTAAAGAAAATGTCAAAACAATTAAATAAATAATAAAATTAGCACAATGAAAGAGTTTTCATCTAAAAATAAATAATTCATTATTATACTAAAATTTCTCCAAACTTATTTTGGAGCTTGAGCCAAACCTCATTTCAAGAAGAATTAATGTAAATCCTTGGGTATTGTATTTTTGGTTTGCTGTGAGAGAATTAATGAAATTCTTCTTGCTTTTGTAAGTTGCCTGCCATGAGAGGATTTTTGGAAAATTCTGGTCAGAGAATGTAATTTTGGGCATGCATATGGTGGTTGGGAATACCTCCATGAATCAGCAAGATGGTGGACTACCATGGTTTCCTGGGTATGGTATGTGTTAGTTGTTTTCTTTTTACTTTGTGGTGGAAGCATGTTTGATTTTCGCTTTGTGGTGGAAACATGCCTTATAGGCCGTAGAGGCTTTGTTGAAATCTTTGTTCTGAGCCAAGCCAAACTCCACAACTTTGCCAACATTTTCCCTAGCATGTTTCAACGCAAGAGTTTTTAACAGGGTGTGACATCCATCAAAGCATAACTGAAAGTGGATTTTTGTCTGGTCATGACTGTGAATGACTTATTAGACACATATGCAGAATGTGGAAACATACACATGGCAAGAGCTGTTCAACAAAATACCTCAAAAAATGTGGTTTCATGTAATGCGATGATTGTTGGAAAGGCACAAAACGGATCTGTTGAAACGGCTTGGAAATTTTCAAGCAAATAAAAAAATGCCAGGTGTGAAGCCAGTTTCCACGACCTCTGCTAGCATCCATCCCTGCCATTGCCAAATTTGGGAGCTTAGAGCAGGACATGGACGTCCAACAAAGTTTTTATTTAATTGGGAAAACAAAATTTTGGTAGAGGTTTTCTCTAGTGCCCAGGCAGATTTGGTTGCAGACGTGGATAACTTTTGCAGGGCACTTGGGTTGTTGTCAGATTGCCACAAAGGAATGCGGCTCACAAAAGACAATGGTTGTAGGGTTTAAGCAAAAGGAGTGGTGGAAATTTGCGCTTTCTGTTTTGACAACAATGATTGCAGGTGAAGCACACCATGGATATGTTAATAAGGCGTTGGAAGCATTCACAGACTTGTGAACTATTTGACAAATTTCCTGATAAAAAATGTGGACAACATTGATTGTTGGTTGTGCAATGTGGAAGCCTACGCCAAGATCATGAATTGTTTAGTTAAATGCCTCCAAAAATGTGGTCTTAAGGATTGTGATTGTTTGTTGGGTGCACACCAAATGGGGTTGTTGAAATAGACCTTGGAAACTTTAGTAAATACGCATATACCAGTGAGAAACTTGTCTCCACAACCATGCCATTTTACTTCCAACATGTGCCAAGACGGAAGGTTAGAGCAATGTATGGTCTTGGAATGGGGCAAAATAAGAGGTTTGGAGCAATTTCAGACAACCATCAACCATCGAATGCGATGACGGTGAATTGCGCAAAATAGGTATGGTTTTACCCTTCTTCTTGCATTTAATTTACGTATTCTATCGTGTTCCTTGTGGTTGGGATTCAATAAATTTGGATGATTGAAAATTCATCTAGAATGAATGTTACAATTTCTACCTTGCCTAAAATATCCTAAACATAGAAAATTTGGCCTTGGAAATCGCGCGTGTAGCACCACACCCTAATGTACCGTGAATCGGGACTTCAAATTTTGATCCACTGGTAACATAGGACATTGTGGGGAAACTTAACTTAGTTGTTTGAACCCTTTTAATTCCTTTCCGAGTCAAGTCTCGAAGCCCTTTTTAGCATATCAGCGACTTGTGGTGACGTGCTCGATTTAATAAAAATGCCTCTTCGTTTGCATGAAAGCGAAAACTATCGCCACTTACCTCTAGACTCGCCAATAAGAGAATTGGAACCAAATATGAGTTATTCAAAAACACTATTGGGGGTTAGTTTTGCAAGTGGGTTTTGAGGCCCTCTAGCCATTTTGTGACAGGGAATTTTACTTACGTTTACAATTATCACCGTGGAGATACCCTTGGAACTTGAGCATTGTTCATCATATTTGACTTTCTTCGAATAAAATGAAGTCTCTATATATAGGGGAATAAGTGGGAATCATCCAAATTTGTGCTTGAAATCAAGATGAGTGTTTTCAGGACCCAGTTTTTAGGCACTTTTGTTGTTTTGGTCAGTTTTCTCAACTTGCTACTTTAGCTAGAAACTCCTTCTAAGGGTCCCGTTTGACCTCTAACCACGCGTGAGACCTTTCTCATATCGTCTCAATGCTATGTAGAGTATTATTCGATCTTTTATCTTATATGAATGGATTTTGAAATGTATGGTGTTTTTTCTCTCTCCTCCCTCTTCTCTCTCCAGAAATGACTATGATACTTTGGTTGTATTTGAAAACATAAGTGAATTGGAAACTGTAAATTGGTTTGAAATGAAATGAAAATGGACATGAAATGCAAATGGTTATGACATTGTGAATGGAAAATAAAATGTCTCTTAACCTTCTCTCTCATCCTTACTCTCTCTCTCTAGAACCAAAAACATAAAGTGCAAATGAATGTGAAAGTGTGAATGTGTGAGAAACGAACTCTCTCTTCTTCTCTCCTTATCTCTACCTCTCTCTACTCTTTATTTGAAATTGTTCGAAATGATGAATGTGTGGATTTATGCTTGAGTGTAGGGGATTTCCATACTAGTTCTAGGACTGACCCTGTGGTGGTTGCAAGTACCTAGACAATAGGAGAAGTACAACGACACTTGTGTCTTTTATTAGCATGCTATCTGAAAGAAATGTAATTTTATAGAATATATTAGTGATATTTTTATGAATGGAATATTTTTGATTGTTTCCATGACATATACCATATTGTTGCTTATTGATGAAATGTATTATTTCTTATGTAGTTCTTTTACTGAGTTTGACTAATTCCACATTTAGTCGTATTTTAGTATATTTGGTTAAGAAAATGAAGTTGATTGTATCATGTTGCATTGGAAAAGGATGTAAGAGGATCCCCTTTAATTATATCCAAATCATCATCAAGAAAATGAGAATGAAATCCTCTAATTCAAAACTGTTTGTACCATCGTAACCTTGGATATGATTGTATCAAGAAATTGATGGTAGTAATCGGTAGTGGTGTAATTCATCTATTTGCTAGTGATGTATTGACTTAGGAAATCTCTTAGCCTTCAAAGAAAAATATAACAACTTACATGCATGTGTGTTTCCCTTTTGGGCAGAAAACGTCAACCAAACTTATAGTTTGAAATATCAACCCTGGTGGTATGGGATGGTCCCCTTTGAGCTTAATCTCGTGCCTTGTTTCTATAGTGGAATCGAACACCACTTGGGACAACACTACACCTTGGGAGTGGAAGTGTTTTCATTAGCTATTGATTATAGGAACACCTTTGAGTTTTTGGAGGTCTTGGGGGATTAAGTTATTGAACACTAGCTTTGGTATGTAGTAGGGCATAGATCCCTTGGGGTAATTGGGAATAAAATTTAAAACTAATCCTAGGATATTTTTGAGGTTAATATGTGGACACATTTTTGTATCTAAACCTTAATAGATGGGATTGATAACGGTAGGATGTTGACCCATTAAAAAGGCGAGATTTTGTGACTTGTTCTTTACTTCTTGCTAAGTCTCCATTTTATGACATGAAAGATAACATGAGATATCTCCTTCAAGAACATGATATTCTAGAACATTAACTTTTGACTTGAACACTAACCACAGGTGAATTTTGTATCTTATGAATGCTCCCAATCATCACTATCTAGAAGATGTACCACAAGCATAAGATTAACTTAAGATTCTCTTCTGATCATCATGAGATCTTTTCCCTCGTAATGAAAACTATGTAAAATGATGAGTAACCATGCTCCTTAAGAAACAAACCCATAGTCTAAGAACAAGTGTTGGGTGATGTATATGTGTTTAAAATGTTTAGAACTAACATTGGGTTTTGCAAATTAATGACAATTGAAATGTGAACCAATTAGTGTACACTTATTATAAGATATTTACGAAAAGACTCTTTTCATAAAGGGAGTTTGTAACTTGCTTTTTATTTTGAGAATGTACCCTTGTGATGTCGACTATGAATTATAAGTACCATGGAGATTATTTTGCAGCTTAATAAATATTTCTTGTGTTGTGAAGGTAGATGTGATTTGACCCTCTCGAAAAAAATATTTGAGAAATCATAGTTTCTAATTTTGGGAATCGAAACTTAATGTATAAATGTTAAGAAACTTTTAGTAATCAATCATGTTATATATTGTTTTCACAATAAGACAAGAAAACTAAATTGGATGAAACCAGTATAAGCTAAGTGATAAGTTTAACCAAAAGGAATGTGGTATTCAAAAGGAAAATGCGTGCTTTCATGTTAATTACTCCCTAATTCATTGAGGTTAAATAACGAAATATGACTATAATAAAGATGTAACTTACAAAATGTGGTAATGTGGAATGTGCCCATGGGTGATGTGCAATTATTGGTTGGGTCATGGTTTTGTCCCCGTTTGTTATAATTATGTGACATCAAGCTGCGTCTTGTGTTGTCTTACTATTTGCATGACCGCATGTTTTATGACCGGGTTCATGTTTGTCTTTGGCGTCACATGTTATGTGGAGTTTGGTGAGTAATCCATTTATTGTCTTGTAACAAGTAATGAGAGTCATTTTTTTATCCTAGTATATTTTGGTCTTATGTTTGGGTCTCACATGGGTGGGTGCTACAAGATACACCTTTGTTTAGTTAACTCGACTACAATAGTAGTTTCACAATTGTATGGATTTTCTAGTTCTTTCTAAAATGTATCTAAATTTTTAATAAACATTTCCCCTTTTATCGCAAAGTGCTCAAAACCCCAACTAAACAAAGGACACGCCTCCACTTTAATTGTTTGTAATAGTTTTGTTGCAATATTTTCTACATTGATATCTATATCACATGCAGACCAAAATGCTATTTGAAATTGTGCGAGATGCAATAGTTAGGAGTTGATATTACTCACAATGTTAAAAAAATCAAGAATAACCACTTATGTACTTAATGGAGAAATGATTTTTAGACATGCCAATGTTCTACTCAACAAAAAGGATAAACACATTGACATGTAAACTCATAAGTATAATTTTCCATTGGTTGAGAATTTCGTTAATTGACGATACATATAATTCCAATAGATCAATAGAATCATTTGAATAATTTGGTTCATTTCCATGACTCCCTTGCCCTATTTGATTAGTTTTTCTTTTCATCTCCAAACTCTTCACGAGTTAAGCAAAATGAGTTTTATGTATGTCAAGCTTGTTGACCACATTAGATGCATTACGTTCCATTAAAACAACTGTTCAGAACTCGTATTTACAAACAAGCCATAAAATTTCCCTTGTGGCTATATTCTCCTTTACTCTTTTGCAATAGGCATATAAAGATATTGCCTTCACACCAAATTCACTAGCTACATTATCAACCAAAGTTTTCCACTTTTACATTTGTCTGCAAGGATTTCTAATTTATTAGGACTCCTACCCCTTTTATCCCTGAAGAAACCTGTTGTGAGATTATCTAATGAGTTTGGCTTGAAATCGGGTCATTACCCCTTCTTAGGCTACTGGCTTGACTCACCATTTTTGTATAATTCAAAATCCAATACCAATTTTCCCCAAATTGCATATGGAAGAAGAAGAAATGATAGTTTATCGTTCAAACTATCAAGTTTAGGTTTTTAAAATACAAAGAATCGCTTTTCAAATGCTCGTATGTGAGCATAAAAATAATTTTTATTAATCACATATCATCAAGAAAATGAAAAATTTGCATTTAGTTCATTTTTTTGCTTAATAAAATAAATAAATAAATGTAAATACCTTCAAATTATCTGTCTTTTCATGGCCAGAACTAGGACGTTGTGTTCTTCTTTCCATGATCCATGTCGACCTAGATTTGTACAACTCGATTAATCAATAGTGTACGAACCCATGTTAATGGCGACCATATTTCGCTATTTGCAAATAATGACCATTTTCTCTATTGTTGTTCTAGAAGATAGAATACAAACATGCCTTTGTTTCATTTTATCATGAGAAAATGCAAATTCAAAGTATTTTGAGCCGCAATGGTATGTTGTCCATCAATAATATAAAATTGAGTCTCAACATCTTGTAATTCATGCTCAAACTCAATGTTGAAGATATCACTAGTTGATTTTTTGAAGGGAAGCAATATTGCATCCTCGCTAAAGAGGCATAATATTACACAACATAGAGCCAACTTATAGATCAACACTTGTTGAATCAAGCAACTAGTATTAGTATTTTGAAGGAGCTTGATGGCAGCACTCAACTCCAATCTTAAATGATTTTTCATTAGACAAGAAAAGTTTAATTTCTTAAGATGTTGAAGATTCACTTTTCTTAAATTCATTTTGAGCTTGCTTCAACATATATTTCTTCCTTGAAAACTCCCATAACTCTTGGAAGTGTGATATAAAAGTATCTCTTTCTAACGTAGACAACATTTGTCTTTTTATCATTGTAAATATTTTCGAATGTAATTTTTTCTTGCCTAATTCTTTATTTATACTCAGGCAATAGGCAACATATGAAGTGAATGCATATTGGTTAAGTTTTTAATATATACTTACGATTCCATTACAAATAGCATGACTATTTTCTACACCGATGATGTCCCCATTTGTATACGATCTATTTTCCATCCATAACTATAACATGAACCTTTGTGATGTTTTGTTGAGCGGACCATGCCACATTTTTATATAAGGAAATTTATAACTCCATTTGAATGATTTGACATGATCTCATTTGGTTGTTTATATGTTCTACCTAAACACATACAATAATATCTAAAATACTTTTCATGCTCAACACTATCCCAATTGGTTTATGTTCCCCAACAAAGAATGAAACAACCAAAGATCATTGTAATACTTATCATGACATTAAATATCTAAAAACCATTCCTCATATGACCTTTCCCAATCAACATCACAGTCTATAGATGAAATATCTCTGTAAGGGGTAGTGCTTAACAAGATTCATATTCCTGTTGTAATTTTTTTCAATAAATATTTGTTAGTTGAAATGTGTATTTCAAAAACTACATATATGTTCAAATAATGCTTACCTATGCAAAAAAAGTACTATTTATATACAATAGTTACCAACATCAAATTTAATATGTATATGCTTCATAGCTTAATCCATTACACTCTATAAAGACTATGAGAATGGGCAGCTACCCATTCTATACAAAATAAGAATGTAACCTTTAATCTTCCTTTATTGCATGTATGTGAATAGCAAAATATAATTTGTTTTCTTATTCTATATTGCTTTTATGAGAATGGTAAGAATGAGCAGATGCCCATTCTCATACAGTCAATAGAGAGGAAGAATAGAGGATATTTTTAAAATTTTTGTATAGAATGAAAATCAGCTTTATTTTAAACATTCTCCTATAAGAAATATAGGGGAAAAATACATGAGATATTCAACTTAAACATAAATCTTAATAAATGAATCTAGTCTGCGAGAGGTGATAACGTTCATGGTAAAGGAAATATAATGAAATTATAAACACATTTTTTGTTATTTTAGTACATCTATAAAGCCTATGAGAATGAGCATCCGCCCATTCTATACAACATAAAAATGTAACCTCTATTATCTATCTTTGTTGAATTTTATGAGGATGATTAGAGGCAATATAAAGGAAGAATTCATGTGATATTCATGCGATATTCAACTTAAACATTTACATGAATCTTAATAAATGAGTTTAGCATGCGAGAGGTGATAAATTTGTGATGCAAATATACCCGAATGGTCAAATTTAATATTCGTTATTTTATTACCTCTATAAGCCTATGAGAATGATTAGAATGGCAGTTGCCCATTCTATACAAAATAAATGGGCATAATACATTAATAATTCAACTTAAACATTTATATAAATATTAATCAATGAGCTTAGTAAGAGACACATGATAACTTTGTAAAGGAAATATAACTAACAACTCAATCTTATTTTTCGTTATTTTAATACCTCTATAAATCCTATATGAAATTATTACCTATGAAAAAGGGGAGTTACACATTATTTACAACATAAAATGTAACATTTATTGTTCCTCTCTATTTCCTTTATGAGTAAAATGAACGATACCCAGATCGTACCAAGCCGAGAACACAGATGCTAATCAAACATCACGATCTATAAGATGAAAGTAATTAGCCAAAATAACTTTACATAAACCTTTGCAAACAAATAAGCAACAATATCATATATTATTATGGAATTCAATGAAATACAATGAGAATGAGCCTTGCTTATAGAGGTAAGGAATAAAAATCTAAGAACCAGTCAAAGTCGTAGATCAAGCCATAAATCAAGGAAATAACTAGTCATCAAAGAACTAGTCAAGCTCATAGATTTAGGAGAGAACTAGACATCAAGGATCTAGTCAATACCATATATCAAGGAAAAAACTGGTCAATACCATAGATCAAGGAAAGAACTATACCTAACAACTACATAATATCTCCTAATATCTAAATAAGATAAATGAAATATCCATACACATAGTGGGTGAGGATAAATACAATAAAGGTAAATAAAGTACCTAGGTGAACATGAGCTAAGGTAAATACCTACTCTAACACCTCCCTCAAGTGAAACTAGGGGCTAAAATAGAAGTGGCATGTCCACAGTATGAGTCCCGACAACTAAGCTTGATGAGGTACTCACGTACAATAACTGGGAAAAAGGGACAACACAAGGTACCCAAAACAAGTAACAACTGAAGAGAGTAAAAACCCACTGCAAGGAATCCCAAGAAGCTCGAAGGCTCAAAAAATCGTACAATGTTGAAGAAGTTTGGTGTGCAATGTGGTCTCGAATCCACCGCTTTCGATCACAAAACTCAAAAACAACCGACACCGGGCTTCACCGAGAATAACTCTATACAAGGAGATCATCAATGGAGTGATGTCAAAAGTGTAAAAAAACACCAAACATAATTCGATCAATTGTTGCAAATAGGTGTGTCACTATCCAAGAATAATAACCAAAGCAACAAGGCAAGGACACAAACTCTAGAGTGTCATGATACAAGAAAAGCCAAGGTAACAAGAGAAGGACATGAAACCGAAGAAGCGGGAATAGCACCACACCCTCCCATACTGTTAAGAAATAAGAGATAAAATATGTGGAATAATCCCTCACGAGTAATCGTAATAGCATAAGAGAAACTAATATTAAGAAAATATTACGGATCTCAAATAAAAGTGCGTAATAAAATAACACAACACAAAGAGACAATATTTAACGTGGTTCACCCAATTTGGGCTACGTCCATAAAGAATCACTTGCTCAAATTTTAATACAAGCCACCTTGTTCTCTCAATACAATACCTAGATCCATTTGGAGCTATGCTCAATAAACCCCTACAGAATTCACACAACCAATTCAAAACACATCTGCAATGTTTACATTATATTTACCATATGCACAAAATCGATAAATAGACAATTGCTTAAGTAGTTTTACAAAATTGTGGGTATCAAAACCATGGGCCAAAACCGTCCCATAAACATATGGGTCAAAAATTCCACCCATATGAGAAAATAACGTTTCCCGATATATCGGGCACGTTTTAAGGCCCAATTTTTTTTTTAAGGGTTTGTGCCCCGAACCTCATTATTGGGGGCCGCGCCTGGACCCCACCTCGGGGCCCGGCCCACCCCAAACCCCAGAAGACAACATGGAAAGTATAAGTACTTTTAGTGTACAATCTTCAACACTTTCTCACATGAAAACAGGCTCCACAACTTAACAATCTCCCACTTAGAGACTAGTTTTTCCTCGAGCAAGCTTCTCAACCCTTCACTAATTTCGTGAAGACCAACCAAAGTTGAACACAACTTTAGTTTTCTCTTGTGACCACCTTGGTCATCATGTCCGTAGGATTCTAAGTGGTATGAATCTTCTCCAACTTCAACTTCTCTTCCTCTAAAGTCATCGATGAAATGGTACCTTAACTTGTATATGCTTCGTCATAGAGTGGAAGGTAGAGTTCTTAACTAGGTGTCTAACACTCGACTATCACTACGCAACTTTCCTTCCTCCCGCTTATGCCCCAAATTCTCAAGCAATTCATTGTAACCAAATCATTTCTTTTCTTGCCTCTATGGCAGCAATATACTCAGCCTTCGTGGTGACAAAGCCACCAACTTCTCGTAGTCCTGAAATCCAACTTCATTTGTTATCCCACCTACGGTGTAAACATAACCTGTCATTCTCCTCTCATTGCCTACATCTCTAGCCATATCGAATCTACATAACCACACAAAGTGGTGTCGATCCACTATAGCACAAAAGCGTCCCCATGATCCCTCTCAAATACCGAAGGATCCACTTTTTATCGCCGCCCGGTGATCTCTACTTGGATCACTCATAAATCTACTCACCGCTCCCACTGTATGGGCAATATCAGGCCTGGTACACACCATGACATACATCAAACTGCCAACCGCTGATGAGTAAGGTACCTTGGACATCTGGTTTCTCTCTTGCTTTGTCTTGGGACACTGCTCCTTTGATAACTTGAAATGGCCTGCCAAAGGAGTCCCAACCGGTTTAGCATCTTGCATATTAAACCTCTCCAAGACTTTCTTAATGTACTCCTCCTGAGATAAAGTTAGCTTCTACTCCTTCCTATCCAGAGATATCCTCATACCAAGGATTTGTTTGGTTGCCCCCAAATCCTTCATAACAAAGGATTCACTTAGCTACTTCTTGAGTACTTTTATTTCCTGTATGTTTTTACCTACAACCAACATGTCATCCACATATAGACAAATGATAATATAACTGCCATCCTCAAATTTCTTTGTATACACGCAATGGTCAGAATGACATCTAATATAACTTTTCTCCATCATGAAGCTATCAAATTTCTTATACCATTGACGTGGAGCTTATTTCAAGCCATACAAGCTCTTCTTCAGTTTGTACGCCATCTCCTCTTTACCTTTGACCTCATAGCCCTCTGGTTGCTGTATATATAGTTCATCCTCCAAATCACCATGTAGAAATGCAGTATTTACATCAAGTTGTTCTAAGTGCAAGTCTTATGCTGCAACTATTCCTAGAATAGTTCTAATAGAAGCCATTTTTACTACAGGAAAAAAAATCTCATCAAAATCTATACCTTTTTTCTGTGCAAACCCTTTGACCACCAACTGGGCCTTGTATATTTTCTTTCCTCCTTCTTCCTCTTTGACTTTGAACACCCACTTGTTCTGTAATGCTCTTTTGCATTTGGGTAGCTTCACCAAATTCCATGTGGTTCTCCATGGTTCTCCTCATCCATGGCTTGCTCTCACTTCTTCTTCCAAAGCATCTACCGCATTGCTTTGCTTCATCAAAGCTCTCCACTATCGGTGAGTAATAAATAATAAAGAGAAGGAGAAAAATGTTTAGGTTCTCTTCTTACCCTACAAGACCTCCTCAATATAGGAGCTTGGGGTTCTTGTGAAGGAGGTTCTTGAACCGATTCATGTATCACTTTCCCATCCAGGAAGATCCTCTACCTCATTGTATATTCTTTTTTAGATTCTTCCCTGTTTTCTAATGCAATGCTTTGGTTATACACAACTTTCTCAATAAAGACCACATCCCTAGATCGAATGATTTTCTTGTCCTTAATACTCTAACATTTATATTCAAATTCATCACCACCATAACCAATGAAAGTACATTTTTTTCGATTTAGCCTCTAGCTTGGTCCTATCATCCTTATCTATATGGAAAAATACCTCACATCCAAAGACTCTAAGAAATGAACAATCAACTTTCTTACCATACCAAGCCTCCTCGGGTATACCTCCATCCAAGGCACTTGAGGGTCCTCTGTTTATCAAGTACACAATTTGTGCTCACCGCTTTGCCAAAAAAGAAAGAGGTAGTCCCGCATGCAACCTCATGCTCCTAAGACATTCCATTATTGTTCATTCATCCTTTCGACCTCCATTCTATTGCGGAGTTCTGGAACCATATTTTACCTATGGATTCTATTCTTATAACAATAATCATTAAATTCATTCGGCTGCAATACTCCCCTCCATTATCGACCGAGACATTTGAGCTTAAGACTGTTTCATTCTCTACTAAGGCTTTCCATTTAACAAAAGTGTAAAATACATCAGATTTGTTTCTAATACAATAAACCCAAACTTTCCTTGTTACATCATCAATAAAAGTAACATAATAACTTGAACTCTCAAGAGATGATACTTGAGCCTGCCCCCATACATCAGAATGCACCAGCTCTAACTTACTCTCTTTCTTTGTAGGTCTAACCTTGAGAAACCTTACTCGCTTATGTTTCCCATATATACAGATCCTCACAAAACTCCAAACCTGTTTTATATATCCAGGGAAAATCCTTTCTTTATGATCTCCATGCCCTTATGACTCATATGGACCGAGCCTATAGTGCCACAATGTTGTATCTACTTCTGAAGCCACAAGATTACAAACATTAGTGCTATAAGTGGTTAAATACAAGGCTCCAACCTTCTTACCTCTTGCCACCATAAGAGCACCCTTGGTAACCTTCCAAGAGTCTACTATAAATATCACAATAAAACCATCACTTCCTAACTGCCCGCCGATATCAAATTTCATTTTAATGTAGGCACATGTCTAACATCCTTCAATAGCCAAGTATTCCCATTCGCATCTTAACTCGAGCAAAACCTTTTCAACTATTATCGTAAGTCTCATCATCACCAAGAAAAACATGCCCAAAATCTCCTTGAACATAATCAACAAAATAATGCCTATGTGGAGTAGCATGGAAAGAAGCCCCTAAATCTAAAACCCAAGATTCAATAATATTGTGCAAAGAAAGAATCAAAGCATCTTGACATACATTACCCGTTGCCACATTTGCCTCTTTGTTTTCTTCTGTTTTTTTTCTTGTCCCAAAGCTCCCCTGATCCTTTGCATGCCCAGACTTTCCATAGTGCCAACATACTATCTTGATTTTGGATTTTGACCTTGCTCAATCCTTTGATTTTCCACGGCTCCCTCTATTCTTCTATCTCCCTCTAGTTTCCATTGTCAAAGCATTCCTTGAAGTAGAAGATTCACTAGAGCTTTTTCTTCACATTTCCTCGCTTAGAATCACCCCTACAACATCCTCAAACTTCAACTTTGAGTTAGTTGGAACCGAGTTGCTTACTGCCATTACCAGACTATTCCAACTCTCAAGTAAAGAGCACATAACTAATAAAGCCCTAACTTCTTCATCAAATTCTATTCAGAATGAAGTTAGCATATTTACAACCATATTAAAATCATTTAGATTATCATTCATCGAACCATTCTCGACATCTTCATATTAAACAAATTTTTCATTAAAAATATTTTATTAAAGGCAAAGGGTTTTTCATACAACTTCTCTAATGTATCTATCAGTTCTTTTGTAGTCTTTTCCTTTGAAATATTAAATAATACCGAAGATGCAAGACATAGCAGATTGTCCCAAGTGCCTTCCTATCTAGTAAATTCCATTCTACATCTGTCATGCTCGAGGGTTTGTTCACCTTCTCAGACAACTGAGTATAAAGATCCTTCTGATAAAGGTAATCTTCCATCTACATCTTCCAAAGACTGAAATTCTACCGTTGAATTTATCAACCCTAGATCTTCCATCATCTACCATAGCTCCCACTCAAGATAAAACTTTCCCCTGTAATTCAATACTTCAACAAATCAAACCAGGACTCGATACCAATTGT
Organism: Taxus wallichiana var. yunnanensis; assembly: GCA_018340775.1. Lineage (NCBI taxonomy): Eukaryota > Viridiplantae > Streptophyta > Pinopsida > Cupressales > Taxaceae > Taxus > Taxus wallichiana. The sequence goes on from CM031239.1 coordinate 343,337,875, forward strand.
TAAGAAATAACGGATAAAATATGTGGAATAATCCCTCACAAAAATATAATAAGTAGAAACTAATATGCAAAAAATATTACAGATCTCAAATAAAAGTGTAGAATAAAATAACACAACAAAAAGAGACAATATTTAATGTGGTTCACCCAATTTGGGCTACATCCACAAAGAATCACTTGCTCAGATTTTATTACAAGCCACCACTCTCTTAATACAATACCCAGATCCATTTGGAGCTATGCTCAACAAACTCTACAGAATTCATAGCCAAATAAAAAACACATCTACAATGTTTACATTACATCTACCATATGCACAAAATCATATAAATAGATAATTGCTTAAGTAGTTTTACAAAACCATGGCCAAAACCGTCCCATAAACCTACGGGTCAAAAATCCCACCCATATAAGAAAATCACATTTCCCGATATATCGGACACGTTTTAAGGCCCAAAAAAATAATTTTGGGGGCTACGCCCCAAACCCCTACTACCAAGGGCTGCCACCCCTGGACCCGCTCGGGGCTCACCCGACCTCGAACCTGAAAGCAAGTCAAGTACAAGACTTAGTGTATAGTCTTCAACACTTTCTCACATGAAAATAGGCTCCACAACCTAGCACATATTCTTTGAATGGGTGGAGTGACGCTACAAATCTGTATGAGTTGCCTAAAATCAACTACTTGAACACTGACAAAATAACACTGGAATTCACCAGAATAGATCCCCCACAAGGGATACTGTCAATATGCCAAAAGTGTCAAAAATACAAATACAAAATCTCTCAACAAATAAGAGAGATACACTACACCAAGTAAAGAAAAATGCTCAAAACAATAAGCATTACAATGCATAAGGTATAGAAAGTGGAGCAAGAGGCCGAATGGTGGAGGAACCACGCCTGTAAAGTCCTCTCAACAAATGCCTATATCACCACCATGAGTGATCATATATCCACCCCAAATCAACACATATGGATGAAGAAGATGCCTGCATATGACTTGGTGTAAAATGCACAATGGGTGCATGCAAAGGAACATTAGAATGTGTGTCAGGTTGATCATGTCGACAACCTGAAATATCGGGTTTCTCAAGCCCGCGTGAAGGTGCGAGAACTCATATGTTGCTCATGATCCTTAGAAAGAAGTAAGTGAACAAAAAAAGAGCTTTGTCAATGTGTGATCCTAATGAAGTATCTGCTTGAAAACCAATGTCATGCGAGAATTCCACTTAACATGTGGAATAGAGGAAACAATATGTTGTGAATGTATGGTAATATCTCTGCATGAGTGAAATCCATAGAAACGGAGTATGCAAGAACTGAATGTAGTGGTATGCTTCTCAAAAGAGCCATACATATGAGTCAAGCAGAATACACAACATGTGTTACTATAATATGCACATATGTGGAAGAGCATGCAGGAACAAGCCTCATAGGCTTAGGAGGATCAAGAGCAGTAACAAGTTCAAAGACTGGCATATCAATGTCAGTGGGTAGAAGAGCAACAAATGCAAGTGGACTAGGAGCATGAACATAGCTGTTTACAATATGATGGCGATGTTGTAGGCTAGCAAGTGTTTGCTACAGGAGTGTATTAGTGTATCCTTATTGTGAATGAGTGATTGTAGAAGAGAATTTCACTTCTTGAGCGATCTATTTTCTTCCACAAATTTTACAATATCCTCTTGAAGTCCACACACTTTAGAGAAAATCATATCATTCTTAGAATCCATGATAGATACAAGAATGCAACTCCCAAAATTTAGGATGTCGGGCTTAGCTGAAATTGCGTCCACAATTGATTACAACACTCCTCCATATTTGAAACTTTATAATGAGTGCGTGTTACAATATGACACTTTATAATTATAGTGAAATTCTCAAAATAAATATTTTCAATGGAAAGAGCACGAAAAAATAAGCACTTTTACAAAAATGGCACTCAAAACCAAGTTACCGATCAAAAGATACAAGCTTTTCAATATTATGCTCTGCTATTTATTTTAGATACAGTAAAACAAAATAAAATGTTCTTGCCTTCATCACACAAATAAAATGAAAGGGTGCTGGAGTTAAGCACCGACTAGTAGGAATCACAAGATTTAAGCCCTCATATAACCATACCATATGACAAAGGGCTAAATATTTTAATGGGTTTGCACAACTTACTGAAAATAAACTTTCCCGCCCAAAATAGATGTCTGCGGATTTTCCCGAAAATAGTAACTCGTGCGTAGCAGTCCATGAACCCCTACCAAAAAAGGAAAGAATATGAACGCTTCTCCCACGCAATCCGAAAACGCGTGCGAAAACATAAAAACCCGTAGTAGATCTTGATAAACTCAAACAAACCCGAAACTACTTTCTTATGTTCCTTTCTTGCTGGCACAGATCTCGAGGTGAACTAATGCATTTCTTTGCAACAACAAAAAAACCAAAAAAATGACTGCCTCCATAAATGGTCAAGTTTACAGTCGATCTTAGGGTTTCGCCACCTTCGGATCCAATGGAAGCCTTTGTTTTTCATAAAACCACATGAAAAAATAAAATATGACCAAATCCCAAATATATGAATATACAAACAATTTATTTACAAAATAAAACTTACAAACGAATATCAATAAGCAATCTCTTGCTCTGATACCATAAAAGAAACGATAATCGATCGATAATGCCAAGAACACATATGCTAATCAAACACCACGATCAATAAGATGAAAATAATTCACCAAAATAACTTTACATAAACCTTTGCAAACAAATGAACAACAATATCATATATTATTATGGAACTCAATGAAATACAATGAGAATGAGCCTTGTTTATATAGGCAAGGAATAACAATATAAGAACCATCAAGGTCGTAGATCAAACCATAAATCAAGGAAATAACTAGTCATCAAAGAACTAGTCAAGCCCATATATTTAAGAGAGAACTAAACATCAAGGATCTAGTCAATACCATAGATCAAGGAAAGAATTAGTTAATACCATAGATCAAAGAAAGAACTATACCTAACAACTAGATAATATATCCTAATATCTAAATAAGATAAATGAAATATCCACACACATAAGTGAGTGAGGATAAATACAATAAAAGTAAATAAAGTACCTAGGTGAACATGTGCTAAGGTAAATACCTACTCTAACAATGAGGATGGTTAGAATGGCAGATTCCCATTCTTATATAGTCGATAGAGAGGATGAATAGATGTTACATATTTATTTTGTATAAAAGGGGTATCTACCGATTTTGAGAAAGTTAAAATGTAATGTCTATTCCTCCTCACTATTGCCTTTACAAGAATGTTTAGAATGGATAGATGTCCATTCTCATATAACTAAATGCTCAATCATATTTCTCATTATTTTATTACCTATGCAAATCCTATGAGAGTCGGATGCCTATGAGAAAGGGGAGTTACACATTATATACAACATACGAATGTAACCTCAATTATTCATCTCTATCTCCTTTATTCTTCCTCTATAGAAAATAAAAACTTAACCTCTATTCTTCCTCTCACTGAGAATGGGCATCGACCATTCTAACCATTCTCAAAAAACCAAGATAGAGGAAGAATATAAGTTATATTTTAACTCGTAATGGGTAGATGCCCATTCTATACAAAATAAACACTTTTATTCTACCTCTCTTTTGAATTTATAGAATGGACATCTACACATTCTAACCATCCTCAATAAATGAGTTCAATATGAGAGAGGCATTAAATTTTTAAAGGAAATATAATTGAATGGTCAAACTAATTGTTCATTATTTTAATATCTTTATAAAGCTTATGAGACAATGCCCATTCTATAGAACATATAAATCTAACCTTTTCAATTCCTCTTTGTTTCCTTTACGAGGATGGTCAGAATGGGTATATTCCCATTCTCACACAATCAATAGAAAGGAAGAATAGAGGTTTTATATTTATTTTGTATTGAATTGGCATTTGCGCATTCGAGTATGTTAAAATGTATCTTCTATTCTACTTCTATATATCCTTTACAAGAATGATTAGAATGGGCAAATGCCCATTCTCAACATAGAGGAATAATTGAGGCTAAATTTTTATTTTGTATAGGCAATATAGAAGAAGAATACATGTAATATTCAATTTAAACATTTACACAAAATATTAATGAATGAGTTTACCATGCAAGAGGTGATAACTTATAAAGGAAATATAATTGAATGGTCAAACTTAATTTTCATTATTTTATTACCTTTATAAAGCTTATGTGAATGGACAATTGCCATTTCTATACAACACAAACATGTAAATTCTATTATTCGTCTTTGTTGCCTTTATGAGGATGTGTGGAATGGGAAGATGCCCATTCTCATACAATCAAAAGAGAGGAAGAATAGAGGTTACATTTTTACTTTGTATAGAATGAGCATTTGAACATTCTCATAATGTTAAAATGTAACTAAAGTTCTTCCATCATATTACCTTTATGAGAATGGTTAGAATGGAAAGCTACCCATTCTCATACCGTAAGCTAGGAAAAATACACTACTAATAAGGAAGTAAAACACAAATAATATTACCTCCTCTTTCGCGTTTTGTAGCAAACCTCGGAATGGGCTAGGAAACTTGGATTGAGCCTTGATTGTGTGATATGTAGGTGCTTTTCTTCAAGACAGAGCAAGACCTTTCTGCAACAACGATTCTCTTACTTTGCACCAGATGGGAAAAATGATTATGAAACTATTTCGGCATTAGGGACGAGACCAAAGGATGTTCTTTGCTCAAAGGATGCTAGAATTTAGATATGGCATTCAAAATTATTCTCCATGTGTTTAGAGGGGAGGGGAAAGGTTGTATTTATAGCACTGGGGACTAATTAACTTAGATTAATTTAAGTCATCATGGTTTGAAAATGTGGGAAAGATTAAGTGATTGGTTTGAAAATATGGGTAAGGTTAGATGAGTGGGGGCCACGAAGAATGGGTGAGGATTTGAATTATATTTTTAATTTATAAGTGGAGGATTTTAGGTGAGTGGGGACCACGAAGGGTGGGTCAGGGTTTGAATTTGAATTTTTAATTCAATAATAGGTGAGTGGTTTGAAAATGTGGGCAATGTTAGATGAGTGGGGGCCACGAAGAATGGGTGAGGATTTGAATTATATTTTTAATTCATAAGTGGAGGATTTTAGGTGAGTGGGGACCACGAAGGGTGGGTGAGGATTTGAATTTGAATTTTTAATTCAATAGTAGAAAAACATGGAGAATAATGACATGTGGTGAGGATTGAGTTATTTTTTAGATTTTGAAATAGATAATTAATCAAATTATATTTGATTAATTCGAAGTGTATTTTTGTGGGAAATGAGGAAGGGGAATTAATTGATTTAGGATAGATGTGAAATTAGGGTGTCTACATTTGCCCCTCTTTGGAAGGGTACTATGAAAGTAGTGTCCTTTCAAAGAAAGTAGACGGTATGGGGGAAGAATTCAATCTACTTTTTAAAAGGTAGAGCGAATGTTTGTTGGGGAGAATAGAAAGTGGTGAGTGACAGATGTCATAGTATCCTCCAAGAAAAAAATGTCATGAGAAGATGTGATTATGGATAGATGTGGTGATGCCCCCTCGAGAGGACTGATGAGAATGAAATATACGACAGAACTCTCGAAAAGAAGGGAAATGGATTCTATGGAGAAGAGGACGATAATGCAAAGTGGAAGAGACTGGAATGACCGCACGACGTAAATGGAGAAAGGATTCAACCGACCTTGAATGCTAGGAGTGAGGGTGTGTGAAAAAGTGAAAAGGGAATGGATAGGATTGGGGGTTGATTACGAGAAGAGTAAGGGAGATAGGGGAGGGGAAAAATTGAATGAAAGAGGTAGAAATAAGAGAGAGGAATGATAGGGAAGAAGGGAATGATGAAGGACAAACAAGGCAAAAATAGGAAAATGACAGAGTAGAGGGTGAAGGGATGAAATAGAGAGATGTGCAAAATGAAGGAAGCAACAGAGATAGTAAAGAGGGATGCGTGGAAGTGAAATAAATGATAGAGCTGAGAAAAGCAGGAAACGAGAAAGGATAAATAAGAAGGAGAAAATGAGGTGGGAGTAGGGGTGAAATGGAGGAAAATGGAAAGAGGACGAAAAAAGAAGTAGAACGGAGAAAAAAAAGAAACTATGAGGGGCGAGGAAAGTGTGAAAAAGAGGAGAGAAAGGAAGAGAAACAGATACAGAATGAACAAAAAGGTAGGGGTGGTAGAGAAAAGGAGAAGTGGTCAGAAGAAACATGAAAATTAGGGGAGAGGAAAGGAAGATAGAACGAATACAAGGAGAAGATTGAAGGAATCGTGTCATTGCGAGGAAGACCAAGGCAAAGAATATGGAACAGACTGTATGGAGATGCATGTGGAGGGTGGTATGATAAAAAAGATAGGACAACGCTGAACAACCAGGTTATCGATGGGGAAGTAAGGAGGAAACGTGATGGAAAAAGGGGAAGAAGACGATACAGGGGAAGGGAAATAAGATGAGGGGTGGGAGAGAGAAGAGGATAACAAAGAAAATGATGTAGAAGGAAGGGAATACATAAAGGGGGTAATAAGTGGAAAGGAACAGTATAAGGAATGTTTAGAGAAGAAAGAGGGGAGGAATGACATTGATTGGAAAAGATGTGGAGATGCATGAAATGAGGATACTAGGATGACGAGAAAATAGAAAAAGGATGTATGATGAAGACAATAAAGATATTGAAGAGGGCAAAGAGGAGATGGAGAGATGGGTAAAAAGTGATAAGAAAGGGTGGGAGTGAGGGAAAAGAATAGGAGAGAAAAGAGAATGGGGGATAGAAGAGGCAATGCCAATGAGAGGATGTTAGGAAATCCCTTTTTACAATGAGTGGTGGGAAAGGGTGAGAGAAAAATTTAAGAAAAGGAGAAAGCTAATGAGGATTGGAAAGGGTAACACCAACAAATGGACGTTAAGGAAAACCATTTTACAATGAGTGGTGGGCTTAGAGGAGGGAAGGAATGAAGGGAAACTTGAGAAGGTCCAAGGGAGTGAATGAGGTCGTGTGGAATGAGGATTGATGATTTTTAAGGAAAACCCGTTTACAATTATTAGCGCGGGAAGAGAAGATGATGATGAAAGAATGATATAGGAGTGTTAACAATAATGGTGAATGCGTGTGTGGGTAGAAATGTGGGGGGAATGTGAGAAGATGAAGTGGATGAGTTGGGACTAGGTGAAAGTGAGGAGAGGATGCGGGTGATGAGGATGAACGAAGTGAGGATGAAGAACCAAGACATGAAAAGAATGGGAAGAAATGGTATGAAGGATGATGGATCAAGAAGGGGAAAATGGGGGGAAAGAACGTGATTGATAGGTGGAAGAGATTAGATGTATGTTGTAAGAGGATATGTGGAGAAAGGATAATAGTAGGAGGAAAAAGTGGGTAGTAGGAGATATCAGGTGGAAGAAGCGATGAACAAAGTGAATGAAGAATGAGGTGGGGAGAAGTTCACGATAACAAGTTAAGTGTAGGGAGGACCCACGACATAAGATTGTCAAGTGACGGAAGTGGTTAAGTAAGATTGCCATGTGAGCGAAACTGGAGATGACAAGTGGTCAAGCAAGAAGTGGTGTTTACGAGAATTGAAAAGGAGGTGAAATGATGTGATAATGGGGAATGCCGAGAAAAAAATGAAGGGGTGTAGTGATGGGGAAAGGCAAATAGACAAATCATTCTTAAGAGATACTCTTAAGTGAGATCACCATGTCGGGTGAGTGGTTAAGTAAGATTCGCAAGGAGAGGAGGGTGATAGTGGTGGGAAAAATATGTGATGAAGGGGAATGAAGAGGAAAGATGGATGGTGAGAGTGTAGAGTGATGGGCGAGTGTAAGATGACATGTCATGCTTAAGAGAATCTTTTAAGTAAGATCGTCATGCTGCTTTGGAGAAGTTTCGTAGGATCACCCAACCGACATGGATGATATGTAAGGAGAAAGACAAAATGATATTGGGGACAGGGGTGGAATGGTAGGTTGAAGAAGATGATCGTGACGAGAGGCAAGAGAAATAAGATGGGAGAAATATGATGGGATGAGGGAAGGCTATAGGCAGATCAACCTTAAGTGGGAGTCTTAAGTAAGATTGCCATGCGGCCGAATGGTTAAGTAAGATCGCAAGCCGAGGAAGAAAATGGATGATGTTAGAGTTGGTGGGAATATTGTATGACAAAATGGACTGAAGGGGAACCCTCAAGTGAATTTTACATACTATGAAAGCGTGTAAGTAGGATGACCAGGCATAAGATGGATTTGGGGAAGGATGAGAAAAGAGTGAGTGAGGTATGCCTGAGTGGTATATGATATGAGATGAGGTAATAATAAGAAAAAAAGGAAACAAAGAGTGTAACATGAATGGATGAAGGAATATATGCAGTGGAGGGCAGAGAGTGTGAGGGGAATCCTCAATTGAGATGACCGCATGGTGAGAGTAATTATGCGAGAATAGGAAGTAGAAGAGGTGGAATGGGAATATGTGTGGTGGTGATTGTTGTTTGATGAGAGGGGAGGTGGTGAAGAAGCTTCTACAATAGGAAGATCTTAGGGAGAGGGTAAACCGCCACTGAGGATTCCATATAGAAGGGGTTATTAAGTAAGATTGTGTCAAGCGGGAGGCAAAAGGGTGAAAGGAAAGAATACAAATAGGTGAGAGGGGATAAGAATGGTGAGAAGGGTAATATGGGGATAAGTGGCAGAGGAGTAAAAATGAGGAGCAAGGATGAATGGATCAAAGACATGGTGAGCATGGTGGGGGAGAAGAGCCGTTGGTTGGTTAGTGAATGCTACTTGAGAAATATCGTCAAGTAGGATTCGCAAACTGCAACGATGATCAAGTAGGATTCCCAAACTATGGAACATATTAGTATGGGTGAATGGATGGGGTGCAAAGTAAGATGTTGATCATGCAGGAAGATACTCACGTGACAAAAGAATATTAATTTTAATATAGCACATAAGGATGCATCGTGATATAAAAGATTAGGATGACTAGACTGTAATATGCGTGATAAAGCATAAACACGGGCCATTAAAAAGGTTTGGTGCCTTAGTACGATATATGCAAATGGAAGAGAGCATAGGCAGAGGCCATCAAGAAAGTATGATGCCTCGAAGACGACATGCAATTAGATAACCTAAGTATATTACAGAGAACACCGGGATACATAAAATCAAGATGCCCCATGTAATATATTAAGATGCAAGAAAGTAATTAATAATTTACAACTAATAATGCAACACAAGAACCAATAAACATGTCGCTAACGTGTTCCACAGTGATGATTGATTGGATGTGCCCCTAAGCTGTGGGTACGAGGACACAATAAAGTATTGGGTCATTGTTCTCAAACAAGGAAACAATGAGAGCCGGATTTGCCCAAGCGAGGATTCATGCAAGGAGAAGTGGTTTGAATTTGGTAGTCATAAGGTGATTAGATCATTCGTTGGGGATAATAGTTCAAAGGTTAAATTGTGTTGGTTATTTTAGATTTTTTTGGCGATTTTATGGATTTTTTTAAATTATATATATATATATATTTTGTAGTGTTTTGGGATTTTTGACGATTTTCAAATGTTTTTGACTTTTTTGACGATTTTCAAATGTTTTTAGATTTTTGACGATTCTTGTTAATGGTTTTAGATTTTTGATGATTATCTGTGTAATGTTTTTAGATTTTTGACGAGTGTTTCTAATGTTTTTGGATTTTTGACGAGTTCTAATTTTTTTGTTGGATTTTAGACGATTGTTTCTAATGTTTTTAGGTTTTTGACAATTTTCAAATGTTTTTAGATTTTTAGATTTTTACACTGTTTTTAGATTTTTGACGATTTTCAAATGTTTTTAGATTTTTGGATTTTTACATTGTTTTTAGATTTTTGATGATTTTCAAATGTTTTTGGATTTTTACACTGTTTTTAGATTTTTGACGATTTTCAAATGTTTTTGGATTTTTACATTGTTTTTAGATTTTTGACGATTTTCAAATGTTTGTAGATTTTTACACTGTGATTGGCAATTTATGGACCAGAGTGCAGACTTATTTTTGAGAGGCAATAAACATGGATATTATCGTATGTACCGTGTTCCGTGTTGTAACTTATGCTCAAAATAACACAAATTCTCTTTCCATTGGCAGGATATGGTGGTGATGATATGATGAAAAGAATTCCAGCTCCATTCTTGACTCCACACAACTAGTAAGATGTGTGGGCTCATCACCAAGAATCAAGAAGGACGTAGGAGGTAGATAATGAATATAGAGACAAATGCTAACAACAATCCCTTTGGGAAATTGTGACTCCATTCTTCATAATGGTACTGAACCAGTTTCAAAAATGGCTTTCACTTTATGAGTCACATGCTAGACTTAGACAATTATGTGGCCTGCTGATTGATAAGATATGAGGTTAAGGGATAGTTCTCTCTTCACTTAGGCATCTAAATTACGTGTTTGGGGATTCTATAATTTGTAAGTTAAGCCTTCGTAAGATTTTATATTTTTGAAATGAATCCCTATGCCTTGCCCCTACGCAACTAGTGAGAAGCAAAGGTTCATCAGAAGGAAAAATATAGGTGAATGAATTCCCTTTTGTCTTATTTGTTTTGTGTTGTGTTTTTTATTTATTTTTGATTATTTATTTTATAAATATTTTACAATGTGTTTATACTTTTATGAGAATGACCCTCTACGCTTTGCCCCATGCCACTTGTAAGAGGCAAGGGTTTATCACCGAAGACAAGACGTAGACGAGTAAGGGCACCTTCCTCCATTCCCAGTCTCACACTACTAGTAAGAAGTGTGGGCTCAACACCAAAGACTATGAAGGACGAAAGATGTGACAATGAATTATTCATAATTTATTGAATTGATGGATTTTTTTACAATAGTGCTTTGTATTTGGGAAGAAATGTTCCCCTCAATCTCAGCCCCACATGACTAGTAGGACGCGAGGGTTCAACACTCGAAGACTGAGATGGACGACCAAACGAATTGGGTAACGAAGTTTAGAGCTTTGTTATGAAAGAGAGAATGTATTTGAAGGGAATATATTACCATCAGTAAGCTTCTAGGTATGACCATAGAGGAAAGCGACTGAAAATGGAAGAAGTATGACGCTCACAAACTTAATAGGATTTATACTAGCACTTGTCTCATGATGATAAATATGAAGATGTGATTTTGATAAAGAAAATATCTGCCAATGGAAATGAATAAATTTAAATTATTTAGAAATAAGCAAGACAAAAGGAACAATGTACACGTTGTATCCTGGAATAGTGAACATCTCAAGGATAAAATTTCTTTAAATGAACTGCATTCATTGGTTCATCAAGATCTTGACCATCTTCAGTGGCCAATTTATAGGCTCCATAGACAAATTTAGTTGTGATTACATAGGGTCCTAACCAATTAGGCTCAAATTTTCCTTGTTTTTCTCGTTCTTTAGTGGTATTCTTTTGATTTTCTTTTAAAACGAGGTCATCAATTTCGAATTCTCTCCGGGTCTTACTTTTTATGATAATTGACCGCAATGATCGGTTTTGATAAACTTGAAGATGATCTAGGGCATTAAGTTGTTTTTCATCAAGAAGCTCGAGTTCATTAAGGCGTGAGTGTTGATAATAATCTTTATTGATTACATCTTTGAAGGATATTACGAAGGATGGAAATTCAACCTTGACATGTAAAATAGCTTCCCAACCATAAACAAAGGAGAAGGGAGTGGCTCTAGTAGGGGTGTGATAAGATGTGCAGGAAGCCCAAAGAGTGGGATAGATTTAGTTAAGCCAATAGCTTCTATGTGTGTTGACAATGATGGTTTGTGTTATTTGGTTTGTTGCTTCTATTTGTCCATTAATTGATTGTTTTGAGGATAGATTCACGATTAAAGATGGAAAAGGTTGTGTAAAGATATTCCTGGGTATAATTACCTCGTAGAATGTATGCATGTAGAAGTCTTGACAGGTGAGAATAAATAGTGATGAGATGCCTGCAAGATCGATCGTTGAAAGCATGATGGACACGACAGGTTGCATTGTCGCAAGTGTCCAAACTCGATGTGGTTGTGTTTCGACAACAAGGCTAGAGATGTTAGGCATAAGAGCCAATATTGGAATAATAGAATCAAACTTAATGGTACTTGTTGATGGAACCTCTTCTGTAGTGTCTACAGTAATATCAAGGTTTGAAAGGGAGTCTTGAAACGAGGTCAAGGTCTCGTTAGATGTTGGAAGAATGTTGTTGCCCAAAATAGGTTCAATATATGTTTGGGTTAAAAGAGAGTCTTGAAATAAGTTCAAGTGCTCAGTAGATGTTGGAAGAATGTTGTTGTCCAAAATAGGTTCAATGTATGTTTGGGCTGAAAGAAAGTCTTGAAATAAGTTCAAGTGCTTAGTAGATGTTGGAAGAATGTTGTTGTCCAAAACAAGTTCAATGTATGTTTGGGTTGAAAGAGAGACTTGAAATAAGTTCAAGTGCTCAGTAAATGTTGGAAGAATGTTGTCCAAAATAGGTTCAATGTATTTTTGGGTTGAAAGAGAGTCTTGAAATAAGTTCAAGTGCTTAGTAGATGTTGGAAGAATGTTGTTGTCTAAAACAGGTTCAATGTATGTTTGAACTAATGGAAGGAAATTTGAAGAAGATATGGATTGGTTTGGAATTAGAGAGGCTTGACTGTTGTCATCATGATCTTGTGGAATTTTAGTATATATAGGAGTTTCGACAGTAGTCAACTCTTCATGGAAATTTGTGGTATTAGATGTGTCGTTGGTTGCAAGAGCGTTGTCATCAAGTTCTACAAAGATGATGTCATTGTCAATTAAGTCTTGGACGTAATTCTTAAATCGCACACATTTATCTGTGTGATGACCATCAATGCGATGAAAGTCACAAGTATGTGTTAGGTTTGTACCAACATGGTTTAGCTTCCCCTTTGACAAAGGGTTTTGTAATTGGATATCTTATCAGTTTAGCCTCTTTTAGTTGATGAAAAACACTAGAGAGACTTTCTCCAAGGGGGTAAACTAACGCGTTCGAATTTACGTGAAGTGATGTCTTCGTTAGGTTGTATGATTGGCTTCTTGGGGATTGTTCACCGATTTGGGTAGCCATATGAGAGAGTTGTGTTTTCATCTTATTAATTTGTTCTAATAGCTCATTGCGTGACATTTTTCATGAATTCATCATGTTTGAAAGAGAGGGAGAATGAAGAAATGTGCGATGAAGAACTCAACCTATTGATTGTGATCTTTGTTTTCGCTCAATCAAGTTTTAACAAGGCTATAAAGAGTAAGCTCAAATAAGCTACTTAGGATACAAGTGAGATATAACTCAAACAAGCTATGACGAATATGTTGATTGGTTTGGATTAAACAAGCTTAACAGACGAAAATGTACAGAGTGCACTCAAACAAGGCACTCAATATAAGTGGGATATATCTCAAACAAGCTATGATGAATATGTTGATTGGTTTGGCTTAAACAAGCTCTGGATTTTGATAGGAAGAGTAACTCAAACAAGTGACTCAACATAGTTGTGAACTCAAAATGAGCTTTGAAGGGATTTGTGTTGGATGGGATTTTGTTAAACTCGGCAGCTGATGAAATAATGAGTGAACTCAAACAAGTCACCCAATGTCATTTTGATATAGCTTGAAACAAGCTATAAAGGATGTTCTGACAATTGATGAGATAAGGAGTGAACGCAAGTCACTCAATATCTATTGGATATAGCTGAAAACAAGCTATGGTGGATTTGTTGTTGGCTGAAGTAGGCTAATGAAATCAGTGTGACATTTTGATCTTCATTGTGGGATTGCTTGAATGTTTTGCTTGGTATTGAATCGGTCGAGAAATGGTGTTGTGGAACACGATTAGGATTTGAATTTTACAATAAACACATTGATATTAGCCAAGTTTTATGATAAAAACAATGCTAAACTATTTTGTTTACAAACAACAAGCAGTCATGTGTATCAAATTATTTTGGCTGAAGAGGTAGATCCTTCGGGAATGATCATTGTTTAATGCAATCATACAAGTATGCGTTGTGAAATGGTGGATGCAGGCTCTTATTACTCCAAGAAGATACGTCCTCCGATATACCCTAGTCCCGACATACCTAATTGCATACAGGGACGAATTGGTATGGGGAACCCTTAGAGCACTGGAGGAGACTCACCAATTCTTACTTACTGTTTCGGAGTGAATCACCACGTCTAGAACAAGTTTTATGAAAAGGTGGAAGGTGATTGAGGGATGAATGTGTATGGTGTCTTTATAACTCTCGAAGATTTACAGGACGATGCCCGAGGCTTCATTATTACTGACTATTTAGGCGTGACTCGCATGTGTTGCATGATAGCATTACCTGTAAGTGAAGAGTAGTGGCGAGGTAAATACCGAACACTGTGATGAGACTAGGTCTCAAAGTGCAATGCAGATGTAAATGTTGTTGGTGCATGGTAGTCAAGTCCACGTCACCGGTGTAGCTTTGGTGGTGATGAAATCCACCTCGTCTACGTGCAAAAACAAAATGATAAAGTGATTAAACACAGGGTTCTTTCCAACTTGAAATAAATCACTAGTAGAAAATAATTACGTACCTGAGCGTACTTTTTTTTTGGTTTTAGCAATTTTCTTTGAATGGTGGTATTTTTGTGGGATTTTTGTTTTTTTTTGTTTTTGTTTTTGACAATATTCCAAAGCAACGTGGTTCTACAGAAAATAACTTAGTAGTTATCCTGCAAACGAAATGTTAGAAAAGTGATCGTGGCTGTTTTTGATTTTCCAGATCGCTCGAAGGCGTAGGAAAAGAACATACACAACCAACAACCAAACAAATATTAATAATATGAAAAAGGAAAATAATGATTGAAATGACAGTTGGAAAACAAAGCTAGAGGACCTGCAATGTTAGAACAAGAAACTAAAAAAATTGTGACCGTTTCTGATTTTTCAGATCGCTCAAGGCGCAAGAAACAAGCATATGCGGATACAATTGGAATAGTTTTTTTAAATGTTAATAATTATTGCGATTAATCATGATTGTAAAATAACGATAATGATTATCTTCACAAAAAAGAAAAATGATGAAAGAAGAGTGTGAAAACGTTACCTAGAAGTGTTGTCGTGGAAAATTGAAATATAAGGCAAAAATTATAAATATAAAAAAATTATTTTCCAGAGCTCGGGTGGCCTCACGTTTCTGATTTCCAAGACCACTTTTGAAGTGCAAGGAAAAAGCATACGTGTGAGGTTGTTACATGAAATAAAAAATAAAAAAACTATAATTTTGTTGTTTTTGTTAAAAAGACAGTGTTAAAAGAAATGAAACCAAATTTTTTTCGTAAGTCTAAATCTAAAAATAAAATAAAAATAAAGACAACAAAAATCCCGCAAAAATACCACCATTCAAAGAAAACTGTTGAAAAAAAAAAAAAAAAGTACGCTCAGGTACATAATTATTTTCTACTAAGTGATTTATTTCAAGTTGGAAAGAACACTGTGTTTAATCACTTTATCATTTTATTTTTACACGTAGACAAGGTGGATTTCATCACCACCAAAGCTACATCGGTGATATGGACTTGACTACCACACACCAACAACATTTGTATCTGCATTGCACTTTGAGACCTAGTCTCATCACAACGTTCGGTATTTACCTCGCCGATGCTCTTCACTTACAGGTAATGCTGTTGTGCAGCGCATGCGAGTCATAGCTAAATACAGAACAACGAAGCTGAAGCCTGGGCATCGTCCCTGTAAATCTTCGGGGAGTTATAAGGACACCATATACATTCATCCCTCCATCACCTTCCACCTTTTCACAAAACCTATTCTCGGACGTGGTAATTCACTCTAAAACAGAAAGTAAGAATTGGTGACTCTCCTCCAAAGTGCTCTAAGGGTTCATTGTATCAATTCTCGTCCCCTTACTGAATTATGTATATCAGACTAGGGTATATTGGAGGACACATCTTCTTAGAGTAATAAGAGCATGTATCCACCATTTCACAACATACTTGTATGATTGCATGAAACAATGATCGTTCCTGTAGAAGTTACTTCATAAGCCAAAATAATTGAATCCACATGATTGCTTGCTGTTTGAAAACAAAATAGTTTTACATTTTTATCATAAAACTTGGCTGATATCAATGTGTTCATTGTAAAAGTTCAGACCCTAGTTGTGTTCCACAAAAAAATTAGTTCTCGACCAATTCAATACCAAGCGAAAACATCCAAACAATCCAACCACACAGACCAAAACATCGCACCAATTTCATTAGCTTGCTTCAGCTAACAATACATCTGCCATAGCTTATCTTCAGCTATATCCAACTGATATTGAGTGACTAGCATTCACTCCCCATATCGTCAATCGTCAATCGTCAAAACATCCTTCATAGCTTGTTTCCAACTATATCAAACTAATATTGGGTGACTTGTTTGAGTTCACTCATTATTCTGTCCACCATCGTGTTTATCCAAATCACAGCCAACACAAATCCTTTCATAACTCATTTTGAGTTATATCACAACCATATCACGATTAACCTATTTGGGTTACTCTCCACGTCAACAATTCAGAGCTTGTTTAAGCCAAATCTAAACCATTTTCATTATAGCTTATTTAAGCTATCACATATTTATCCGAGTAGCTTTTTTTAAGCTTTCTCCTTATAGCCTTACTTGTTAAAACTCGATTGAGCCAAAACAAAGATCACAATCAATAAATTGATTTCTTCCACCACACCATCTTCTTATTCACCTAAAGCAAATCTTCTTCTTCCAACCACACCTCTTCTATTAAGATACCTCCTCATGTGAATAACCAACCTTCATCCTTCAATCCACCCCCTTATTCTTATAACCCATTCTCTTCATTTTTAAGACTACCAAACTAACTTCCCCACCACATGAGGTACCTATTGGTCCCCCATCTCACACATTTAAAATCATTGACACGTGATGCAGTGAATATCAATTTTAAAAGATGGTAGACTTTTTTTATATCACCAAATCCCCACATAGCTATGGCAAACCTAATGCTCCACATCTGAGAATCCATCCCACTTACCAAACGGGTCAGTCAGTTTGGAAAAAGTTTGGTTATCTTGACAATGAACATATTCTAAGTTCTTCAGGCTCTTGGTTATATAATGACAACTTTGCTCCATATTATGAGTCCCCTCGGTTACCAAAGCTCACCGAATAATGAAAAACATGCGATGGCAGGGTAAAGGACTCGGTCCAAATGAACAAGGTCGTTTAGACCCGATAAATTACACACAACATCATGGTAAACATGGTCTAGGTTTCAAGGTGTTTGATGTTGCTCCCATAATAATTTCAAGTGACAATGATGACACCAGTTCTGATAATGAAATCCAGGTCTCAATGTAGTCTTTTTGAGGACCTCACTGAAACACATCTTTCCTTTGAACATTTATCTATTAATGTCATCAATTTTGAGCCTACACATCCGAGTCTCATAGACCATGGCCAACCACATCATGCAGCCATGGACATGTTCCAAAATGATGAAGCCATCGAAGAATTCCTTAGAACTCGTGACCAAATCCCTACTTTCGACCATAGAAAAGGATTTGAAATCAATCTAAATGAATCAGCCTATTTTGGCGAAGAGATAAAATATTCAGATCCTTCACCCTTAGAAAATTTGGATTAAAAGCGCAAACAGAGGATTTCCCATAGTCAAAACCTCACTGCCACCCTATCCACCAACCATGTCAACAAAACGTCCCAACAAACACTTGACACTGATGACCTACATCAACCATTGGCATCGTTCTCCGAAAAGGATACATCTAAAATGCTTGTAGAAGAAACAAAACACATAAACATTGGCACCACTAAACATCTAAAAATTTTACAACTTGGCATCAGTCTGTCTGACCAAGAATGCATGGAATTCACAACACTCATTGAATTCCAAGATATATTTGCATGGACATATAAGGACATGCCAGGCCTGGACCCATCTCTTGTAGTACACCATCTTGTGGTACATCCGGATGTAAAACATGTAAAACAAAAACTACGCAAAATACATCCCCAAGTTGCATTGTTTGTCAAAGCTGAACTCGAGAAACTCTTAGAAGCTGACTTTATCAAATCTATTGATTATTCGGCATGGATATCTAACATAGGTCCCATTACCAAGAAAACTCCCAATATTAGAATATGCATAGACTTCTGTGACATCAACAAGGCTTGTCCCAAAGATGACTTTCCCTTGCCAAATATAGACATGATTGTTGATTCTACGACAGGCCATGAAATGTTTTCCTAATGGATGGATTCTCTGGTTACAATCAAATACGTATTGATGAAGGACATTAACATAAAATGGTATTTACTACACCATGGGGCACCTTCTGTTATAAGGTCATGCCTTTTGGCTTGAAAAATGCTGGTGCCACCTATTAATGAGCAATGACTGTCATCTTCCATGACATGTTACATGATATCATGGAAGATTATGTTGATGATATATTAGCAAAATCTAAAACACGAATAGGGCATCCAAGTGTGTTGAGACATATTTTCGATAGATTACGCGAGTACAAGGTTCGTCTTAACCCAAAGAAATGTGTGTTCGGAGTAACCTCTGGTAAATTATTAGGGTTTAGTGTCTCACGAAGAGGCATAGAAGTGGATCATGCCAAAGTCAAAGCCATTATGGAAATGCCTTCTCCTCAAAACCTAAAACAATTACGCAGTCTTCAGGGAAAGATACAATCTATTCGGTGTTTCATATCAATGTTGGCTGACAAGTGCCATCACTTTAATCAATTGCTCAAGAAAGATGCACACTTTCACTGGAACCATGATTGCCAAGACTCTTTTGCTAAGTTAAAAGAATACCTCTCTAGTCCGCCTGTTCTTATGTCACCAGTTGCTAATAAACCCATGTTGCTTTATACATCTGCCACTGAACATGCCATAGGAGCTTTACTAGCACAACATAATGATCAAGGAAAAGAACAGGCTGTATATTACCTTAGTCGAACACTTATTGAGCATGAAGTACGTTATTCCCAAATTGAAAAAGTATGCTTAGCGGTCGCCTTTGCATTCCATAAGCTATGTCATTACTTGCTTAATCACACAACTAAGTTGATTGCCAAAATTGATCCTCTCAAGTATTTGTTGTCAGACCCATTCTCACGAAAGAATGTCTAGTTGGGTCGTATTACTTAGTGAATTCGATGTCAAATTTGTTCCACAGAAAGCAATTAAAGGACAAGCCCTTTCCGACCAACTTACCAAGGCACCCCTTCCTGGCACAAAACCACTTCAGTTCTCTTTTCCTGATGAAGATATTCTACACATAGACATCGCGCTAGCTTGGACTCTATTTTTTGATGGATCTTGTAATCTCCATGGCCCAGGGGCTGGTATTTTGCTTATCACACTTAGCGGACATGTTATCCCCAAATCATTTCGCTTAACATTCCCATGTACCAACAATATCGTAGAATATGAAGCTCTCATCGCAGGATTAAAACTGGCTATATCTTGGAATCTTACAGAATTAGTTGTATTTGGTGATTCTTTACTTATCATCAAGCAAGTTACTGATGAATACCAGGTCAAGGACGAAAAATGGATCCCATATAAACGCATGGTGGATAGTCTTCAAAGCTATTTTCGATTAATTAGCTTTGATCAAATTCCTGAATTTGTAATAAATTTTCCGATGCTATGGCAACCATCGGATCCCTATTAGAAATCGCATCTAGTCAACCCCAGGCACATTTTTTTGTCTAACATCTCTTAATGCCTCGCCTATGATCTTCTGAAAACACTGTGGTATGTGATATCGTGGGTCCGAATAACCCTTGATACCATGATCTTTATACCTTCATTCGTGATAAAACATTTCCTGCCGACATGAAACCAATGCATAAACGTGCTTTAGCACAATGTGCTTCTCGTTACACAATTTTAGTAGAAACTCTTTATAAACGAGGATATGATGGCACCCTACTTTGATGTCTTAATCAGGAAGAATCCTTGAGTGTTTAGCCGAAGTCCATTCTGGTATCTGTGGAGCACACACAAATGGTATCGCCTTAGCCAAGAATTTCTTACGAATTGGATATTATTGGCCCACCATGGAAAGTGATGCATGTCATTTTGTCAAACGTTGTCAAACATGTCAAAAGCATGGAAATCTTATCCACGCACCTTCCCAGGCATTACAATCGATAACCACACCATGGCCCTTCTCTTAATGGGGACTTGACCTCATTGGTAAAATCAGACCAACATCTTCCGATGGACATAAGTTCATCATTACCGCTACCGATTACTTCACTAAATGGGTAGAAGCTATGCCTCTCACTTATGTTACCGGTAGCCAAATATCGAAATTCATTTTTAATAATCTCATATGTCGATTTGGTATTCCATCCGCTCTAGTTGCAGATAATGGCAAATCATTTAAAAACTAGGATGTAAAAGACCTAGCCAAACGTTTTCACATCAAACTTAAATGGTCCACTCCATACTACCCTCAGGGCAACGGTCAAGCGGAAGCAACCAATAAGACCTTAAAATCCATCATGGAAAAAATTTTCAACACCCATGGACGTAATTGGCATACTCAAATTTCCCCGCTCTTTGGGCTTACCGTACATCTTACCGCACACCTACCAGAGCCACCCCATTTTCCCTTGTTTATGGTTGTGAAGCCATTTTACCTATTGAGATAGAACTCCCATCCTTGAGGATCTCCCTTAAAGATGTAATTAATGAGGATGAATACCGACAGTCACGGCTTCAAGAGCTTGAGCTTCTCGATGAAAAACAACTTAATGCTCTCAATCATCTTCAAGTCTATCAAAACCGACTGTAACGCAATTATCATAAAAATGTAAGACCCAGAGAATTTGAAATTGGTGACCTCGTTTTAAAATAAAATCAAAAGAATACCACTAAAGAACGAGGAAAGCAAGGAAAATTTGAGCTTAATTGGTTAGGACCTTATGTAATCACAACTGCTAAATTTGGTTTTGGAGTCTATAACTTGGCCACTGAAGATGGTCAAGATCTTGATGAACCAATGAATGTAGTTCATTTAAAGAAAATTTATCCTTGAGATGTTCACTATTCCAGGATACAACGTGTACATTGTTCCTTTTGTCTTGCTTATTTTCGAATAATTTAAATTTATTCATTTCCATTGGTAGATATTTTCTTTATCAAAATCACATCTTCATATTTATCATCATGAGACAAGTGCTAATATAAATCCTATTAAGTTTGTGAGCGTCATACTTCTTCCATTTTCAGTCACTTTCCTCTATGGTCATACCTAGAAGCTTACTGATGGTAATATATTCCCTTCAAATACATTCTCTCTTTCATAACAAAGCTCTAAACTTTGTTACCCAGTTCATTTGGTTGTCCATCTCAGCCTTCGGTGTTGAACCCTTGCGTCCTACTAGTCATGTGGGGCTGAGATTGGGGGAAGACGTTTCTTCCCAAATACAAAGCACTATTATAAAAATCCATCAATTCAATAACTTATGAATAATTCATTGTCACATCTTTTATCCTTCATAGTCTTTGGTGTTGAGCCCACACTTCTTATTGGTAGTGTGAGACTGGGAATGGAGGAAGGTGCCCTTACTCGTCTACGTCTTGTCTTTAGTGCTAAACCCTTGCCTCTTACAAGTGGCATGAGGTAAAGCGTAGAGGGTCATTCTCATACAAGCATAAAAACATTGTAAAATATTCAAAAAAAAAAAAAAAAAAAAAAAAAGACAAAAAGGAATTCACTCACCTATATTTTACCTTCGGTGATGAGCCCTTACTTCTCACTAGTAGCATGGGGTAAGGCATAGGGAGTCATTTGAAAAATACAAAATCTTATAGTGCTTATAAATTATAGAATCCCCAAACACGTAATTTAGATGCCTAAGTGAAGAGAGAACTATCTCTTAAACCTCATAGCTTACCAATCAGATGGCCACATAACTATCTAAGTCTAGCACATGACTCATAAAGTGAAAGCCATTTTTGAAACTGGTTCAATACCATTATGAAGAATGGAGTCACAATTTCCCAAAGGGATTGTTGTTAGCATTTGTCTCTATATTCATTATCTACCTCTTGCGTCCTTGATTCTCGGTGATGAGCCCACACATCTTACTAGTTGTGTGGAGTCAAGAATGGAGCTGGAATTCTTTTCATCATATCATCACCACCATATCCTTCCAATGGAAAGAGAATTTGTGCTTTCTTCGAGCATAAGTTACCACACAAAACATGATACATACGGATAATATCCTGGTTTATCGCCTCTCAAAACTAAGTCGCACTTTGGTCCATAAATTGCCAATCATAGTGTAAAAATCCACAAATCGTCAAAAATCTAAAAACAAGTGTAAAAATCTAAAAAAAAATATTTAAAAATCGTCAAAAATCTAAAAAACATTGTAAAAATCAAATAATCCAAAAACATTTGAAAATCTTCAAAAATCCAAAAACAAAGTGTAAAAATTTAAAAACATTTGAAAATTGTCAAAAACCTAAAAAGATTAGAAACAATCGTCAAAATCCAACAAAATTGCAAAAAAAAAAAAAAAACTCTAAAATAACTAACACAATTTAACCTTTGAACTACTATCCCCAACGAATGATCCAATCACCTTATGATTACCAAATTCAAACCACTTCTCCTTGTGTGAATCATCGCTTAGGGGCAAATTCGGCTCTCGTTGTTTCCTTGTTTGAGGAGAATGACCCAATGCTTTACTATGTCCTCATACCCCTGCTTGGGGGCACATCCAATCAATCCTCACTGTGGAACACGTTAGGGACATGTTTATTGGTTCTTGTGTTGCATTATTAGTTGTAAATTATTAATTACTTTCTTGCATCTTGATATATTACAGGGGGCATCTTGATTTTATGTATCCTGGTGTTCTCTCTAATATTCTTACGTTATCTGATTGCATGTCGTACTGGGGCATCATACTTTCTTGATGGCCTTTGTCTATGCTCTCTTCCATTTGCATATCGTACTGGGGCATCAAACCTTTTTGATGGCCCTTGTCTATGCTATCACGCATATTACAGTCTAGTCATCCTGATCTTTTATATCACGATGCATCCTATTATGTGCTATATTAAAATTAAGATACTTTTCGTCACGTGAGTATCTTCCTGCATGATCAACATCTTACTTTGCACCCCATCCATTCACCCATACTAATGCATTCTCCAGTTTGGGAATCCTACTTGATCACCGTTGCAGTTTGTGAATCCTACTTGATGATCTTTCTCAAGTAGCATTCACTATCCAAAGCTCCTCCTCCCCCACCATGCTCACCATGTATTTGATCCATTCATCCTCGCTCCTCATTTTTACTCCTCCGCCACTTATACCCATATTACCCTTCTCACCATTCCTGTCCCCTCTCACCCATTTGTATTCTTTCCTTTCCCCTTCGCTTTCCGCTTGACAATCTTATCTTAATAACCCTTCTATATGGGATCCCTAGTGGAATTTTACTCTCTCCTTAAGATCTTCCCCCTTTGTAGAAGCTTCTTCACCACCTCCCCTCTCATCAAATAACAATCATCACCACACACATATTCCCATTCCACCTCTTCTGATTCTCATTCTCACATCATTACTCTCACCACGCGGGCATCCCAATTCAGGATTCCCCTCACACTCTCTACCCTCCACTGCATATATTCCTTCATCCATTTATGTTACACTCCTTTGTTTCCTTTTTTTCTTATTATCACCTCATCTCATATCATAGACCACTCATGCATACCTCACTCACTCTTTTCTCATCCTTCCCCAAATCTGTCTTATGCCTGGTCATCCTACTTACACGCTTTCGTAGTATGGTAAATTCGCTTGAGGGTTCCCCTTCAGTCCATTTTGTCATACCGTATTCCCACCAACTCTAACATCATCCATTTTCTTCCTTAGCTTGGCGATCTTACTTAACCATTCCGGCCGCATGGCAATCTTACTTAAGACTTCCACTTAAGGTTGATCTGCCCTATGGCCTTCCCTCATCCCATCATATTTCCCCATCTTATTTCTCCCACCTCTCATCGCGATCATCTTCTTCAACCTACCATTCCACCCCTGTCCCCAATATCATTTTGTCTTTCTCTTTACATATCATCCCTGTCGGTTGGGTGATCCTACAAAACCTCTCCAACAACATGACAATCTTACTTAAGAGATTCTCTTAAGCATGACATGTCATCTTACACTCGCCCATCACTCTACAATCTCACCATCCATCTTTCCTCTTCATTCCCCATCATCACATATTTTTACCACCACTATCACCCTCCTCTGCTTGGCAATCTTACTTAACCACTCACCCGACATGGCGATCTCACTTAAGAGTCCCTCTTAAGGATGATCTGTCTCCTTGCCTTTCCCCATCACTACACACCCTTCACCCTTCATTTTTTCTTGGCATTCCCCATTATCACATCCTTTCACCTCCTTTTCGATTCTCGCAAACACCACTTCTCGCTTGACCACTTGTCATCTCCAGTTTCGCTCACATGGCAATCTTACTTAACCACTTCCGTCACATGACAATCTTATGTTAGGGTCCTCCCTACACTTAACTTGTCATCGTGAACTTCTCCCCGCCTCATTCTTCGTTCACTTTGTTGATCGCTTCTTCCACTTGATATCTCCTACTACCCACTTTTTCCTCCTACTATTATCCTTTCTCCACATATCCTCTTACAACATACATATAATCTCTTCCGCCTACAATCACGTTCTTTCCCCCCATTTTCCCCTTCTTGATCCATCATCCTTCATACCGTTTCTTCCCATTCTTTTCATGTCTTGGTTCTTCATCCTCACTTCGTTCATCCTCATCACCCGCATCCTCTCCTCACTTTCACCTAGTCCCAACTCATCCACTTCATCTTCTCACATTCCCCCCACATTTCTACCCACACACGCATTCACCATTATTGTTAACACTCCTATATCATTCTTTCATCATCATCTTCTCTTCCCACGCTAATAATTGTAAACAGGTTTTCCTTAAAAATCATCAATCCTCATTCCGCACGACCTCATTCACTCCCTTGGACCTTCTCGAGTTTCCCTTCATTCCTTCCCTCCTCTAAGCCCACCACTCATTGTAAAAGGGTTTTCCTTAACGTCCCTTTGTTGGCATTACCCTTTCCAATCCTCATTAGCTTTCTCCTTTTCTTCATTTTTTCTCTCACCCTTCCCCACCACTCATTGTAAAAGGGATTTCCCTAACATCCCCTCATTGACATTGCCTCTTCTATCCCCATTCTCTTTTCTCTCCTATTCTTATATAGCTTGTTTAGGGTTTAAGGTTTTTTCAAATGTTTTTATATTTTTAGATTTTTACTTTGTTTTTAGATTTTTGACGATTTTTAAATGTTTTTGACTTTTTGACGATTTTCAAATTTTTTAGATTTTTTGATTGGGTGTAATGTTTTTGGATTTTAGACAGTGTTTCTAATCTTTTTAGATTTTGACGATTTCTAATTTTTTTTGTTGAATTTTGGATGATTGTTTCTAATGTTTTTGGTTTTGACAATTTTCAAATGTTTTTAGATTTTAGATTTTTACACTATTTGTGGATTTTTGACGATTTTCAAATGTTTTTGGATTTTTAAATTTTTACATTTTTTTAGATTTTTGATGATTTTTAAATGTTTTTGTATTTTTAGATTTTTGTTGGATTTTGGACGATGGTTTGTAATGTTTTTGGGTTTTTGACAATTTTCAAATGTTTTTAGATTTTTAGATTTTTACACTGTTTTTAGATTTTTGACGAATTTCAAATGTTTTTGACTTTTTTGACAATTTTCAAATGTTTTTAGATTTTTGACGATTCTATGTAA
This sequence comes from Taxus wallichiana var. yunnanensis, assembly GCA_018340775.1. Lineage (NCBI taxonomy): Eukaryota > Viridiplantae > Streptophyta > Pinopsida > Cupressales > Taxaceae > Taxus > Taxus wallichiana. The sequence goes on from CM031239.1 coordinate 343,363,852, forward strand.
TGTTTTTAGATTTTTGACGAGTTCTAATTTTTTTGTTGGATTTTGGACGATTGTTTCTAATGTTTTTGGGTTTTTGACAATTTTCAAATGTTTTTGGATTTTTAGATTTTTACATTGTTTTTGGATTTTTGACGATTTTCAAATGTTTTTGGATTTTTAGATTTTTACATTGTTTTTAGATTTTTGACGATTTTCAAATGTTTTTGAATTTTTACATTGTGATTGGCAATTTATGGACCAGAGTGTAGACTTATTTTTGAGAGGCGATGTAATGTGTTTTGTGTTGTAACTTATGCTCAGAATAACACAAATTCTCTTTCCATTGGCAAGATATGGTGGTGATGATATGATGAAAAGAATTCCAGCTCCATTCTTGACTCACACAACTAGTAAGATGTGTGGGCTCATCACCGAGAATCACCGAAGACAAGACATAGATGAGTAAGGGCACCTTGCTTCATTCCCGATCTCACACTACCAATAAGAAGTGTGGGCTCAACACCAAAGACTATGAAGGACGAAAGATGTGAGAATAAATTATTAATAAGTTATTGAATTGATGGATTTTTTTATAATAGTGCTTTGTATTTGGGAAGAAACGTCGCCCTGATCTCACCCCACAAGGACTAGTAGGATGTGAGGGTTCAACACCGAAGCTGATATGGGACGACCAAATGAATTGGGTAACGAAGTTTAGAGCTTTGTTATGAAAGAGAGAATGTATTTGAAGGGAATATATTACCATCGGTAAGCTTTCTAGGTATGACCTAAAGGAAAGCGACTAAAAATGGAAGAAGTATGATGCTCACAAACTTAATATGATTTATACTAGCATGTGTCTCATGATGATAAATATGAAGATGTGATTTTGATAAAGAAAATATCGCCAATGGAAATGAATAATTTTAAATTATTCGGAAATAAGAAAGACAAAAGGACAATGTACACGTTGTAACATGGAATAGTGAACATCTCAAGGATAAAATTTCTTTAAATGAACTACATTCATTGGTTCAACAAGATCTTGACTATCTTGGTGGCCAATTTATAAGCTCCAAAGCCAAATTTTTTTGTGATTACATAGGGTCCTAACCAATTAATCTTAAATTTTCCTTGTTTTCTCATTCTTTAGTGTTATTTTTTTGATTTTCTTTTAAAATGAGGTCACCAATTTCCAATTCTCTGGGTCTTACCTTTTTATGATAAGCGTGTTGCGATCGGATTTTGATAGACTTGAAGATGATTGAGAGCATTAAGTCATTTTTCATCGAGAAGCTCAAGCTCTTGAAGCCGTGACTATTTGTATTCATCCTCATTAATTACATCTTTAAAGGAGATCTTCAAGGATGGGAGTTCTATCTCAATAGGTAAAATGAATTTATAACCATAAACAAGGGAAAATGGGGTGGCTCTGGTAGGCGTGCGGTAAGATGTACGGTAAGCCCAAAGAATGGGGTAAATTTGAGTATGCTAATTACATCAATGGGTGTTGACAATCTTTTCCATGATGGATTTTAAGGTGTTATTGGTTGCTTCAGCTTGGCCTGAATTGCCTTAGTGAGGGTAGTATGGAGTGGACCATTTAAGTTTGATGTGAAAACGTTTGGCTAGGTCTTTTACATCCTAGTTTTTAAATGATTTACCATTATCTGTAACCAGAGCGGATGGAATACCAAATCGACAAATGAGATTATTAAAAATGAATTTTGATATTTGGCTACCGGTAACATAAGTGAGAGGCATAACTTCTACCCATTTAGTGAAGTAATCGGTAGTGGTAATGATGAACTTATGTCCATCGGAAGATGTTGGTATGATTTTACCAATGAGGTCAAGTCCCCATTGAGAGAAGGGCCATGGTGTGGTTATCGATTGTAATGCTTGGGAAGGTGCATGGATAAGATTTCCATGCTTTTGACATGCTTGACAACGTTTGACAAAATGACATGCGTCACTTTCCATGGTGGGCCAATAATATCCAACTCGCAAGATTTTCTTGGCTAAGGCGATACCATTTGTGTGTGCTCCACAGATACCAGAATGAACTTCGGCTAAGACACTCAAGGATTCTTCCTGATTAAGACATCGAAGTAGGGTGCCATCATATCCTCGTTTATAAAGAGTTTCTACTAAAATTGTGTAATGAGAAGCACATTGTGCTAAAGCACGTTTATGCATTGGTTTCATGTCGGCAGGAAATATTTTATCATGAATGAAGGTATAAAGATCATGGTACCAAGGGTTATTAAGACCCACAATATCACATACCATAGTGTTTTCAGGAAGATCATAGGCAGGCATTAAGAGATGTTAGACAAGAAAACGTGCTTGGGGTTGACTAGATACGATTTCTAATAGGGATCCAATGGTTGCCATAACATCGGTAGATTTATTACAAATTCTGGGAATTTGATCAAAGCTAATTAATCGAAAAATAGCTTCAAAGACTATCCACCATGTGTTTATATGGGATAAGTTTTTCGTCCTTGACCTAGTATTCATCTCAGTAACTTGTTTGATGATAAGTAAAGAATCACCAAATACAGCTAATTTTGTAAGATTCCAAGATATAGCCAGTTTTAATCCTGCGATGAGAGCTTCATATTCTATGATATTGTTGGTACATGGGAATGCTAAGCGAAATGATTTGGGGATAACATGTCCACTGGGTGTGATAAGCAAAATACCAGCCCCTGAGCCATGGAGATGACAAGATCCATCAAAAAATAGAGTCCAAGCTGGTGCGATGTCTATGTGTAGAATGTCTTCATCAGGAAAAGAGAAATGAAGTGGTTCTGTACTAGGAAGGGGTGCCTCGGTAAGTTGGTCGGAAAGGGCTTGTCCTTTAATTACTTTCTACGGAATAAATTTGACATCGAATTCACTAAGTAATACGACCCAACTAGACATTCTTCTCGTGAGAATGAGTCTAGACAACAAATACTTGAGAGGATCAATTTTGGCAATCAACTTAGTTGTGTGATTGAGCAAGTAATGACGTAACTTATGGAATGCAAAGGCGACCGGTAAGCATACTTTTTTGATTTGGGAATAACGTACTTCATACTCAATAAGTGTTTGACTAAGGTAATATACAACTGTTCTTTTCCTTGATCATTATGTTGTGCTAGTAGAGCTCCTATGGCATGTTCAGTGGTAGATGTATAAAACAACATAGGTTTATCAACAACCGGTGACATAAGAACAGGTGGACTAGAGAGGTATTCTTTTAGCTTGGAAAAGAGTCTTGCAATCGTGGTTCCAGTGAAAGTGTGCATCTTTCTTGAGAAAGCCCGATTAAAGTGATGGCACTTGTCAGCCAACTGTGATATGAAATGCTGAATAGATTGTATCTTTCCCTGAAGACTGCGTAATTGTTTTAGGTTTTGAGGAGGAGGCATTTCCATAATGGCTTTGACTTTGGCAGGATCCACTTCTATGCCTCTTCGTGAGATAATAAACCCTAATAATTTACCAGAGGTTACTCTGAACACACATTTCTTTGGGTTAAGATGAACCTTATACTCGTGTAATCTATCGAAAATATCTCAACACACTTGGATGCCCTATTCGTGTTTTAGATTTTGCTAATATATCATCAACATAATCTTCCATGATATCATGTAACATGTCATGGAAGATGACAATCATTGCTCGTTGATAGGTGGCACCAACATTTTTCAAGCCAAAAGGCATGACCTTATAATAGAAGGTGCCCCATGGTGTAGTAAATGCCGTTTTATGTTGATCTCCTTCAGCAATACGTATTTGATTGTAACCAGAGAATCTATCCATTAAGGAAAGTATTTCATGGCCTTCCGTAGAATCAATAATCATGTCTATATTTGGCAAGGGAAAGTTATCTTTGGGACAAGCCTTGTTGATGTCACAGAAGTCTGTGCATATTCTGATGCCGGGAGTTTTCTTGGCGATAGGAACTATGTTAGATATCCATGCCGAATAATTAATAGGTTTGATAAAGTCAGCTTCTAAGAGTTTCTCGAGTTCGGCTTTGACAAGCAATGTAACTCGGGGATGCATTTTGTGTAGTTTTTGCTTTACATGTTTTACATCCGGATGTACCACAAGATGGTATACTACAAGAGATGGGTCCAGGCTTGGCATGTCCTTATATGTCCATGCAAATATATCTTGGAATTCAATAAGGAGTGTTGTGAATTCCATGCATTCTTGGTCAGATAGACTAATGCCAAGTTGTAAATTTTTAGATGTTTAGTGGTGCCAATGTTTATGTGTTTTGTTTTTTCTATAAGCATTTTAGATGTATCCTTTTCGGAGAACGATGCCAATGGTTGATGTAGGTTATCGAGTGTCAAGTGTTTGTTGGGACGTTTTATTGACATGGTTGGTGGATAGGGTGGCGGTGAGGTTTTGACTATGGGAAATCCTCATTTGCGCTTTTGATCCAAATTTTCTAAGGGTGAAGGATCTGAATATTTTATCTCTTCACCAAAATAGGTTGATTCATTTAGATTGATTTCAAATCCTTTTCTATGGTTGGAAGTAGGGATTTGGTCGCGAGTTCCAATGAATTCTTCGATGGCTTCGTCATTTTGAGCATGTCCATGGCCGCATGATGTGGTTGGCCATGGTCTATGAGACTCGGATGTGTAGGATCAAAATTTATGACATTAATAGATAAATGTTCAATGAAAGATGTGTTTTAACGAGGTCCCAAAAAGACTACATGGAGACCTGATGTTATTATCAGAACTGGTGTCATCATTGTCACTTGAAATTATTATAGGAGCAACATCAAACACCTTGAAACCTAGACCATGTTTACCGTGATGTTGTGTGTAATTTATAGGTCTAAACGACCTTGTTCATTTGGACCGAGTCCTTTACCCTGCCATCGCATGTTTTTCATTATTCGGTGAGCTTTGGTAAATTGAGGGGACTCATAACATGGAGCAAAGTTGTCATTATATAACCAAGATCCTGAAGAACTTGGAATATGTTCATTGTCAAGATGACCAAACTTTTTCCAAACTGACTGACCCATTTGGTAAGTGGGATGGATTCTCAGATGTGGAGCGTTAGGTTTGCCATAGCTATGTGGGGATTTGGTGATATAAAAAGAGTCTGCCATCTTTTGAAATTGATATTCACCGCATCACGTGTCAATGATTTTAAATGTGTGAGATGGGGGACCAATAGGTACCTCATGTGGTGTGGAAGTTATTTTGGTAGTCTTAAAAGATGAAGAGAATGGGTTATAAGAAGAAGGAGGTGGATTGACGGATGAAGGTTGGTTATTCACAATAGGAGGTATCTTAATAGAGGAGGTGTGGTTGGATGAAGAAGATTGGCTGGATGAAGAAGAAGATGGTGTGGTGGAAGAATAATTGTTGCTGGAAGAAGAAGCTTGATTAGTGGAAGAAGATGATTGATTAGTGGGAGGACTGGTGGAAGGTGGTTGACTAACGAATGATAATGGATTGGAAAATGTGTTTTGGTTATGAGATGATGGTTTCTGATTATTGTTAGGGAGTGTATCAGGATCAATGTGTGTTTCATTAGGGATTATACGAGGTGGAGCATATTTATCTGTTGATGGACAATATTTATCATGTCGATACTATCCTTCGAGGAATCTACAATACTCAAAAGGTTGGGGATCCACACGTAATGTAAATTCCTTGTCCAAATGAGGAAACTTAATGCATTGGTGGAATGTTGATGGGACGGATTTCATGGCATGAATCCATGGTCGGCCGACAAGAATGTTATATGCAACTTCTACATCTACCACATGACAGACCGTGTCTAAGGTGATGGGTCCAACTTGGAGAGGCAACGTGATTGTGCCTTCAGACTTTCTTTTGCTATTATCATACCCATGAATGGTTATGATATTGTTTTGCAAATCATTTTCAGTGTAACCTAGACAATGTAAAAGTTTCATGGAACAAATATTTAATGCCGATCCATTGTCGATTAAGACGCACTTGATTTTATGATGAGTTACATAACCCTCGACGTATAAAGAATGATTATTAGTGATGTTGGGATTAAGCAGGTCAGTAGGGACCAAAAGATAAAATAGGATTGGGGACCGTAAGATGTGTAATTAAATCCTAGAATTTTTGTGAATTGATGTCCTTAGGGACACGAGCATTATTCAATGTTTGCATAAGGATGCGTTGTAGTGCGAGAGAAGAATTAAGTAGTTCCATGATTGAAATTTATGCGGCAGTCTTCTCTAATTGTTTGACAATATTAAATAACGGCGTAGGTTGTGGAGAGGAATTGGCGGCAGAATTAGATGGTGGATTAGGAGGTGATGTCGGGGATGAAGTGGCATATTTTTTGTTGTAGGGACCCACATTTTTTTCTGTCTAGTGGTGATCGCACAGTCAGTTCTGATCTTTATAGTTGCCACTAAGTCTTGGTCATAATCTATGGTCGAGATGACTGAGTCATACTCGACATTACTTGATGATTGACCCTTATCTTTTGAATTGTTATCATGATTAGGGAATGGATTTTTGAACATGTGAAGTTTTTCATTAGGTGTTTTTGTCTCAGAAGTATTTTCAACTTCTATGTCTCCACGTTCAATCAGGTCTTGGACGTAATGGCGGAGTTGCATGCATCGATCTGTGGAGTGCCCTTTTATGCGATGGTAATCACAATATTCGTTGTCTTTATACCAATTTGGTTTGGGTTGTCCTTCTTGAAGGGTCTGACAATGGGATATGTAATCATATTAGTATTTTCCAAATGACGAAAGACACTAGATAGAATTTCTCCGAGAGGAGTGAACTCTCTTTGTCGATCCCTAGAAGGAACTTCCTTTCTAGGGATAATGATGGGTTTTTTAGATTTTAATGTGTTGGTGGGATGGTTTTGGACATTTCAGACATGGCAGGAATCAGTAATTCCATCATTGATGATATTTCGATTCTAGTTAAAGAATTTAGATTTGTCCTGGTTTTGAGGAGTGTCTCGATAAGGTTGGTCTCTAAAGGGTGCTTTAAGTAAGCCCTTAGAAATGAGGGCTTTTTCAATTTGTGTCCCCTTTTCGATGACTTCTTGAAACTATTCAGATAATGCATTTGCATGTGGAATGATAATTTGGCATTGAGATTAGGGACAAAAATGCTAACTAGTTGTCTCTCGGGTACTGAGCAGGGAAATCGGCTTGCAATTCCATGCCATCATTGTAAAAAGGAGGTAAAATTTTCGTTTGGCCTTTGCCTAGTGTTGCAGAGATCAAGCATGGTTATTTCTAAGTCTAGATTATAGGAAAAATATTTTTGACAAATTTCTCCGATAAGTCTGCAAATGTCGTGACTAACCCTTTGGGAAGATGGAAAAACCAGTCTAAAGCTTGTCCTCCTAAACTTTGGGGAATAATCGTAAAAGGTACGTGTCTCAATAGGCAACTTCCTGACATTGCATGTAAAATTCCTTAACATGTTCATGGGGGTCGCCTTTGCTTTTGTATTTATCAAACTTAGGGATTTCAAAGGATGGCGGAAATGGTAATCGTGATATCTCTGTATCAAATGGATAAGGACACAATTCTTCAAAGTTGAATTGTTTTGATTGTTTTTGACCCTGAATGGTGTCTTTCATAAGTTTCCATTCTTGTGCAAATGGAGAAGCGGGGGACAGTTTATCAAACATGCCGTGAGTATTAGAATCCAGATTGAGGTCTTTTAATCTTTCAGCTCTAGTCGTTGCTTCCTCTAGTTTCTTTGTTAAGTCTTAGATTTTAGTGAATAACTCTTCGGCCGAGGAACCAATTAGATTGTTTGGTATTTCGTTGTGATAACTTGATTCACCGTTGTCGATGAGTTTATTTAAATTTTTGTCCCGAAGTCAGGGGGTAGTTTTGCCCCCATGGCTAGGATGTGTAACAAATATTCATTTTTATTTTGTTCTATCACCATATTGACTTGTTCTTGTTCTTCATTGGTGAGTTCTGGTTGTGTGACTTCTTCGTCGTCATTTTCATGATTGTGACTGCATGAGTGAATACCATGATGAAATGTGTCTGATTAAGTTGAAAAGTGGGTAGGAATTTTGAACAGGTGTGAGGAAATGAGAACTTGATTACTTTGGATTTATCGCGAATAAGCTCGTGATGACTGATAAGGAGAGTAACTCAAACAAGTTATCTCAATATGATGATGATGTAACTCGAGACGAGTTATTAGAGGATTTGTTGCACGTTGTGTAGATTTGGCTTAAACAAGCTCTGGACTATTGATGGGAGAGTAACCTGAATAGGTTAATCGTGATATGGTTGTGATATAACTCAAAATGAGTTATGAAAGGATTTGTGTTGGTTGTGATTTAGATAAACGTGATAGTGGACAAAATAATGAGTGAACTCAAACAAGTCACCCAATATTAGTTTGATATAGTTGGAAACAAGCTATGAAAGATGTTTTGACAATTGACAATATGGGCGTGCGAGAAATTCAAATTCAAATCTTCACCCACCATTCGTGGTCCCCTCACCTAAAATCCTCCACTTATGAATTAAAAATATAATTCAAATCCTCTCCCATTCTTCGTGGTCCCCACTCACCTAATCTTGCCGAAATTTTCAAACCACTCACTTAATCTTGCCCACATTTTCAAACCACTCACTTAATCTTGCCCACATTTTCAAACCATGATTACTTAAATTAATCTAAGCTAATCACTCCCTCAAAGTTATAAATACAACCTTACCCCTCCCCTCTAGACACATGGAGAAAAGTTATGGCTTAGGAAGATGGGCTACGGTAACACTCTGAATGAAAATTTTGAACGTGAGAAAAACGTCCTGGGAGCTGGTTTTTTTAATTTTCTGACTTCTGTACTTCACTTGAGAAGCGAAAATTTTGATAGCAAGGTTAAAAATAACAATAAACAGAAAGAAAGAGTTAGATCACAAAATGATTGATTAAAAGAAAAGAAAAGAAATGATTAACTTCCTACAAAGCAGTTATTTTAGCAAAAGTAAATAAATAAATGCATTTTCCGGATTGGTTGTCCCATGACAGTAAGGTGAGAAACTAATGATTATTTCATGTGTTTCTATAGATTACGAATGAATAGCAAAATCAAAACGAGGAACTAAACACCAAGCACCGAGGAGATCAAAGACAGAATGAGCTTTATAGTTTCATTGTTGTTATAACCTACAGATACACCACAAGACACCACACAACAAAAACACTACCCAAAGCGTGAAGGTTAACCAAAGAAGGCCATAAGGAATAAAAAAAGAAATAATAACGAATAATAATAAACAAAGAACAGATAAAACCACTAATTAGGAAATTAATGGTAACAGATCGAAAGTCCCACAGGTCGTGCCAAAATGTAAGCTAGGAAAAATACACTACTAACAAGGAAGTAAAACACAAACAATATTACCTCCTCTTTCACGTTCCGTAGCAAACCTCAGAATGGGCTAGGAAACTTGGATTGAGCCCTGATTGTGTGATATGTAGGTGCTTTTCTTCAAGACGGAGCAAGACCTTCTTGTAAAAACGATCCTCTTACTTTGCACCAGATGGGAAAAAAGGATTATGAGGCTATTTGGGCATTAGGATGAGGCCAAATGATGTTCTTTGCTCAAAGGATGCTAGAATTTAGATATGGAATTCAAGCTTATTCTCCGTGTGTTTAGAGGGGATGGGTAAGGTTGTATTTATAGCTTGGGAGAGTGATTAACTTAGATTAATTTAAGTAATCATGGTTTGAAAATGTGGGCAAGATTAAGTGAGTGGTTTGAAAATGTGGGCAAGATTAGGTGAGTGGTTTGAAAATGTGGGCAAGATTAGATGAGTGGGGGCCACGAAGAATGGGTGAGGATTTGAATTATATTTTTAATTCATAAGTGGAGGATTTTAGGTGAGTGGGGACCATGAAGGGTGGGTGAGGATTTGAATTTGAATTTTTAATTCAATAGTAGAAAAACATGGAGAATAATGACATGTGGTGAGGATTGGGTTATTTTTTGGATTTTGAAATGGATAATTAATCAAATTATATTTGATTAATTCGAAGTGTATTTTTGTGGGAAATGAGGAAGGAGAATTAATTGATTTAGGACAGATGTGAAATTAGGGTGTCTACACATACAACTAACTCTTTAAAGCCTATTATACCTCTATAAAGCCTATGAGAATGAGCACCTACCCATTTTATAAAATATATAAATATAACCTTTATTCTTCCTCTATGTTGCTGTGTGAGAACATTAAAACGTAACCTTTATTTTTCCTCTATATTGCCTTTTTCAAAATATTTAGAATGGGCGAATCTCCATTCTCATACAATCAACATTGAGGAAGAAAAGAGATCACATTTTTCATTTTTATCGAACTCGGCATCTCCTCATTTTAAACATTCTCCTATAGGGAATATAGAGGGGTAATACACGCAATATTCTTCTTCTTCTTTATTAATTATTAATAGTAATTTATTATTATTATTAATATTAAAATATATTAATTACAATAAATACAATTATTAATATTTTAATTAAACATGAATTATTACTAATACTACTTTGTTGATTATCAATACTATTAGTTATTATCTAAAATGTTAATAGTATTTGTTTGTAATCATTTACTAACAAATATTTATTAAGATTTCTATTAACATTTAAATACTATTTATAATCAAACATTATTATTTATTACTTAGTAAGTATTATTATTATTTGTCAATCACATATGATTATTAGTACTAATTAATTAATTAATTAATATTTTTGTATTAAGTATTATTATATATTATTTACTAATATTAGATATTATTAATAATATTAAACTTATTAAAACAATTTATTAGTGATATTATTCGATATAAAAAGATTAATTCTAATTAAATATTCTTAATTATTACAATTAACATTATTTTTAATTAAAAATGATATTTTTCATTGATCTTTATTTAATATATATTTATAAGTAATTAAAACATTGTTTGAAATGATATCTATATTAAATGTAAAAATAAGTGTTTCTTATAAACAATTAAATATATTTTGAAATTCTTTCAAGTATTAGTTTCATAAAGGTACAATTTATGAAAGCATAGTTAAAAATTATTATGGTTTTAAGGATAATTAAAAAGTATTATGGTTTTAAAGATAATTAAAAAGTATTATTTTTTCAGTTTAGTTGTATTTTCAACGGCATAATTTTCAAATTTTAAAAACTACATTTTGTATCTCACAAGTATTTATTATGGGAGTTATTAATGTGACAAGTATTTTCAAATTTTTAAAAATCGCGCTTTGTATTTGTGCAACATTTATTATGGAAGTTTTTTCAAATTTTAAAAATGCCATGCTTTATTTTTGGGTGGAAATTGTTAATGGTCGTGTAGATTATAATTTTTTTGATTTTAAATCATTTGGGTTTCATTTCTTTGTTCTCTTATGATCAAGTGTTGTAGGCCGATTATAATATTCAAATATGGCCATCATCATTAGGTTTAATTGCAAAAAAGTATTTAGTTACAATTGCAGAGAAGTATATCACACGGAATATTCAAGGTTTTCTCACACGAAAGACATTCAATTGCAGAGGAAACTATCCAGATTTAATTCTAATATCTTTTTTCTTATTCCGTTTACTCTTAATATAAACAATATTGACCAAACAACGTAAACCCGAACTATTCTTTCAAATAGTAGTGACAAATTAAAATTAACAATTAAAATTAACAAAAAAATACAAAAAGTAATTGTTTTTGTTTTTAATGAAACAATGGATATAATAAATACTCGTGTATGGTGTTCATAATCTCTTCTTTAAACCCAAGACTATCTTTCACCCTTTTTCTTTGTCTCTGCATTTGTTTTGAAACTTAGTACTCTTTTCTCCGTATCTACAACCGTCATTCGTGGATTCAAATTATTAGAAACAAAATTGTTTTATTATGCTAATTTTTTTTTTTTTTTAAATGTATATATTCTATCGGTGCACCTCATTTGTCATTAAAAGTAGGAACTAGGTAGAAAGAACCTTGTTTGATAAACACTTCCTCATTTGGACTTCCAAATCACCTTAACACCATGTAACGCCTACAAGCATCTACATAATCTCGTTATCCAATCAAGGCAAATCCATTTCCAATCACTGCAACAATTTTATTTTTCTATGCCATGTAAAATAGTTAGCAAGGTCGGTTCAAATAGAATTGGCAAGTTTCTTCTTCTCATTGTTCCAAACTAAATATAAGATATATATGAAAACAAAAATGATTATGCTTATTCCTCATTATAGATTTCAAATATCTTGAGTAATATGAATCAACTCTCTCAATTACATATATATCAAAAGAAGAGGTTACATTTATCATTTTGTATAGAATGGGCGAGTCCTCATTTTCATTGGTGTTATAGAACATTAAAATAAGTCTATAAAAGGTATTAAAATGACATTTAGTAAAGTTGACCATTAAGGCATATTTCTGTTTAATGTTATTAACTCTTCCACGATGAGCTCATTGACATATACAACTTAAATGTTTATAGAGTTATTAGAATAATAAAAAATAAGTTTTAATATTTATGTATATTTCCTTTACAAAGTGCACGCCTAGATTTGAATCACTTAAGATGTTTTAGTTAATAGAAATCTCCAAATCAATGCTACTAAATAGATGGTCTTATGTTGCCATTGAAAAGAGAAGGACAATCATGGGTTCTTTCAATGAATAAAGTGGGTAAACTTCCGATTTGAATTTATAATCTGCACACAAAAACACTTAGAAAAATGTTATTTATTTTTCTTTGGTTAGGGGACCTACCTTGGTCGATCCCTAACCATTTAAGGAGATAAAATACATTTTATTGAATAAAAATGACAAAATAATGCATGAAAATGAATGGTATACCTAACCTAGTCGCAAGGCATTCGCGGGTGTAATTCACTAAAAATTGCATGGAGGTTACTGAAGCCGATTGCATGTGCGAATGACACATGTGTTGAAATTTTACCAAAACAATGATATTATGAGTTGCACCAGTCTTTTGTGATCTACCTTTACCTCTCCAAAACCTGCAATACCGAAATATGTGAGCAAAGAAGCAAAAACTCAAGTATGGGCTCAAGTGCACAAAGAGTCAAGGAGTTGAAATGATGGGGGTGAGTGGTGTTTTATAGTTTTTGAGTGCATAGAAGAATGTGACACATATGGGTGCAATGTGCATAGATGGGTGAGATGATAAGGGTCCATAGTGCATTGGGCATGCAAATGGGTAGGTGGGATGGACATAATTAAATGTGAGTGGGTGAGGGTTAGTAAATGAGTGATGATGTGTCTTTTATCACCATTTTGTGGGGTTTTATATTTTTAGTTGATTTTATAGGAGGATTGTGTTTTATGATGTTTTTGTAGTTTTGAATAGGAAACCTTATGCATAAGATGAGTTTTCTAATGTTTACATTTTACTCCTTTTTGGGATGCATGTTTTTGCGGGAAGGATGCAATGGGGATCATATAACCCTATAATAATGGTTTCCGTAGTCGCGGGCTTAGATGGTTGTCTAGATAGATAGGAACCTAGAAATTTGATTGATGGGTCACTTCGGTTGGAGTCTGCGAAGGGATCGACATGTTGATTTCACAAGTTAGGGACTATTGATTCAATTGATTAAGATGATATGATGACTAGATTTCATAAGATTGATGAGAATTGATGTGTTATCCCCCTCAGTGACAATTTTTAAAGCCGCAAGTTTCCCTAACATAGCTTGGGATGAAAAGTGGCAATTTAAAATGATAAAAAATGAACCTTGGCGAATGCATGATGTGTGGAAGAAAGGAAATTTTTTCCCGACCAAGTGTAGGTGAAAATGTGATAATATATATGTACAACAATGGATGCAAGTTAGTGTTGACATGTGTGAGTTTAGATGTTTTCATTGATGTAAAAACTCATTAATGAAAAAGAGGGTGATGGAGGAGTGCTAGAAGGTGTTGAGGATGATGATGACATAGAAAATTAGGTTGTGGTCTGATGAAAAGAGTGGAATCAATGAGTATGGCTTGGCCTATTTGGCCTAATCAGGCGACCTAGCTAGCCTGGGTGATGGTGTATGATGGATAGAGCTAAATGGTGACTTGAGGAGAATGGTAGAGGCATTAAGAACATGATAGGAGTGTTTTGAGACACTCACATGAGTTTTAGAGTGCATGTACAGGTGGAATAATCAGTTGCAGGTGCTCATCTAGACCTAGTCTAGGTGCTTGGAGGCCAAATGAAGCATGAGGATGAGTTATAGAGCCATGTGAGATCATGGAGGAATGTAGGTGAGTGAGACATGATGTATCAAGGTTGTCAAGTCCTTTTGGAGATATTTCATGCTTGGTTGTAGTGTTAGTTCAAATTTTTTTGGCCTAAACCATGTAAAACCCTAAGGCCTAGTCATGCAAATGAGATGGGATATGAATATTAAGACCTATTTGAGATAACTTGATGATTGGAGATGGTGAAAAAGGGTGTCTTAGAGGTTTGAGAAAAATTTCAAGTCATTATGAAGAGAAATTTGTAAGTTATGATGTTTTAGGAAAACAAGGTGCTTGAGAATGCATTTTCCAACTCGAGTGGTAACTTTTGATGCTCGTTGTGAATTGTGTGCTTTTCATGGGACCCATATGTTTTGGGGGATGTTTTTACATTGAGCTAAGATAATTTTACAAAAATAATGGAGTGGTTTCATCGTCATGTTTTTATGAATGAATGTTAAGAAGTGGATTTAATTTAATTTGGATTAAATCTATCTATTACAGAATCACAACTAAACCAAATGATATATAAATGCTGAAATATAGAAATAACACAAGAAAGCTAAGATTTAAAATATGAAACCCTAAGCAAGAGATGAGATAAGAAGACTTATCTTATTTTTGTTCGATCTAGAACTGATCTCGGATTGGGAGAAGTGATGAACAGACTAGAAAGAGTGTCATTATCAAGCATCTTGTAAATTCTAAAATGCATAGTTGAGGTGAGACGTGGGTGCATGTGATAGGGAAAGGGGAACTAGGGTGCTAGAGAGTGATTTTGGGTGTTGGTGACTACACAAGAGCTCAAGACCTTCTTTCTGATGTGTCTCAAAGGTGTTACAGGTGTTCTTTGTTGATCACTTGATGGTCGCACAATGATCATCGAGGGTACCTATAACTTGAAAAATAAGAGTTCAATTGCACAAGCCCACAAACCACATCAAACCCAAAAATAAAGATGTAGAATGGGGTGTCAGATTAACTTTAACGATCATTAAAATACTCTTAAAATAATCATTAAGAGTATTTTAATGATGCCTTAGGATACTCTTGTGTAAGTGCACTTGATAGCGTGCTATAGCTAAAATATGAAAATGTAGTAGAATGTGTGGATGGATTAGAATAAAATTCCCCTTCCTATCTTTGTGTATGCGAGAATATGTAGTCCCTTGAGTAGATGATTTGGAGTGCTTTAGGTGCCTTGAATGCAAGATTAGGTGATGATAGTAATGCTTAGTGTTTGGTCCTTGATTTTGAACACATAACTATATATTTATATGATTCCCTTGTTTGAATTTCATAATTGACAACTGAAAGGCCGACCCATAAGTGAAAAAGATACCAAAAAGATAAAAGAGACCGAAAAGAAGCGATTAAGGCGTGAAAGGGTCGGGGTGCACTGTGTGCTTCTATCCTTGATGGCGCTAGTGTTTGGAGCCATGAAAGATAAATAAGTAAAATTATGACTGGGTTGTAGGGTGTGTAAGAAAAAATAGAAAACAAGAGACAAAAAGGGGACAAAGATAGTTGTCAATTACTAGTTTTCTTACTTAGGAATCATGTAAATGCTAGCATGCTTTTAGGACCTAGAAATGTACCCAAGTGCATGATTTTGTGTCTACATTTGCCCCCACTTTATGTTGTTGAGTGAATAATTGATAACATAAATTAGATAAGAGATGCGTACCTTATGATCCTGTAGAGTGTACGCATTGACGAAATGCATGCCAAGTGGACAAGTGAAGCGTAGAGACTAGGAAAGGAAAATGACCCAAGGGATGAAGCGTATGCATTGTACCGTGTTTTTGTACCTCGTAGTTATTACTTATTGTAAGGACGAACATATAAAATAAGAGAAAGAATGTAGTCAAATTCTGTATATGATAAGTCGAGAAAAATGTGCATAAGTATGTAACAAAAGTATGTAAAAGTGTGTAAAGGAAAGTGTGCACTTGATGTAAAAGAGTGTAAAAGGATAGAAAAGTGTCATAATTTTTTTTTGTGAAGAATGATTTTTAAGCGATCTCACACCGATAGGGAGTTTTCTTAGACTCTCCTTCCATGAATCTACTTGATAAACACCACCGCGATGGTGCATCCCCGATTTTTTCATGCTATCCCGAATTAGTTCTGATTATATTGATTATTCCAATTGAAATGGATTGTAGGAGATTGCATGTATTTTGTTGCTAGAAGACCATACATGTAACTATAAAAATGCTCTAAAGACTTTTATGAACTATGCTGATATGGTAAGCTGACTGTGTGTGCCTCTAGGACATTAGCACCCAATGGAGGACACAAATACCCAAGTACTCCTATCTCATTTTGGGCGCCGGTGTGAGTGCTATGATTATGACCCAAGTCCTGTTCTAGGCCATTCTCGTGAATATTTTCCTATGATCATTCTATACTGTCTTGAATCAATCTGTAGCTATGAGCTGCTATAGGGGTGATTTATTCACCCAGTGTATGATCCCCCTCGTTTGGGGTGCATGCGACGAATGTAGGAGTGTGTGGCCCAAAAGAGAGGACTTGATGCCAATCAAATCTGATGCTTGTAAGGGGTAGGGGATATGCATGGTATAAACCAAGGCACATGCAAACAAATTGGTTAGTAAGATGTGTTAGTGTAAAAAGTAGAAAACATGCAATAAAAGACAATGTAATAAACAAGTGTGCATATAAAGTGAACTACGAAAAGAGGGTTTCAAACATGGGACATCACTCACAATGTCACAATACAATCAAGGCCAAAGTGGCCAAAAGCATACAAATAATGATCAAACAAGACATAGGGCATAGTCTGCAAACAATAGTAAACAATGTCAAACAAAGTGTATTAGACAACCATGGTGGGAAATAGTCTGCAAGGCAAATCTTTGCACATGAAGCACCCATTAGCATGTTAGAAAGATAAAAAGTATGTCAAGGCATGTATGTATCAATAAAAATTAGTGTGATAGGAAGTAGAAATAGTAAATAATGAAATAATAACACATGTAATATGTAGGATATTAAAAGTAGATGCCCCCAAGATCCTCGGTAGGATTTGGTAAAAGGTACAATGTTAAGCATCATTATAGCATGTAAGAACCTTTAAGAAGTATGCATTCATAACTAGAGACCAAGTGAACACGTGTGTGTGTGTGTGTGTGTGTGTGTGTGTGTGTGTGTGTGTGTGTGTGTGTGTGTGTGTGTGTGTGTGTGTGTGTGTATTAATGACATGCGAGTATCGACTAACATAGTAAGCAAAGTGCGTCATGTAAATAGTATAAGCAAACAAGACAAAGTGCAGCCAAGATATGCAATATGCAATGTATGAGTATGATGGAATGGTATGCAATGTGAATGTGAAGATGGAAGGGGCAACGTTCCCCCAACGGATGTGTATAAGATGAGGTTCATTTATAAAATACCCCTCAACAATCAAGAATGAAGCATAGAATAAGAGTGCGTCATTGGGAAATGGTTTGAGAATGTGTGCTAGAAAGATAGATCATGAAGCATAGAGCGTGAAATGTGAATATGGTGAGGTTCATTTTAGATTTATACCCTCAGTAGTTGAGTATAAACCATGGAACTAGAGTGCGTCATAGGGTAATGACGATACATTGTATGTATCAAGATGTGTAAGATTTATTGAGAAATAGTAGATGTGAAGCACATGGCATGATAAGAGATATTATAGACAACTGATGATGTTAGGAGGGGGGAAATCATGATACCCCCAAGTGTGTGAAGGATAGAAGGCTATCCAATGATAGTGAAGGGAAAGGGCCCTCCACCCGATGTTCGAGGAGATAAAGGCATGTGATGATGCTCTAAGATTGGTGGAGTATGAGAGTAATTACGTACATGTGAAGGAGACCTATGTGGTAAAGGAAGTGGTGAACACCTATGTGAAGGGGCTGCTCGAGTGGGGGACTTAGGATGACGATATGGACTAGTGGATGATGAGGAAACTAACGTTTTAAAGTAGGATGTGTGCGAATATGATAACTAAGTGCTAAATGTGCTCGATATTTAAGAGGCCCTAGAGGCCTAGATGTTGTCGGTGGTGGAAGGATATCATCAAGACTAGGTTTTGGCATTGGTGTACATGATAGAACGCCTTTAATTGTGATAAATTTCTTATTATGGATGAAATTTTGACACAAATGATTCATTGAGGGAATAGCTTAAGAGACGGGGAGCCAAGGAAGACCTAAGAGCATGTCACAACCTTCAATTAAAGATGACACAACAAATGATACAAGCATGGTAAGAGGCCCAATTGTAACAGGAAGCCTAATGTAGAAAAAAGAATTAGGAACATGATATGTGATATTTTAAATTGGACATTTGATAGCCATAATAAGTGTAATAGAACACACACCGATTGGATCTTTGAGTAGATCATATTGTTATTAACAATGTGAAAATCGATAGAAGCATTGATGTGTAATGAATCGAAGTGAATGTAGCATGATAATCATGATCTGAGAATGAAATGGCTAGTGGTGATGCATCAACAGAAGTGACAAGGAAGTCAAGGGGCCCTGATGAAGGAGGGGGCACAACTTGATATGTATGATTAGCAGAAGAATCGGGAGCTTGTGTGTTGTGCTTAGGAAAAGGGTCATTAAAGATTTTTAGCTTTTTGTTATCATTGATTGGTTTAGAAGTAGATGACTTAGGGAGCTCAAATGAATTATTGTCAATAAGATCTTGAATGAGATGCCTGATTTTGAAACAACGATTGGTATAATTCCCAATACATTGATGATAGTCACATTTAGCATTTTCATCATAATTGCGGCCACGGGGGTGAGATGGATCAAGATTGAGCGGCGGTGGAAGAGTGATTAAATTGATTTCAAGAAGTTGAGGCAATAAAAATCGAGGTGAATAGGGTAATTTGGTGAAAGTACACTTTGGAGGTTACCATTGAATATTTTCAAGAGGAGAGATGACATTAACAATTGCCTTTGCTTCAGTGGATTTAGGACATGTCTTGAATGTTGATTTAACTTGAAATATATTAGAAGACAATGAAAGAGTAGCTTGATATTTGAGTTTTCCCATAGATAGAAGTTTGAATTCACACATGTTGAGAATATGACATGATTAATTAAATGAAGGAGAGGTCTCAAAGATAACACTCTCTGAAGTGGAGGTAAGAGGATTTACACAAAAAGATCTTATAATTCCAAATCGGTAAGTACATTGGTCATTTTAGCTAGATTGTTCTTATAACATAATACATAATCCGCTAGATGCTCATTAGATATTTGTTTAATTTGTGCATAAGAGATCTTAGTGCCAATATTGATTGAAAAATGAGCAAGAAAAACATCAGATAAATGTGTGAAAGAAGTTACTAAATGAATAGGTAGATCGTAAAACCAATGCATGACATAATATTGAAGACTCTTAG
This sequence comes from Taxus wallichiana var. yunnanensis, assembly GCA_018340775.1. Lineage (NCBI taxonomy): Eukaryota > Viridiplantae > Streptophyta > Pinopsida > Cupressales > Taxaceae > Taxus > Taxus wallichiana. The sequence goes on from CM031239.1 coordinate 343,383,551, forward strand.
GAAATAGATTAGCTAGCAATGTATGATCATCTACATAATCGAGACATGCCACATGAAAATATTTGAGATGATCTTGAGGGTCACCATGGCCATTGAAGGTGGCAACTTAGGGGTGACAAAGTTTAGAGGAAGTGAATAAGAAGAAATGGTGGGTGCAAAAGGAGTGTGAAGAAGTAAAGAGGAATCAAGATATGGAGAAGAACACAAAGTAGCTAGATGAAGTTGAAGATTTAAATTTGTAGATCCTTATATAAAGAAACTAAATCATGGGTGCAGAAGAGGAACCATGTTTTATATTAAAAGAATTGGGATGGAGGAGGGAATAGTAGAAATATGAATGGAAGTGGGAATGTGAAGAGGTTGGGTAGAGGCCATGACAAAGGTGAGGAAGAACCTACAAGAGGCACAAAAGAAACTTATCAAGTGTTTTTTTACAACAAGTAAATCATTGAAAATATGCAAAATATGTGTAAGGTTGGTGTATAAATCCCGATGGAAATTAGTGAGCTTATCTAATTGTTCTTGATCAACATTAGTGTCCCCTCATTGATGAGTGTTCACTATAAGAGGTTTCAATGTTTTCTAGAGGAACATTCTGTGAGTTAACAAAGGGGTTAACACATTCAACCATTGATTTAGAAGATTTATGAATAGAGAGAGGAAACTCGATGTACTCAAAGGAACCAAAATGACCACTATAGGTGACAGGAATAAAAGTAAAACCATAGAAGGAAGGTTGGATTCAAGTGATGGGTTCATCAAATGATTTAATTTAATTTGGATTAAATCTATGTATGCAGAGTCACTCTTGAACCACATGATATATAAATGATAAAATATGGCAATGACACAAGCAAACTAAGATTTAAAAATGAAACCCTAAGCAAGAGATAGAGATAAGAATACTTAGCTGATTTTTGCTTGATCTAGAACTGATCTCTACTAGGATAAGTGATGAAAAAACTCGAAAGAGTGTCGTTACTTCTCACTGTAAATTCTAAAATGCACATGTGAGGCCGACACAAGAACTTGGTGTGCTTTGGAGACCACTTACAGGCACCTTTGGTGACCGCACGAGACGCTCATGACCTACTTTTTGATGTGTCACAATTATTTCCCGTTGATCACCTAGTGGTCACACAATGATCACCGAGGGTACCTATAACTTGCAAAAGAAGATTTCACCTGCACAAGCCCACAAACCACATCAAACCTAAAAATAAAGATGTAGAATGGGGAGTTAGAATGACCCCGAGAGTGAACTTACAACTGAGCGTTACACTACATCTTAGTTCCTTATAGTTTCGGTGTGTGTGTATAAGAATGATGCCCTAGGATGTCCTTGTGCAAGTTCACTTGATAACGAGCTGTAGCTAAAATATGACAATGTAGTAGAATGTGTGGATGGAGTAGAATAAAATTCCCCTTCCTATGTTGTGTATGTAGAATATGTAGTCCCTTGTCCTGGAGTGCATGCTAGATGGATGATTTAGAGTGCTTTGGATTCCTTTTGAATGCAAGATCAGGTGATGATAGTAATGCTTAGTGTTTGGTCATTGATTTTAAATACATAACTATGTATTTATATGATTCCCTTGTTTGAATTTCGTAATTGACAATTGGAAGGCCGGCCCATAAGTGAAAAAGATACCCAAAAGATAAAAGAGACCCAAAAGAAGTGAGTAAGGTGAGAAAGGGTTGGGGGTTCCTAGAGGGGATAGAGGTGCCTGGCATTTCTATTCTTAAGCTAAGCACTAGTGCCTGGAGCCATGAAATATAAATAAGTAAAATTTTGATTGGGTTATAGGGTGTGTAAGAGAAAATAGAAAACAAGAGACACGAAAAGAGGCCAAAGATAGTTGTCAATTACTATCTTTCTTTCTTAGGAATCATGTAAATGATAGCATGCTTTTAGGACCTAGAAATGTACCCAAGTGCGTGATTTTGTGACTACGAGAAGGTAAAGTGGTTTGAAACCCTTGCTAAACCGTATATCAAAAGTGACCGGAGAAAATTGATTGTATTGAGCTAGTTTTGATTCCTCTTGCAAATGTGATGATAAGAGGTTGTAGAGGACTCCTCCAAATTTTTAGAAAGGTATATTAGAGCTTGTGATAATATGTGGACCCCACTTACATAGGTTTTCTTATGGAGATTTTCAGTTTGTGGAAAATTTATCCATTTAAGGCATTGAATAAATCAATATTAATTGGATTCTAGGAGTTTTACTATATGTCCATGATAGTTTCAGGTCATGGTTGAAGTCTTAGAGGGAAAAGTGTGTTCTATTTATGAAGACAAATCTTTGGGTCTAAAAAGGTAGTTTTGAGCAGTTGCAGAGATTGACTTGGTTGAAGGCCTTCCACTTGGAGTTAGAAGGAATCTGTAAAATTTTATGGAAATTATATTCAAATATATTTCCAATGATGTATGGTTTGTCTCTTGATGATGTGTTTTGATAGGTGAACTAACTCAGTTTGATTGTTTTTAGAACATGATTGCTTTGGTGAGAAGATTGATGTGGAAGTATCATGTTTTGGACTAGATGATGCTTGCTATCCATTGGATAGTGAAGAGGGATGAATTTTTTTCCTAGTGAAATCATTTAGAGGCCTTGAAAGTGACAACAAGGGTAAAAACCCGTTGTCTTTGCAAAACTACCTTCAGGAAGCTCAGTTTGGTGAAGAGGAAAAGAGGTGTGGTTTTCATTGTTGGATTTTTCATGAGGTATATCAAGAATATATGTTTTATACATGTCGGTGGATTTCCAATGCATGGTTATAAGATATAGTTGAGGTGTGTTTGTGTGGTCTTGAGCATGTTTGGTGAAGATTGGTTCTGGAAGAAGTCGATTGAGTAAGAAATAAGCCTACTTGATAGAGTTATGAATAAAATTATTTGTGCAATGTAATGTGTGAGAATGAATTATTTTAATATGATATATTTGACATATGTGAGGCCTTTGGAGGCTTGAATAATCATGGTGATGAGTTTGGATGTCTTTGATGAGCCAGGTGATGGGGTTTTGAGCTTATTTTGGCTTGTTTGGTTGTCTTGGTGCATGGCCAACCTATATGGGTCCATTTTATGAATTTGTATGAATGTAATGTTATGTTTTTAAGTTTTATTGGTTGAGATATTTTATATAGACCAAAATATGTTATGTTTTTGAGATGAGAAGCATATAAAGTAAGTGTTTTGGTTCATTTTTGAATTGGTTGTGCATGGAGGGAAAATGCAACCTAGGTGAGGAAGTGAAGGAGGATTAAGGGAATCAAGAGAGAGCTGAGGATGTGTGAAAAAATATGAAGAAGGTTAAATATATTGTGTGTAAGGGTTTGCATTCAAATCAGGTCATGAAAATACAAGTTTGAGTGAGTTAGGAGAAAGAGGGTTTGAAGGTGTGTGAGATGAATTAGTGATCTCCATCAGTTGTGGCAGAAAAAATATATCAGATATATTCATATAAATGTGGTTGAGTTGGTTCTTGATTATCTTAGGGGGTTGTAGCCTCCTTGTGGATTTGGTGCTTCACTAAACTAGGGGTTGGTGCTCCTTGTGGGGTTGGTGCCTCACTAAATCAGTGTTGGTGCTCCTTTTGGGGTTTATGCCTCACTAAATATGGGTTTAGTACTAAATTAGGGGTTTTTGCCTCACTAAATTAGGGGTTTGTGCTAAAATAAATTTGAAACATGGCTATAATAAAGTTTTATTTTAGTGGGTTTTCTTCCCCTTAAGGGTTTCCCACTTAAATTTGGTGTTCTCTCTTGAAACTGGATCTTGTGTATGATTTTTGAATGGTTAATAAGAAAAAAATGGTTTATAAATTATGAAAGTATGTTTGATATGATGTATGCAATATAAAGTAAATGAAGTAATTGTTTTAAAGGATTGATTCATCCCTCTCTCAGTCCATTGTGATTCTAACAATTGGTATTAGAACAAGTCCTTGTGAAGCAAGTTTGAAAAATTGAAGGAGATCCTATGGAAGCACATGTATGCTAGATAGTTAGGATCAATTTGAAGAGAATCCATTGGTCAGAATGAGAGATTATTTTAAACACTTAGGGTTTGATATATGGAAATCCATCTACAAAGTTTGTACTCCTTCTCCAATAGATATAGTTGATAAGAAGTTTCATTAAGGATCAAAATTAGGTTCTTGTTTTTATTTTGAAGAAGGTTTCCCTATAGGTAAGGATGAAAAAGTTGAAGATGACCAAGGTGCTGATATTGAAGGTGTTTATGATGTTTGTGGTCCTAAAAGATAAAGGTGATAATGAAGACCTAGTAGCTGAATATGAAGATGAACTAGATGAAGCAGATGGTTTTGAGCCTACACATATAGAGAAAGGGTATCATGATAATCTAAACATGAAGAAAAACTATGAAGTAATATAAGAGAGTCTTGAAGTAGAGATGGAAATCCATGAAGAGAAAATCAATATGATTGAGTAAAGGTGTATAATTGTTGTCATGACTCATGTAGGGTTTGAAGCCAAGAAGGGCTTAGGGTTCTTAAGAAAGCATCAAGATATTGATCCATCATCAAGGAAGAATAAGAGGAGAAGCTTTCATCTAAGGTATATGATTTTGTTCCATGAATATTTCTTCTTTTTGAATTAAGTAATTATAGAACTATAGATAAGTAGAAGGAGCTAAGATAAGTCTGTAGAGGTAGCATGAAGCTTGCAAGCATCAAGAGGATTACTTGAGAGTTGAAAAGACTTGGAAAAGAATGAAGACTTAAGAGATTACAGATTTGAGAGACAATAAGAGAATATATTAGGTTGTCAAGTATGTATATAAATCCTATTTGAGTTCATGATGAACTTTTGAGGTATGAAAATGATACAAAGAAAGTATGATCTACAAATAAGGTGTATGGTACTCTTACTATGATTATGAAAGAATTGGTTATTCTTATCCATGAATAGGCATTAAGAAGAAATGGTATTCAGTAGTCCATGATCAGTTGAGTGTGATGTATGTTTCATCTTGTGTGACATAGGTGTGTCATGTATTGTGTCCTACATCACCTATATAGAAGTCATTATAGCATATAGAGTGTCCTTGAACCAAAGACAAAGTCAAAGTATGTGTTTAAGTATCTTGAGAAACTAAGAAGTTTGTATTCATCATGTTAGGAGATCTAAGAGTTGAGCTAAGTCCAAGCTCTAGGAATACATCATCCTCGAGAGAGAAATTATGATCATAAGGTCAGTATAAAAGTGTGTCAATGCCTAAGGACTAGTATAAGTTGAAGGTATATTGGTCTATCAAAGTGCTTAGAGAATTGAGTTGGTATGAGTGTGTGGATTAACATATTGGTCTTAAAGGGTTTAAGTACGTGATTAAAGTTTTTGTAGTATTCATATCCATCAAAGGAGTTTGTGTTATCATCAAAAGTTATTTTCAGTCTCTGAGTTCTTTAGTCTTGAGGATGTCTTAGGTCCTAGTATACATCAGTCTAAGAGAGTATAGTTTGTGTCTTCCATCAAGTGTCTTATCATGAAGAAAATAGATATGGAGAGGTATGTACAATGTTAAAAAGTCTCTAGATGGTCTCAAATCTCGAGAGACAAGTGTAACAAAACTTGGTTGAAGCTACAGATGTAAGATCAATGTTTGCATATGTTGAAGACATCAAGAAGATAGTGGTGAAAGTCATAATCTTACATAAAAAAGTATGAGATGTTGATCTATTTTTAATTGGTCATAGGAAGCTATGAATAAAACATAGAAGGCTTATAAGGGACTGTGTGACACTTATAACATCATAAGTCAATTTGAGTTATGAAATTTAATGTGAATGGATATGTGTCATGCAAAGAAGCTTGATGTTTAAATGATGAAGCTTGTAAGTAATTGAGAAGTCTGTGTTTTGAGACGATTCATCCAAGTCAAAGTTATCATTTGTATTATTTATTCAAGTATGAGATGTTTGAAATTGTCTTAGAGATGTGAGTTTTGTTAGCTTGAGCTCCATATTGAAGAAGTGTGTAACACTTGGTAGAATTTGAGTGTGGATCATGCAGTGATTTGAATGTATATATGTGGCAAAAGTAGTTTTCATCCTAGGGAAGTAACATGCATTGAAAGAGTTTGTAGTATTGAGATCTTGATCTTGTTTATCGAATATCTTGGAAAAATTATGAAGCATCTAGGTTGTATTTCGACACCTTGAAGGACTTCTAGAGGTCTAAGATGGTGGCACACACTAGTTGACCCTACCAAAAATTAGTTTTTCTCTCAAGATGGTGAAACATGTTCTCTGTCATAAGGGTTTAACTTGAAGGTCAATCCTTGAAGGACTAGAATGTTAACACCGTGAAAGTAGTTTGTGAATGTAATTTTGAGGTTTGAAGGGGTATCTTAGATAAGTGTATGAGATGATTTGTTGATTTTGAGAACTATAAAGTTCAAGAAAGGAGAACTTAATATTTATGATGAATCTTGAAGATTGTTAAAAGTAGTGCAAATGCTCAAGAAGGTTTGTGTAAGTGAAGGAATATCAGGTATGAAGGTCTGAGATACATTAAGTGGGTCCTTGCATCATGATAGTTGTGAATAGATATTTAAGGATCGAGACACTCTTGAAAAATCTTAGGTGGCAGAGCATGTTTCAAAAGTTGAGGACAATTGTGTATGGAGTTCTTCACAAAGCAAGAATTACTATTATATTTCCAAGAAGAATAGAGTAAGATCTAAAGTTTAGCTACTGCGCATATGGTGACCATAAATGTGGTTGATGCTCTGTGAGTAGTCCAACATAAACAAGTATTAGAAATTATAGTTATTGTGTGAAATGCTCATGATGAAGATATGTGTATTCAATTTAAAGTCTGAAAAGTTTGTGAAGATACATCATAAGTTTGGTGAATGAGGTTTGTATTGTCAGGAAAGGAAAATTGAAAATCAGCCAAGTCGGTAGATCTGAGAAGGTGCTCGCCCCGGGGTGAGAATTTTTTTTCATTATAGGTGTATCAAACAATCCTTGCATCATAAAATATGGGAACAAATGTCTAAGTCTATCAAACAGAGTGAGATGTGATGTTTTAGTACATTATGAAAAGGTTTAAGTAGATTGTTATGCGCAAAGTGATGAGCTACGAGGCTAAGGAAGCTTCTCAAGGCGGGAGGAGGAGCTAGTGGTGATCTTATGTAATGAGTTATAGGTGTCCAAGAAGACTTGTAAGAAAAATATGATATTGAAATGTGCAAACATACGTGAAAAATCCTATGTAAAGATTAGGTATGTTCATCCCATGAGTTATAGTGTTTTAATATCAAGTATGTGATTGTGTTTGAAGAGTAGGAAGTTTTAATATGAGTATATAAGTTGAGGGGAGCTTGAGTGTTCCCAATGCATTGAAATATGAAGAGAGGCATGTTGGAGAACTTGTATGGGTGATCTCATGTTTTGAATAAATGACACATATTATCGAGTATCATTAGGTTGGTGGATACTATAACATGAAGGTACATGTCTGTAGGAGATTCTTGAGGTAGGAGAAGCCAATATTGAACTTGAAGTAGGTGTGTAAGGTGCAAGAATACTTTTAGATAGAGTTGATAATGGTTTTAGATGTAGTGGAAAGGAAAATTAAGTCAAGTGATAAAGATGACCTCATTAACATAGAAAGAAGGTAAAGAGTACTTGAGAAAATGCTTGAGGATAGGGGCATTGAGATTGATCACTCCATATAACATGAAAACAAGGTAATAGCTCAAGTTTTTTCATTTTTAGTGAGATATGTGAAGTATGATTTTAGGAGGAGTCATGAGGTTGTATTTTATGTTGAGTTTGGGCTTATAAAGTATGGAGAATTTGGTATAAAATGTACACTGAAATTTAGTCGTAGGGATTTTAGTCCTAAGAGTTGTTTGCAACCATTGTATGGTAGAGGTAAGTAAGTTTGTGTGCCTTATCAAGTTTATATGAATCAATAAAGAAGGAAAGATGATTTTTGTGTTGAATTATGCCCTGAATCATGATTGTTGGCATGTATGAGTGTTATGTATGCTTTTGCCTAGGGGAGTTTAGTGAACAAATGCCTTGAAAAGGCCAAACACAGAGTTTAAGGAAAATGAAAATGTTTTTATACTAAAATGAATACTTTGGTTTATGTTTCCAACCATTAGGTGATCATATTATGATGAAAAAGATGAAGATCATGCATGTACATGTATGCTTTTTCATTAATGTAAAAAGGGGGAGAAGAACTAGGTGGTTTTCCATCAATGACAAAGGGGGAGATTTTTGGCATGTGTGTGTTTAGGTGATGTAATTAATGACAAAGAGGATAATGGAGGAGTTATAGAAGGTGCTAAGGATGATGATGACATGTACAATCGGGTTTTGGTATGATGATAAGAGTGGAATTAGTGAGAATGGCTTGGCCTAGTTGGCTTAATCATGTGACCTAGCTAGCTAGCGTAGGTGGTGGTACATGATGGATAGAGATGAATGGTGACTTGAGGAGCATGGTAGAGACATGAAGAGAATTACATGAGTATGTTAAGAAACTACATGAGTTTGAGTGCATGTATAGGTGGAAGACTTAGTTGCAGGTGCTCATCTAGACCTAGTCTAGGTGCTTGGAGGCCAAATGAAGCATGAGGATGAGTTATATAGCCATGTGAGCTCATGGAGGCATGTAGGTGAGTGATATATGATGTATAAATGTTTGTAGGAACTTTTGGAGAGGATTCATGCTTGGTTGTAGTGTTAGTTCAACTTTTTTGGCCTAAACCATGCAAAACCTTAAGGCCTAGTCATGCAAATGAGGTGGGACATGAAGATGCATACCTATTTAAGATAAATTATGATTGGAGATGGTGTAAATGGGTGTCGTAGAGGTGTGATAAAAATTTCAAGTCAACATGAAGAAAATTTACAAGCTATGATGTTTTAGGCAAAACAAGGTGCTTGAGATTGCATTTTCCCATCTTGAGCAACAACTTTTGATGCTCGTTTAGAATTTTTGATTTTCATCGGAAAGCAGAGGTTTTGGGGATGTTTTTATATTAAGCTAAGAGAATTTTACAAAAATAATGGAGTGTTTTCTTCATTGTATTTTTATGAACGAATGTTAAGAAGGTAAAGTGGTTTGAAACCCTAGCTAAACCCTAGTTCAAAAGTGACTTGGATAAAATTGATTGTCTTGAGTGATTTTTATTCCTCTTGAAAATTTTATTATAAGAGGTTGTATAGGATTCCAAAATATTTATAGAAAGATATATTAGAGCTTGTGACAATATGTGGACCTTATTCAAATATGATTTTTGTTTTGGAGATTTTTAGTTTGTGGCAAAGTTGTCCATTGAAGGCATTGAATAAATCAACATTGATTGGATCATGGGAATTTTAATAGATGTAAATGATAGTTTTAGGTCATGGTTGAAGTCCTAGAGGGAAAAGTGTGCCTTATTTATGAAGACTAGTCTTTGGGCCTAAAAGGGCGTTTTGAGCAGTTGTAGAGATTGACTGGTTGAAGGCCTTCCAATTGGAGTTGGAAGGAAATGTAAGATTTTATAGAAATTATATTCAGATATATTTCTAATGATGTATGGTTTGTATCTTGATGATTTTTTGATAGGTGAACCATCTCAGTTTGTGAAGACCAAGTTTGATTGTTTTTAGGACAAGATTGATTTGGTGAGAAGATTGATGTAGAAGTCTCATGTTTTGGATTAGCTGATACTTTATATCAATTTGAGAGTGAAAAGGGACAAATTTTGTTCCTAGTAATGGAATTTAGAGGCCTTGAAAGTGACAAAAATGGTGCAAACCAGTTGAGTTTCTAAAATTGCTTTCTAGGTAACTCAGTTTGGTGAAGGGAAAAGAGGCATGGTTTTCATTTTTGTATGTTTCATGAGGTATAGAAAGCATGGATGTGTTATATAGGTCAGTGGATTTAAAATGAGTGGTTACAAGGAATATTTGAAGTGTTTTGGTGTGGTCTTGAGCATGTTTGGTGAATACTTGTTCTGGAAGTAGTTGTTTTGCATAGGAATGAGCCTACTTGATAGAGTTATGAAGAAAATTATTGGTGCAAGGTAATGTGTGAGAATTTATGATGTTGTTATGATATATTTGACATGTGTGAGGCCTTTGGAGGATTTAATAATCATGGTGATGAGTTTGGATGTCTTTGATGAGCCAGGTGATGGGGTTTTGAGCCTATTTTAGCTTGTTTGGTTGTCTTGGTGCATGGATGACCAAAGTGGGTACATGATGCAGCCTAGAATTTACCAGATAAAACCCTAGATGTGCTGAAACATCACTCAACCTAGACTGAGCACTCACCAAGCGCACAAAGGTACCATGTCCCTCTTTAGGGTTGTTGTAGTAGGATGTTAGCGTGATGAAGGAAGAAACATATAGATCCATAACTAATCCATCATTCTACAATGCATGCCATATTCATATCTAGGAAAGAACAAGCTTAAACAATAATCATGATTGAATCAAGAACATGCACTACTCAATTACACACAGGAATGACACTTAGATTTAGCCAATATCTTCCATATATTAATAAACACATAAGCTCCTTACAATAATGACAATCTATACCAATGTGCGCATGGATCTGATACAATAATATAGTCATATGCACATATCTCTTTATGCTTACCTCTTACGATCTACATATACCTATATCTCAACTACTCGTGATTCACATCATATATATAGGGTGGGGACTTGCCCTTCACCGCTTATCAATTCCAAAAATAGGCCACATGCTACTAATAGCCACGCACCGTTTACAGGCATAGCCACACATGCAAGTGTGCTATTTATAAACCTATTATAATTAATTGAAGTGATAATCCTATTCTTAGCTCGTCTCCATGCAAAACACTTCGATCCGATCCTCTAAAGATAGACAATGCGTGGCACGCACGTCTCTGCCTCGTTTATGTGCTCTGCATGCCATCTTCTAAAAATAGGTCTTCATGCTCAAAATTGGCTAAGTCCTGAAAGCTGAACTTGCCCTCTCGTGCATGGATTCTTCTTGTCCCTCTGCGCCCTTGATCCTGGCCTTCTCTCCCACGTAGACTTCTTATGTGATCTCTAACAAGTATTCTCTGATCAACATTACCCCACACTAATCTCATTGTCATCCCGATAATGGTTATCTCCAAAACTGAAGTAAAGAATGTTGAATGGAAAGAATAAGAAAGAATGTAGATGAATAAAGAATGTTTTATGAGGCAACCTCCTCTGTATCAGTTTGAAGGATCAACTCTGGATACTCCTCCTTTATTTCGGCCTCCAAGGCCTACCACTGGTGAATGCTTTTTCGCCTACTCTCTGGTATGTCCACAATAATAGACTCCAGTTCATCTTGGGTAACTTCACCTTTTTCATTCTACAATACCAACATAATGCTGGACATTGTAGTATGTTTTCCTTCCAACGCATCCATCTTTTGTGCGATGAGTTTCCCAAGCTCATCTAATATTTCCTTGTGTGGTTTGTTTGTTATCGCTAGGGCCCCGCACTTTTGCTTTACGAGTGTTAACCATTCTACGCGGCCCAAGGTATCATCCTTCATAGCCTTCTGGATTGCATTATCTTCTTCCAGAGTCTTTACCTTGATCAACACCTCTGGAGCTGTGCATATATTTAAGGCATGATCCACCTTTTTCAATTCTTCTTGGAGCACTTGCAGTAGGCCTTTGTATGATGTAATATTTCTGACTACTGCAGCCTTAGCCCTTTTTGCCTCTTCTTCAGGATTCTTTGGTTTTGGCATTCTGATTGTGTCCTCTTCCAATACCAAGTCCACCAAAGTTCTAACATAATGCATTACCGAGGGGAATTTTTCTGGTACCTTAGATTTCAGATGCGGGCGCGCTTTCATCACATGATCTCCAACGGCCTCTGCCATGCCAATTAATGCACTATAATTTTTCTGCTCCAAGTCCTTCTCTTGGGTCAAGCACACTATCACTGCATCCTTCGTCTTTAATTTCTCATGCAACACTCTAATTATTGTGGCCTTGTCCATGTTTCTTCTTGCAACCTCAGTAGAAACCTTTACCAATGCATTGCTAACTGTTCATCTGACATAACAGTAGGTTTAACTGTTATGTGCATGGCTTGAGGTGTCTTCTTCATTCGTCTTGACATGCATGACTCCTCGCATACATACAAATTAGGCTCATCCATGTGTTGAGTATGGAGCTAAATTACTCATGTTTTAGCATGTAATTGGAACTTGCTGGAAAATAAAATAACCGGCATCGGTCAGGGCAGACCGGCATCGGTTAGGGTTTGACCGACATCGGTCAAGGCAAGTTATAACCGGTGATGGTTGGGAAAAATCGGCATCGGTTACCTGTGCGATGAGTTTTTAATTAACTCTTGGGATTTATTTCTATTTTTAGCATTGAAATAGATTTAATGAATGTAATTGCATGGCTAAGTGTTCTAAAGTCTAAAATGACTATTTAAAGCATAAAGCTAGGGTTTAGAAGAGATAATTGATCATAATTACAAGATAATTGTGTAAGAGAGAATTCTTGGTGAAGAAGGCAAAAGCTTGAATAAAGACATTACTAAACATATGAGAGGTCCGGAAGATTGTAAATCTTCATTGTATATCTTGTCAAAGCTTTGGATAATAGATTGACTTGTTTCTTGTTGAACATAGACCACACTTTGGGTGAACCACGTTAAATCTAGTGTTGATTTATGTCTCTTGTTTTGTATAATTCTTCCGGTAGAATATTCACTTTTATTTGCATGTATGCTTAGATCGATATATTGTTCAGTATAATGGTGTGCTAACCCTAACAATCGGTATCATAGCTTTGTTTGAGGGTTTTATGTGTTGACAAATTTACTCACATAGGGTTTTTTGATTGAGTGGGAGCTACAACAATGACATAAGATAATAAATACAAGGTATAGAAATTTGATGGCCGAAATTATCAATTATGGAAGATGCAGATTGAGGATTATTTGTATCAGAGAGATTTTTACTTACCGTTGGATGAGAAGTCTAGACCTACGAAGATGACTGATGAAGAATGGAAGATTCTTGATAGAAAGGCTTTGGGATCTATAAGATTGAGTCCGGCAAGCATCCGTGGCTTCCAATATTATAGAAGTGGCTTCTACGGTAGACTTAATGAAATCTCTTGCTAATTTATATGAAAAACCTAGTGCTTCAAATAAAGTTTATTTGATGAAGAAACTTTTTAGTTCTAAGATGCATGAAGGTGAATCTGCCTCTAGTCATTTGAATGATTTCCGATCTATTGTAAATCAGTTAAAATTGGTTTCAATACCATTTGATGATGAAGTAAAAGCACTTTTATTCTTATGTTCTTTGCCTGATAGTTGGGACAACTTGGTAATGGCTGTTAGTAATACAACATCTGCTAATAATATTTTGAAGTTTGATGATGTGGTTAGTATAATCTTGAATGAAGAAATTCGTAGGAAAAGTAAAAAGGAAACATCATCTGGAAATTCTTTGAATGTAGAAAGCAGGCATGCAGAAGGAGAGATCCAAGAGTAAGAGTAATGGGAAATCAAAGTCAAGGGATAGCAGATCTAAATCCAGAAGTAAGAGAATTACTTGTTGGAAATGTGGAAAGAAAGGACATGCAAAGAAAGATTGTTGGTCAAAGAATAAAGAGAAGCAACAACCAGACAAAGGTAAATAGGTGAATCTTGCTACATCGAGAGGTAATTCAAGATGCTCTTATTCTTTATTTAGATAGCAGAATTGAATCATGGGTTTTAGATTCAGGAGCTTCTTTCCATGCAACCCCTAATAAGGGTTATTTTAGAAATTAGGCCGAGGGCAATTTTGGGCATGTCTATTTGGGTGATGATGAACCTTGCAGACTGGTAAAGGGGAAGCTCATCTAAAATTGTAAAATAGAAATACATGGGTATTGAAAGATGTGAGGCATGTGCCAAGCCTCAGGAGGAATCTTATTTCTGCAAGGCAACTAGGTGAATCTGGTTGCATGGTTACTTTTATAGGAGACTCTTGGAAAGTCACCAAGGGTGATTTTTTTGTGGTAAGAGGTAAGAAGGTAGGAAAATTATATTTATCTACCGTAGACATCGATTCCTTTTCGCATTATCTACTTGATTCGAGATGCATACATGTGGCATAATCGGTTGGGTCATATGAGTCAAAAAGAATGCAAATCTTAAAGGCTAAGGGTAAGTTATCGATTTGAAATATTTAGATTTAGATTTTTCGTGAGCATTGTCATCTTTGGAAAGCAAAAGAGAGTGAGATTTCTCAAAGTTTGGGCAACTAAGAAGGAGCATAAATTGGAGCTTGTACACTTAGATGTGTGGGGACCACTCAGAAGCTTCTCATGGTGGATCCCAGATTATGTTACTTTCATTGATGATGCTACAAGAAAAGTATGGGTTTATTGTATTAAACACAAATATAATGTTTTGAAACTTTTAAAAGATGGAAATCCCTTGTTGAGAATGAATCAAACTCTAAGTTAAAGTGCCTTAGATCCGACAATGGTGGTGAATACCGTAGCAAGGCTTTTAATGATTATTATTCAGTAAATGGGATATGTAGAGAAAGAACGGTTCCAAGAACACCACAGGAGAATGGTGTTGTAGATGGAATGAACAAGACAATCATGGAACATTTTAGAAGCATGAGGATACATTCTAGATTGCTCTTGCAGTTTTGGGCAGAAAAAGTTAATACAATGGTTTATTTTATTAACCGTGGCCCTTCAAGTTCACTAGATGGAGGAATACTAGAGGAAACATGGACTGGAAAAGAGGTAGATCTTTATTTTCTTAAAGTTTTTGGTTCAAAAGCTTTTGTGCATGTTGATAGAGAAAATAGAAAAAATTTGGATGCAAAATCCAAGAGGTGCACTTTCATTGGTTATGGATTTGGTGATTTCGATTTTCATTTTTAGGATTTAGAGAATTCTAAAATTGTTAGGAGTCGTGATGTTGAATGGAATGAAAAGAGAATGTACAGGGATCAAATTTTGGTACCCAAGGATGAGAAAATTGAGAAGTTTATTGATGAAAATGAACTCTCGAGTTTTAAAGAAACACCTACAGAAATACACAATAATTGTGGTCGGTAAGGCCCTGACTGACATCGGTCAGATGAACCACCGACGGTTACAGAGTATCAAAACCGGTGTCGGTTAGCCAAACCGACGCCGGTTAGAGGTGACTAGCATCGGTCACTGTCAGAAGTTGATACTAATGTCCAGGAGGTCTAGATTGAGTCTCCGGTACCCTAAAATCCTGTGAGAAGGTCACAAAGGGTAAGTAAACTTCTTGAAAGATTTTCACCTTATCTATTTTATCTATTATTGACTGATAGTGGTGAACCAAAAAGCTTTGAAGAAGCAATGTAGGATAAAACTCATGTTCAGTGGGAGCATGGCATGGATGAGGAGATGAACTCTTTGGAACAGAACCAGACTTGGGATTTGGTTAATTTTCCAGCAAGAAAGAGAACATTGTAGAACAAGTGGGTTTACAGAATTAAGGAAGAAGCGAAAGCTGGACATAAAAGGTACAAGGTAAGGCTTGTAGTAAAGGGATTTACACAAAAGGTAGGTATTGAATTTGGTAAAATATTTTCTCCTGTTGTTAATATGACTTCTATTCGTACTGTATTGAGTTTAGTTGCAGTAGAATATTTGCATTTAGAGCAACTAGATGTGAAGACAACTTTCCTTCATGCTGATTTGGATGAAGAGATTTATACGCAGTAAATGCTTGGGTATGAAGTTGTTTTCCTCTCAAAATTTCCCCTATTTCAAAGCTAAAAATTGAAAATTTTGAGTTAACACCTTTCTATGATGTTCTAGTGAAGAGGAAAGTTGAGGAGTTAGAAAAATTTCACGTTTTTTGAGTCATTTGAGTGATTTGTGGGTCTGTTATACATTTTTGTCCCATGTGTCCCAAGTTCTGATGGGCTCTCTATTCCTTGGTCGCCCGCATCGGCCGCATCAGCTCTCTGTTCCCCAGTCACCCGCATCAGCCGCATTGGGCCCTTCACGTACTTTGGTCTTACTTGTCCCGGAAGCGTTTGTGTATTTTGTCCCCGCTTTGCCCGTATCGCCCACATCGGCCGAATCGTGCTTTCGTGTCCCTTATGTCCCAAATGTACTAAAGGCCATTCGGGCTAATTTTTCCTGCTCTTCCCGATGCTTGCCTTTTATGTTGGTGTATATGAATTTAATGCACATTTAATAACCTTCTCTCTCCTAAAATGGCTATTTAAAGGGAATACCCCCTATGCATTTTGGCACACTAGTTGCTTGCTATCATTCGCTCGATCTTTGTAATTTTGACCGCTTGCTCGTGCTCCTTTCCCCCTTGTGTTTTTACTACTGATTATTCTTTGTGAAGTTTATTTTTCCAAACACCGCCGCATCGAAGATCAAGTTTTTGTGGTCAAGAGCATGTTTCACGACTCGAATCTTCTGTTCCCGATATTGGGGATAGTGAAGTTCCTCACCTGGATTTCGGTGATTTATGGAGTAGATTGACATACCCGAACCCCTCTCCCATGGCAAAAATGATCAATGATAGTGGCCTTGCATTTGCGGTGGGTTTCCTAATCTCAAGACAATGCACCGATATTGTGCTCACTGCGTGAGCTCATTTCAACCCCGACACGAGTGAATTAACCAATGTGCATGGGGAGCTAATCGCTAAACCTGATGCTACCGTCATTGTTGCTACCCTATGGATCCACGAAATGGACAATTCTGTGGTAATATATCAAACTCAAGCAAAATCTCTCTTCGATCAAGACAATGAGAAATACAAATCCAGTGGTAAAGCAAAGTCGTGGTTGAAGAACCCTAAAAAAGGGGCATCTCGACTGTCCAAAGCTCTGTTTAGGGATGATTTCAATGAATAGTTATATGATTTCATCATCCTGTTGGCTCGTGTCACGGGCTTACCTTCTACTAGTGATTTTCACTTTTGGATGTGCCCGCTCATCAACATCATCTCCGAGGGTACCCAAAATATCAATTGGGTAGAGATCATTTATATGAATTTGATAGAGCAGTTGTCAATGTACAATAAACTAAGAAGCTCTACATGACTTCTTATCTTATGTACACCCTAGCAAAGATCCGAAAATGGTTTGGTTTCACATACATTGAGGCTCGAGAAGGGTGATCCCATCTATGCTTATCGCCTCGTTCACCCTGACACCAAGCAATCACAAATTCGGGAGGGTGAATGATGCTTTCATCATGTACATTGTGAGGCTTCTAGAGAGTGATACTTCTCGAGAGATTTTCTCGATGAAGCCATGAACCCGATATCAAAGTATGGAGCTTACTTCATTCAATTAAGAAAGTTTTCGTGATATCAATCGGGTTATCTCGGTTATGAGAACACTCCTCTCAAACTCCCCATGTTTGTAATGATAAAATGGCTTTGATTGAGGTATGTAGATAATTGGATAAGTTGCACGTAACCCGCAGGGACAAGAAAATCTCTGGGCTGTATTTACCTATATATTTGGGTAACTACACGTGTAAAAAAACCTTGGATGCCCATAACATAGTGAGAGTTATTACTCCCATCACTATCCACTTCTTTAGGCCCAGAGCCTATTTTGATTTGAAGAAATTCATTGAGTGAATCTCAAAATCAACTATCATCACATGGAAGATACTCAAGACTACTGGGATGATTGTATAGATGACTTTGAGGCGACGGAGTCATTATGGAAGATTCCCTTTCCGGTGATAAAGGAACTCAACCTATATCAGATTCTTGAAGGGCTCCAAGATGACAATTCAGACTTATGGTCATATGAATATGACACTTTGATCAAGCATACTCCCTTGGAGGATCTAGACTGGTTCAAAAGGGAGAAAGATGACTTAGCTGAGATTCTCAACCCTGTCTTGGTAAGAACCAAGGTCTGGTTTGACAGAAGAGTTTGAGAGCTGAGGAAGAATTCAGGAGAGTATTCTTCCAAAGACACTTCAACACCGAGGAAGGAGTCACAAACACCTAGCTTAGAGGTACCTATATGAACTCCTCCTCCTTCATCAAGTAAAGAACCTGAATCCTCCACCCCTTCCTCATCCACTCAGGTATATCAGAAGAAGGTGAAGGAGGTCAAAAAGGAGCCTATTGAGGAAGATCCCCCGTCAAAACATTCAGAATTACCTTTAGGGCCGAGAACATCATTGTTCTTAGTGAAAGTGAGGATAGTGAAGTGCCAGTCCCTGCAGGAGCTTCAGAAGCCCCAATGGATAAGGAGAAGGAAATTCATAACACTGAGCCTCCAAGTACCATGGATTCCTCCGTCCAAGAAGCCTCATCTACTCCACTCACATCTCTACTAGAGGCAATAGTGGTAAATACTCTAAGTTCCATGAGTTCTCTTACTCTTGGTTCTCTTGCTTCTCCTTCTTCTTCCTCCACTTTTGCATGGGTGTAGCCTTTTGTTGATAGTAGGAAGAGGAAGTCTTCTTCTCGATTGACAGGGCCAAATTTTGATGTTGTGGCGGCCTTTTTGGGCACTACTCCTTCTGCTCCTGCAAAGAGAGCTAGAACCACTTCAAGGATAGTGACAGATGCCCAAGGCCAGCAATTTCTTGAGGTAGCCAAGCCTAAGGTTGACAAGGCAGAACATGATTTACAAGCCTCTGATCTAGAACTTTCTAGGATCTCAATGGGAGAGTCTACCCCTAAAAGTGAAATACATAACCTTTAGGAAACAATAACCAGGGTTATTGGAAGAGTAGAAAAAGGCAAGCAAACTATAGAGCAGCTGGAAGAGCAGGCTCAAGTGCTTTCTGGTTTCATCAAGTCATTCTTTGTCTAAGGATAAAGTTTTGGATCCTACCCCACTGACTGCCCTTCCACCACCTGTGATCCTTAGTCAAGATGAGGTCCAGAGTATTAAAGACATACACAAGTATTCCATCTATGGGAGAGCTATGGAAGCCATGGTGGAGGACATGATCATTGCAGGTTTGAATTTCATTAGAGAGGCCTTCAAACTCAATGAGAAGGTAACTAATCTGCAATAAAAGCTCTCCTCCACAATTGGAAATATGGATAAAGAGCTTAAACTTTGGAGTAGTTGCATAGTAGACCTTCACTTGATGGGACAGACTGATGAAAACATATTGATGGCAAGTAAAGTTTTTGATGATGCAAAAGATAATTTATCAAAGTCGTGGGTTTTTAGCATAGAGTGGAAAATAAAGGTTCTGGAGGAGGCTCTAGGAGAGTTGAGGAACAGTTGGCAGAAGGGAGAAGCCTTCAAAGCATGTGTTGTATCCGCTTTCAAGGATATCCACTGTCACCTTCATGATGAAACTTCAGGTGTTCCTTTCTCCCTTTAGGAAATTAAAACTCAATTCAGGGCATTTGTTAAGGAAAACCTGTTCAAGGAGGACTCGATGACCAAAGAGAAGATAAAGGAAATTTTCTCTCTCCAATCTGCCATTGAGGAAGCTAATAAAGAATATCATACGCACACCGAGTTTGATAAGGAGATGGAGAAATGTTTGGGATCTTGGACTCAAGCTACTACCAACACATCGGTCCCACGAGGTAGAGACATAACAGAAGCATTGAAAAATTTTAGACAACGGATCCTCAAGTCGGTGGGCCCTCCCCAATCATAAGCATTTGTGTTCCCTCCTAGCTTCTCCTTTCCTTCTTTTTCTCAATTCGGGCTTATTGTAATCAGTTGAGGGTTTTGTGTCAAGCATCCCCTTAACTAAACATTTTAGTTAAAAGAAGTAGTTACCAAGTGTAACTAATTTGTAAAGTTATATAATGGGATATCTACGCCATTTTCTGGGAGCTAGAACTTGGTTTATTTTTGAAAGTGTAAGGAGTAACAAAGTAATAAATACAAAAGATCTTTCCTTCCATGTCTATATGGTCTTGTTATTTCATTACTATCCGTTGAATAATTTTGAATCACTTGTCTGTATTATTTTAAGAAGATTTGTATTCTTGTAGATGTTATTTCGGAACTTTGTGTCTTTGCAATAACATCTTATTAATTCAAATGCAAATGGTTTTGTGAAAAATAATTTTATCCTGGCATGCATAAGGAATTATTTTGTTATCTATAATTCTTGAGAATGCCTTTTCGCTCATTTCCACTACTTCATTCCTCTCAGTACTTTTGTATTGATGATCCATTCCATTTTAAAACACTTTCATGATATCCAAGTTCCACATTAAAACAATGCACCGTACATATGTAAATAAGTTTGGTCTTTAAATAAGGGAACCTCTCCCATTAAAGAGGAGGGACTTTCTATCCTCCGATCGTTGTTCTCTTTGAAGTCCTTTTGACGACCAACAAAAGTCAAGGGTAAGGAGAAATTAGTTTCAGTAGGTTGAAAAAGAGCCTATATGGGCTCAAGCAAGCTCCAAGGCAATGGTACATGAGGTTTGATAGTGTTATCATGAGCATGGTTACTTGAGATGTGAATCGACTATTGTGTTTATTTCAAGAAGCTTGAAAATGGGAGCTATATTATTTTTTTACCGTATGTGGATGATATGCTTTTTACGGGATCTAGTATGCCGGATATTGGTGAGCTTAAGAGAAAGCTAGCTCACATGTTTGCAATGAAGGATTTAGGAGTGGAAAAAATAATTCTTGGCATACAAATACATAGAGACAGGAAAAATAAGAAATTGTATTTGTCTCAGGAGGATTATATCTACAAGGTGTTAGAAAGGTTCAACATGTAGAATGTAAAACTTGTTAGCACACCTATGGATGGACACTTCAAATTGAGTAAAGATCAGTGTCCTTCATCACAAGAGGAGGTCAAATACATGACACAAGTGCCATATGCTTCAGCAGTTGGAAGTATCATGTATGCTATGGTTTGTACAAGACCAGACATTGCATAGGCAGTGGGAGTTGTGAGTAGATATATGGCTAATCCAGGTAAAGAGCATTGGAAAGCAGTCCAATGGATACTCAGGTATTTGAAAGGAACATCTAGCATGTAATTATGCTATGGAGGTTCGAGATATTTCATTACGTGGCTATGTTGATTCGGATATGGCTAGAGATATGGATGGTAGGAAGAGCACTACCGAATATATTTTCACAAGAGGTGGAACAACAGCATTATGGATTTCAAGATGTAGAAGGTTGTGGATTTGTCTACTATGTTGCAGCTACAGAGGCTAGCAAGGAGATGATATGGATGAGTAGGTTCATGGAAGAGTTGGGAAAGGAGCAAGATGATTGCAAACTGTTCAGTGATAGTTAGAGTGTAATTCATTTGGCAAAGAACTCAACATTTCATTCGAGAATGAAACACATTCAGTTGAGATATCACTTCATATGGCAGGTATTGGAGGATGGATAGTTGAATCTGGAAAAGATTCATACGAGCAAGAACCCTGTGGATATGCTAACGAAGCCATTAGCAAAGGAGAAGTTGGAGCTACACTCCACTTCTGTTGGTCTTTGAGTTTGAGGCTCGAGGAGGAAGAAACAAAGCTAAGGAGGAACCAAGAATGGTACTGTACAGGTATAGTGCAGTAATTAATCTCCAAGTGGGAGATTGTTGAGTATGGAGCTAAATTACTCATGTTTTAGCATGCAATTGGAACTTGTTGGAAAATAAGAATCGGCATCATTCAAAGGCATCGGCATCGATTAGAGTTTGATTGACATTGGTCGGGGCAAGTTATAATCGGTGACGGTCAGCGTAATCGGCATCGGTTACCTGTGCAACAAGATTTTAATTAACTCTCGGGATTTATTTATATTTTTAGCATTGGAATATATTTAATGAATGTAATTGCATGGCTAAGTGACCTAAAGTCTAAAATGACTATTTAAAGCATAAATCTAGGGTTTAGAAGAGAGAATTGATTATAATTAGAAGATAATTGTGTAAGAGAGAATTCTTGGTGAAGAAGGCAAAAGCTTGAAGAAAGATAGTACTGAACATCTGAGAGGTGTGGAAGATTGTAAATATTCATTGTATATCTTGTCAAAGCTTTGGATAATAGATTGGCTTGTTTCTTGGTGGACGTAGCCCACATTGGGTGAACCACGTTAAATCTAGTGTTGATTTATGTCTCTTGTTTTGTATAATTCTTTTGGTAGAATATCCACTTTTATTTGCATGTATGCTTAGATTTGATATATTATCTGTACAACCGGTGTGCTAACCCCAACACCATGTGGGTGTGCATTGAATATGAGAGTTGCTTTCTAGTGCAAATGGTTTCTATATCCCACCATTAATTCCCAGCCAAATAAATCCTTTTGTTCTACAGTGCTTTGAAAATGAGTGCGGATGATTTTTCCAGTGTCCTCTGCATAGCCCATGAGTGGTACACTGTGTTCCCCACTCATCCTCTTCAATCTAGGACCCTTGGGAATTATAGCTTTAAGGTTAGGAGTCTATCCCATTACACCTTGAGCAATCACATGTGAGGATCTAGAGATTTCCTTATCTATTTATTCTCCATCCTTCATCTCTTCATCTTTTTACTCTTCCTCATTCTGTGGCTCATCTTCTTGCTCGAGTGGGGTAGGATATGCACGCTTGCTCTCCCCGATTCCTCTCGCTTCTTCATCTAACTTCAACTTTCTTCTCCTCTTTGGCTCAGCGGTCTCCTTGTGTGGAGAGAGATGAGGTGATTTCCTTACCATTTGTGGGGTTCCACCTTGAGTCCTTGTGCATCTGAATACTTTCTTAAATATGTTCTCCCCCTGCTCAACCTCCATATCTTCCTCTTCATCCTGTCCCTGAGGTGGAGTGGTCACGTGTTGTGACTCTTCTCTGTCATATGGTTACTTTCTTCTACACTCTAAGCCTCCACTATCTTCACACTCCTCTTCTTCATCCTCTATTTCAACAGTTTCTATGGGCCTTTGACCGGTATGTTTTCCATTGTGTGCTTACCCTTTGGTTACCCTGAAGCACGAGTTTATTCTCCACATACTTATTGTTCTCCATCTTGGGCTTGAATCAAGATACATTAATGCTGCACCTATATCTCTATAGTGAGACTTATTGGCTTAATATTCAATCTCGACATAGGCACTTCTTCCTGGATACACATACTTCTTCCTCAATGTGTGGTAGACACGGTCTACCTTATCTCGAATTGAATACCGGTCGGTGCATGTCTATGAATTTGTGAACGAGATGCTTAGAAATACCATGCGGTGAATGCGTAAAGCAATTTACACCAAGGGCTTTAGAATCCATCTCTCATTGGGAAGCACATAATGCAGAAATGTTGATATACAACAAATTGGACTTGTTTCCCCACTACCGAGGGTAGGTCCTTTGGGATGTACCACTCTTCTCCAAATGCCACGCGGAGCCCGCCGTACCATTTTCTCGCCCTTTACTTGACGTCATATGTTATGGACCCTTTACATAGGTACTTGCTGAACCTTTTAGCTAGTGACTTATTCTTAATGGGGTATTCCCATACATTTTCCTTCGCCCTTATGGTACTCCAATTTCCATGAATACCAGTGATAATAGAACAACCCCAAAGCTGATCTTCCCTCCTATGCACACTTCCTTGACTATTTTCTCTACAATGTAGCCTGTAATATTGTAGACTACTCCTTCTGACATCTTGCGCGCAATGTGTAACCACATAGTATTTACCTATGACCACCGCTCCGATCGTTCAACTTTGTAACAAGGTGTGTTGTTGCTTGCACAACCAAATAGTTCTTCAACTTGTCTATATCCATACTACGCAGACCCTTTAGGTACCCCAACTCTTGTCTAGTCTTTAAGATCATGGCTTTATCTGTGAGATCATTCTTTATATCCTCTCATGTGGCCTTCAAACTGTCATCATTGAGATAAGTGCGGATGAGATTCTAACTCTGCGTCTGTAAAGTAGAAGAAGTCCTCATGCACTCTGCTCATGAGCCACTGGTACAAGGGCTCATACTTCCCGAAATATGGAAGCTCATATAATTGGTAGACCCCAATTCTCTTCAGAAGCTTCTCACTTACATCATCATAAACCGGCATGTCATCTCGCCATACATTTGTTCATCCTCGTAGTGAGCAAGGATTCGAGCTTCTTCTTTTTCTCTCCGAGGTCATGTGATTGCTTTCGTTTACTTTGATCTTTCTAATGTGTGAATCCCATTCTTGGCCGACAATGACTCCTTCTGGATATTTCATTTCTAAAAAAATTCTTTCGGTGTCATCTCTTCCTCCTTGATGACCACCTTCTTATTTCTTTTTGCTCATGCTGCAGACTACCTTCTTGGGTGCCATTTTTACCTTACAATCATCTCCTCTTTAACTTTGCAATTTGTGAATCAAACCCTAGCTTGATTCAATCATGCCCTAGGTGGAAACTTTGTGCCCTAACTCCTCTCTGTCACCTTTCTTCACTCAAACCCTTCACCACCGGGGACGCAAGCTTCTTTTCACACAGATCTATTTTTCACGCTTGGTTTCACACCCTTTGCACCTTAACCCAATCACTCAGCTCTTCACACTTAGCTCTTTCCTCAAATACTCTTAGTCGTAATGGTAAAAATGAATTCGCATCCCATCCTTATATAGATTTTCAAATTTTTGATACATTCATTGCTCCTTCACTTACCAAATATCCTTTTATTAATTGACCAAATTCATTCATTCCACATGGTACATCTTTGTGCCCAGGCTATAACGTTCTAGCGTGCCTTCCTACCCTCTGGTCATAGACTTCTCTTCAGTGCGCATCCTTGCACCCAAGTACCTCGTCATTGTACCTTATCCTGGTAGCTATCATGGTCTCTACTTACCTCATGTTATATTATTCCTTCATTCATCTCCATCCTTGGTCACTTTTGAGGAGCAATGTCTTTACTTTGGAAAACACCCGTAATAACTTATTCTTTTCATCTTTCAATTCCCACAATCTTGTACCTGGATATCAACAACCACCCCACACTAAAAGGATGTGCAGTCCTCTATGCATAAACATGCTTCATATAGTAATTAGCTTCATGCGTGCAAGCACACTTATTTCACAACAACAAAAATTGAAGTGACAAAGCATAGCGACAATGAAGGAAATATATTAATGAAATACATAATGGAAACCTAATCTAAATGGCAATACTGCCTTATTATAAACACCAATAAGACTTATTTATAGTAGGGCTTCAACCTACTCCCGTTAAAGTAACCAGGTAGCCGTGTTCCATCAAGTGCTTCTAACTAGAAAGCACCTGATTCAAGTATGTAAGTGATAAAATATGGCCCCAACCAATGTACTTTGAGCTTTCTGGATGGTGTAAGAACTTAGAGTCATAAAGAAGTACCATTTGTCCAATCTCAAACTTCTTATCCCTTATGTTTCTGTCATGCCATGCTTTCTACCTAGCCTTTTCTATTCTGAATCCATCGTGCTATGGCTCGTCACTCATCCAATTGAATCATCTTCTCAATACATTCTTCTAAAGCCTTCTCATTAGCTAGACCTCCAGCATGCACAATGCACAAAGAAGGTAACTTAAATTCTATATGGATAATGGCTTTCGTGCAAACACCAACCTGAAATGGTGTGTCTTTGTTCAGTCTCTTATAAGTTTTTCTATATGCCCAAAGAACAATTGACACTTTATCATCCCAATCCTTTCTTCCAACATCACACATTTTTTTCAAAGTCTGGCTCAAAATCTTGTTGAAAGCCTCAACAGTTCCATTTTCTTGAGGATGATAGGGTGTAGTTTTATGGTGTGCAACGAAACTCATCTAATAGGATCCCGATTGTCTCATTCAAAAAGTGTGTACCTCTATCACTTTTCAAGCTTAACTGACGTCCATATCTTGTAAGAACATTTTTCCATAGAAACCTAGCTCTCGTAGCTGCTTTGTGTACAATCCTTCATAGGTGCTGCTTTTGCCCACCTTGTGAGATAATATGTACAAGTAATGATATAGCACGGCCGATCCTATGTGCGGTTGGCGAAATAGGCCCTACAAATTCGATGGCCCATTTATCAAATGGTTCGGCACTAGTAATTAGTCGCAAAGCCATCTCATCTCTTTGACCTAGTTTACCTAGATGATAACAATGGTCACATGCTTTGCAATATGCTTTACAATCTTTATACAATGTCTCCCACCATAATCCCAAGTATGATTTTACGGGCGGTTGCATCACCTGCATAGTGACCTCCTGCAATACCACCATGTGCCTCCTCCATTATATCCTTGCGTTCATGCTCTAATACACAACAACATAATACTTCATCTCTGCCTAAATTGTAGAGGTCACCACTGATTAACATAAATGGTGCCACACGTATAGAAAGTTGTTTCTTTTTTTAATGCCTTCATTCCATCTCGGTGTCACACTAGTCCGTAGAAAGATAGCAATGTCTTCTAATTTTGATGGTGCACGTTATAACCTATATAACTGTGCATCTGGCATGGTTTCTTCAATTGTCTATGCTTCTTCTCCTGAGTGAATTCTAGACAAGTGGTCTGGTCTAGAGTTACTTTTCCTTGGTTTCACCATAACTGTGAAGTCAAATTCTTGAAATAGGAGTACCCATCTACATATGTACCCTTACAAGACCAGTTTGTTCACCAAATACTTCAATGCCATGTGATTTGTATAAAACACAAATGGTGTTGCTAACAAGTACTGTCAAAACTTGTGCAATGCATAGATCATTGATAAAGCTTCGTGCTCTGTAGTTGTATAATTCTGTTCAGCAGGAGTCAAATTCCTACTAGCAAAAAAATTAGATGATCTACAATACCTTCTTCATCAGGTTAAACTAACACAATGCCAATGGCCATGCTAGAGGCATCCACATGCACATGAAATGGTTTATCCCATGAGGGAAAACACAAAATGGGCGCGGTAGTAAGTTTCTCCTTTAATATCTCAAACGTGCACTTTGCTGTGGTTCTCCCCAATAAAATGTACCTTTCCCTTTTAGTAATTCTTCCAAGGGTGCAACAACTTTGGCATACCCTTTGATGAACTTCCGATAATATCCTATGTGACCCAAAAATCTGCGCACCTCACTTTGACTAGTAGGCACTTCCAGGCCTAGAATGACTACAACCTTAGCTAGATCAACTAGTAAACCTTCCTTGCAGATTATATGTCCTAATAGTATTCCAAAAGGTGTAACAAATATGCACTTCTTGATGTTCAAAGAGATAATCAATTGTCTACACCGTTCAAAAATTAAGCACTGATTGTCACAATGATCTTTCAAAAGCCCATATACGGTCCAATTATCTAGATAAACCTGTAAAAAGTTGTGAATAAATATTTGAATACCTGAAAAACTATCCGTGAGAATACAATAGGCACATTTTTTATTCCAAAAGGCATCACAATATAGGAAAAACTGCCCCATTCAATAGTAAAATTTGTATTTTCTTGATCCTCCTTAGAAATTCAAACCTGATGATACCCGGAAAACCCATCTATGAAGGAATATATTTTGCGCCCTCCAACTCCTAGTATTTCCTCAGTAAATGGTGTAGGGAAGGGATTTGTTACACATGCAGCATTCAGCTCCCTGTAGTCCACACATATTCTAATTCATCCATCCTTCTTGATACTGATCACCATTGGACTAACCCATTCTGACTCATCAAGGGGCTTGATAATTCCAGATTTCAACATGTTATCAATCTCTTCCTTGACCTTTTCACACAAATTGGGGTTCATTCTATAAGGCCTCTTCCTAACTGGGTGTGAACCATCCTTAAGCTTTATCTTCATTTCCCTAAGTGATTCATGCATGCCTTTAAGTTCATGATACCCTCAAGGGAATAAGTCCTGATAATCCCTGAGTAACTCAATGATCTTTTCCACTTCGATTCTGACCAATAGTCTCCAATTATGACCTCCTTTGGCCCAACCTCCGAACCTATATTTACTTACTTTTTCTTCATGGGTTCGTGATAGGTGAGCGTATCCTTGTCTCGCACAGCCCAAGACCTTGCATACCCCTTGTGAGTGTTCAATATCTAGGTTCTCGCCTTCCTCATCATCAACGGCGTAAACCATCTTCCTTTATCTTTATCAAGGAAAGCACGTTCAAGTAGTATGGAGTCCATTTCTTCTTCCTTTTCAAAATGCACTGATCCTGTCTCACCAAATAATTCCTGAATATGCTCTTCTACCTTTGCACTATCTCCCA
The DNA here is from genome assembly GCA_018340775.1 of Taxus wallichiana var. yunnanensis. Classification (NCBI taxonomy): domain Eukaryota; kingdom Viridiplantae; phylum Streptophyta; class Pinopsida; order Cupressales; family Taxaceae; genus Taxus; species Taxus wallichiana. The sequence continues at coordinate 343,411,732 of CM031239.1, forward strand.
TAGTTAAGTGCTTGACAAATCTTAATGCTTCTTCTACTAGGGGTTTAGTCGTGAAGTAGTTAAAGTTCTGGAGCATTCCTGCAGCCAAATTCTGCCAATTCTCAGTCTCTCGATGTAGTTCTACATATACATACTAGGTGCATGCAAATCCTTGTAGAGTAGAGTACAATCTATGCACCCAGAGTGATGGTGGTAATGCTTCCTATCCCTCTGTCCAAATTCTCTCACACTGCTGAATATGATGTTCAATGCATTGATCACCATTATAAGTGCAGATTTGAGTGGGTGCATTGCACCGATCTGCGTGGGTGCATTGCTCCTTAAAAACCTAGTAGATAGGGTGATTCTAATCTCCTCCCATTCTATAATATTATCTTTGTGGACTACCCACCAAAGGCATCGCTATCTCGCTCAAGGTATACACTAACATATCTCTTCTCTTAATTTGATTTGTCCATTGTGATTCCATGGCTTTCAAAAATATAGGAAGATCTTCTACCCCTGTATACCAAGGTAATGTGATACCTATCCGTCGAATAGAAGGAATTCCATTCTTACACGTAACTGCGCTTTAAACCTCGCACCCAACTAGTTCATATGTACCATGAGCCCAATTGTCACAAGCAATACTCATAGTAGCACTAATAGAATGAGAATCCTCTCACTGTAGGATGCCTTCCTTTGATGGTTCATTGATCTCGGGGTCCTGAATAACATGTACATAGATTCTGTTTAAGTCCTCATCACTTAGAGGCTCAACATATGGTGTAGACTTCCCATCTATCAAAGGTATTACAACCCTTTCCTCATTGTTCTCAAAGATGATATACCCCTTATTGAATCTCAAGTCAACATTATTCGCATAACACCAAGGGCATCCAAGCAAGGCTAGAAATCATGCTTCGCAAGTGATAATACCTCAAAATACCTAGTGAACTCGGCCCCTTATATGGTTATAGATGCATCCTTCAAAATCCTACGGGAGTGGCCTTAGTCGATTTTCTATAAACACATTAGATGATGGCTATAATGGAGGCCTCCCCATTTGTACCCATGCATCTAATGTAAGCACATTTACTTCACACTTGTATCAATCAATATGTTGCTCAATGCCATCCATCCACAACAACATTGAGTAATTTCCTTATCATAGTCAATGCTATTAGGGGGAATATTTACATGCAGGATCTTCCATCTGGTCTCAATACTTGTGTGTGGAGTGTTCCCTTTTAACCAACTTGCTAATAGTGGAATGATGCTCTCTTGGCGCAACATTTTACACACTTCTCTCGATCATGGATATCGGTTTGGACTATCTCGATGCTTTCTTCTACTCCTTTGGCATCGTATCTCACCCTAAAGATTCCTTAGTACTTCCATGGTATATCTTGATAGACCTCCTTTTAATAGGCATGATCCGGGTACCTTGTATGCAAAACTTCCTCCTTGGTGATTGTAGGCTTATGGTGCAATGCCTCTTTTTTGTACCCGCTTCAGCTCGTGTAGTAATCTTCACTGTTAATGCCTCAGGTCCTTCTCGCTATCTTGGGCATCCCCGATCTTCTACCACGTGCTGAATTCTAACCATCCTGACACCTTTGTTTTCTTTATTATGCTTCTTACTCAGATGCTCATATAAGTTCGGGCACTCTTCATAGCTATGGTTCTTTCCACAGAAAGAACATGCAATATTCTAAGGACGTTCACACCTATAGTGGTTAGGAGATCCGCATGTATAACATGTTCCATGAGGGAACTCACCTCTTCCTCCACCATGGCCGCACCCCCATATCCACCTGCGATATCCACGTCCTCTTCCATAAAATCCTTCAAAACACCCTCATTCCCTGTCACATGTAAGCGCGTTTGATTATGATCCCGATCCTGGTGCTCATTCTTACCCTTATAATTATCTATTACACTTGTCTGTCATACCCCAATATCTATAGCATCTTGGATCTAACCAATCAACTAACAATCTTTAGTATCATGGGTCGTGGACGACAAATTTTATAAAGAATAAGATACATTCTTCCTTATCACGCATTATAATAAAGGACAGTGAATAGCATCATGATTCAAATGACAGATCTCACAGTCCAACAGTAATGAGCGTACTGTTCTACGAGGACAACTATCCTTGGTGTGACCTTCCACTTCATAATCTGTACACCAAATCCCTGAGTGCATTTCATGGGATGAATTGGCTGATAGCTTCTCTAACTATTTTTCCATAGCTACAATTTGTGCCTCTAAGAATGGACTAATGCCAGTGTCAATTCTCCCAACTGCCTCAACATGTAAAGTTGCTTCTAGTGCTTCGCATGGATTAGTGTATGTCTTATGTGACAATTCTCTTCTGAATGGTGTAATCAATCCGCCAACGAACCATTGTGCATGTTGGCTTGCGTGAATATCATAAGAAAGCTTAGATAGGAGTGTTTTAAAATGGGCATCATACTCATGTACACTCTCAGTAGTGCCTTGCTTAATATCCTTGAGTGCACTTATACTCTTCTGCTCAAATTCCGGGATATAGAACTCTTTCAAGAACACATCCTTCAACACTGCATAATCCACGCAAGTTTGATCAGGGTCAAAATTCCTATACCATTGTGTGCACATCCCTATAATGTAGTAGCAAATTGACTTGCCTTGTACTCAGAAGCCATGATCCCTTTTACATGCCACAATATTTCACACATGTGCACATGCTCAACAACATCCTCTATGCCCCTATACTCTAGAAGATGAAGAGACATCTCCATATAAATATTTTGGGGTTGGTGCGGACCTTGCCCACCTGATCTAGAACCTCCGTGTTTCCCCTACCTCCAAAACCACCAGATCCATCGGAACTAGAACCACCTATACCTCCTGATCCTCCACTTGTAGCTAGAATAGGACCTGTAGATGTACTCCCTGTGCTCTGACAATAGTACTATACTGAACCCCTACAGTTTGTGTGGTAGTTCCACTTCCAGAGGTGAATCCAACATTCAGCGTGCTTACATTCTGTGTAGATGATGTGCCTGAAAATGTTCCTCTAAATAACATTGAAGCCATCTGTCCTGCCATTGATGTACTTGTTCGTTGACTTACTTTGGTTATTCTGTTCCCAAAATTCACTTGCTGATTACTTGTCGTACTAGATACTGGAAAACCAAGCACAAGGGCTAGGTCACCAGGTGGATTAAGATGCACACCCGCGGCCTAGGTAGTCTCTGTTGGCGCACTTCTGTGTGAGGCTAAGGGGGGATCTTTGTCATGTTTTCTAAGATGGGGGAGTTCCTGATGCTCTGGCTCCACATATTCTACGTGAGCTTCAAATCCTTCACGAGCCATCTCTCTCCTCAATGCCATACTTTCTACAATGGAACGCTGCTTCTCTATCTCCCTCTCGTGTGCCTCATTATACTTAAGCTGCCTTTCCTCTCTGCCTTTCTTCCGCTAGGTCTACCATCTTTCACCAAATCTATTCTTGCCCTCACGCATGGTGAGGTTTAGTTAGCCATCAGGTTTACTTTCCAGGTTCAAAGTTACCATCAAGATCTTGATCACCAGTGGAATACCTTGCAGATATGCTCCTCTTGATACCGTAAAAACTAGAATTCAGCTACCTCTGGGCAAGAGTACGTCGAAATTAAATATTCCAAAATATAACTATTTAGAACACCATGAAACCATGTATCCACAACACAAGTCTAGATCAGATCAAGCATCATAAAGGGCTTGAAATTCTTCCTGTGTCCAAACAAGTGCGTGATACCTCCAATTCCACTTAGATGCATAAGCAATCAACCACTCGTATAATTCTACTGGAAAGATAGCAAAAAATCTCTCATATAAGTTGTCATATAGATTTTGTTCTACCCAATTACGTGCGTTAAAATCATATTCAATGGTAAACCATTGTGCATATTCTTCCTCCGATCATGTATCCACTCCTCAATATTTTTGCTAGAGTTAACCTAAGCACGTCTTCATCGCGAATCATCCCAAAAAAACTAAAAAGAGGTCCCAAAGAACGAAACCAATGATGTAACCTAGAATTTACTAGATAACACCCTAGATGCATTGGCACATCACTCAGCCTAGACTAAGTGCTCACCCAAAGTGTACAAAGGTACCAGGTCCCTCTTTAGGGTTTCTGTAGCGGGATGTTAGCGTGATGAAGGAAGAAACATATAGATCCATAACTAATCCATCATTTTACAATGCATGGCATATTCGAGATCTTGGAAAGAGCAAGCTTAAACAATAATCATGATTGAATCAAGAACATGCACTACTCAATTACACACAGAAATGACACTTAGATTCAACCAATATCTTCCATCTATTAATAAACACAAAAGATCCTTACAATAATGGAATTCTATACTGATGTGCACATGGATCTGATACAGAATCCAAGTCATATGCACATATCTCTGTATTCTTACCTCTTACATTCTGCATATACCTATATCTCAACTACTAAGTGATTCACATCATATATATAGGGTGGGGACTTTCCCTTCACTTCTTATCTATTCCAAAAATAGGCCGCATGCTACTAATAGCCATGCACTATTTATAGGCATAGCCACACATGCAAGTGTGCTATCTATAGACCTCTTATAGTTAACTGAAGTGACAATCCTATTCTTAGCTCGTCTCCATGAAAAACACTTTGATTTGATCCTCTAAAGATAGAAAATGCGTGGTGCGCACATCTCTGCCTTGTTTATGTGCTCTGCACGCCATCTTCTAAAAAAGGTTTTCATCCTCAAAATCGGCTAAGTCTCAAAATTTAAACTTTCCCTCCGCTCATGGATTCTTCATGTCCCTCCACGCCCTTAATCCTAGCCTTCTCTCCCGCATCAGACTTCTTGTGTGATCTCTAACAAGTATTCTCATATCAAAAAGACATTTTATGAATTTTAATTAACGTAATGTTATGATTTTAAGTTGTATTAGTTGAGATATTTCATTTGGATTAACCTATGTTATGTTTTTGAGATGAGAAGCATATAAAGTAAATGTTTTGGTTCATTTTTGAAGTAGTGCATGGAGGGAAAATGCGACCTAGGTGAGGAAGTGAAGAAGGATTAAGGAAACTTAGAGATAGTTGAGGGTGCGTGAAAAAAATATGAATAAGTTTAAAGAGCTTGTGTGAAAGGTTTTGCATTCAAATCAGGTCATGAAAATATAAGTTTAAGTGAATTAGGATAAAGAGGGTTTTAAGGTCTCATGAGCTAAATTAGTGATCTCCATCAGTTGTGGTAGAAAAAAAACATCATATATCTTCATATAAATGTGGTTGAGTTGGTGTTTTATCATATTAGGGGGTTGTAGCTTCCTTGTGGAGTTTTTTCTGTTAGGAAATATAATCTATTAGTGCTCCATTGGTAAATAATAATTACGTTAGTAATTATTATCATGTAATATTGTGTTTGTAAATATGTTAGTATTTTGTTATATAGTTGTTATATAAAACAACTTATAACAAATACGGGTAAATGAGTTTTAACAACTCACGTGAATAGGAGTATTGTTATATCAGATTCCTATTTTATAGGAATGACTTATTCCTATATATTTGTAAGAGATCCCGTATGAATAAGATATAGAAAATCAATAATATATGCTGTATTATTTCTGTGTATTCATTGTATAAACTGGTGTTATGCTCTTCATTTGGTACCAGAGCGCTTGAGATCCAGAAATGCCTCTTCCAGTAGTGCGATCTCCATTCTTTGAGCAAGGATGCATGAGAGTCGTTTACAGCTTGTGGCAGCGTTGAATCCTTGGTGATATCTTCAATGGTAACTGAGTCTTTTCCTGCATCGCAGACTGTATAGCACCTTTTACCCACAATAGAGAAGATTTGTTTAAGTATTCGGTTGATCCTGGGACTCCTCGCCATATCCACGATCTGTATCCTCTGAAATTGACTTATTTTCTTCGGAGAGGTTGAAGAACTCTGTCATTTTGGGAATCAACTCGCAGCTACGGTGAGAAAGAAAGAGTTTCAAAATGTGGTCTCCACAAGAACTCGGGACATCTTTCATATTTTGTAGCAGCTCGTCTATAACTGGATCCTCGATGGATTTGTGAGACACAGCCAAAGCCTTGCGTTGATCAACAGCACCTGACCTATCTGGATATCCTATTTGAATTTGTGCTGATTTTGACATTTTGATTGAAAGTGAACAGACTTGCTTTTCCAGACAGCATTAATATCTGATCCGAGCCAAAAGCTGTAACGCACTTAAAATGGGAGCGACTCATTTATAACAGACATATACTCTGGCGTTTGTATTCTATTGGCGTGGTAAAATCCTACAGCTGTAATCCGTGTGTCAACCAGGTAATTCGTTGCAATTTATCTCGTGTACATTCTACTTGATTCAAGCCGTGAAGATCCAGTTCAGTATAAAGCTGTGTTCTGGTCTGTGATCTGATTCATTGAGTTCACTTTCATTCGAATAGAGGAAGATGTGATATAATTTCACCATGACATAGTGGAAATATTACAGTGTGTGTATTGCTCTTGCGGACTAATATCTACTTCAAATGCATTCATCTCTTATGTATTCGCTAAAAAGAAGAAGATTTCGAAAGTTTTGAAAAAGTCTTGTCAAAATCCATGCCAGATATGCATGTGAAGAAGAAATGTCTATTGGAGATTCTAATTCAGTTGTCCATCTAGTCAGACGTGCTGCTAACTCCAACTTCGCCCATTTGCAGTGTATCGCTACCAGGTTGCAATCCACGGTTTCACTTGCCATCACCAAAACACCTCCATACAACGTGTCCATCGCCATTCATAAGTCATATTGTTAAGTTGTTTTTTATAGTGGAGTTAAATTCATCGTAGGTCTTTTTGTCCCTAATCCTTATAAGAATTAGTCTGTGCTAAAATTTTCATTATCTTTGAGTCTTAAGAATAGATTGTCAATAAGTTTTAATTGATGCTCATAACATGCAGTTTTAAAGTGTAATTTTCTCAATAAAGTTTTAGTTATATTAATCTTTGTCAATGTTTTTTTTTTTTTTGGGTCATCGTCAACATGTATATCGTCTTATTGTTGTAGTTAAAAATTAAGAGTCATGTTGTCAAAGTTTAATATTAACAATGTTTGTATATCCTCTTGTAGTCTTTTGTGTTAGATAGTCTAGATTATATTATTTGTGTCTTGTCATTGTCAAGATTAGTCAAAATTTGTGTGTCTAGTCTTATAGTGAGTCGTCAAAAGTTGTGTCATTGTAATAGTCAGAGTCAAGGTGTCAAAAATATATTTGTGTCATTTTTTTTTATCGTCATTTAGGTGATTATTAGGAAAATTGTCAAAATAAAAAAAATTTCCCGCATTTCAACTGGACGCACTATCGGTGGAATCCGACGTCCTCTGATATGCATTTGAGCTCCATGATCAAATCCAGCTGAGCTAGCAGCATGAAACCGGAGGCAGGAGGCATCGGAGGTTGGAGGTCATTCAGCGACCTCTCGTCGCAGCCAATGAAGGGGCCGTGATATCGCTTTGGTGACATGTGTGTGTGTGCAGTTTGATTTCAGTGCTTCCAGTGTGGTGTGCCTCAGTTTGCAATGATCTTGTTTTCAATAAGTGGAAATTTCACATTGAGGGGGGAACATCATTCCAATGTTCCATTTCCAGTATGTCAGCTTTTTCTATGTATGTATGAGCAACAGATTTCAGCAGAATTTCCTATGTTATTCCCTGCAGTGAGATGTGACGAGGGCTGAGAATAGTACTTTGCATATCATGATGTGGTTGTAGGTAAACCACTTGAAAACCTTCATTTGTGGTTTGTGGTAAACCAATAGCAAAACCACCATTCTTGGTTGTTGGTAATCCATTCGCAAAACCATCACTTTGTGGTTTGTGGTAAACCAATTGCAAAACCACCATTCTCGGTTTGTGGTCAACCGTTTGCAAAACCATCCTTGAGGTTTGTGATCATCCTGTGAAAATCACCAGATCATGAGCAGGTGCAAGTACAAAGGCAGGTTTTCCCCATGTTCGCACTAAGGGGGGGAATGTTAGGAAATTAATCTATTAGTGCTCCATTGGTAAATAATAATTACGTTAGTAATTATTATCATGTAATATTGTGTTTGTAAATATGTTAGTATTTTGTTATATAGTTGTTATATAAAACAACTTATAACAAATATGGGTAAATGAGTTTTAACAACTCACGTGAATAGGAGTATTGTTATATCAGATTCCTATTTTATAGGAATGACTTATTCCTATATATTTGTAAGAGATCCCGTATGAATAAGATATAGAAAATCAATAATATATGTTTGTATTATTTCGTGTATTCATTATATAAACTGGTGTTATGCTCTTCATTTTCTTCACTAAACTAGGGGTTGGTGCTCCTTGTGGGGTTGGCACCTTAGTAAATTAGGGGTTGTTACTCCTTGTGGGGTTAGTGCCTCACTAAATCGGGCTTTTCGCTCCTTGTTGGGTTGGTGGTGCCTCACTAAATCGGGGTTGGTGCTTTTTTTTAGATTGGTGCTCAATTAAATTTGAAACATGGATATAATAAAGTTTTGTTTCAGTGAATTTTCTTCCCCTTGAGGGTTTCCCACTTAAATTTTATGTTGTCTCTTGTATCTTTCTCTTGTGTATGTTTGTTGAATGGTTAATAAACACACAATGGTTTATAAATTCTGAATTCATGTTTGATATGATGTATGCAAGCTAAAGAAAATGATGTAATTATTTTGAAGGACTGATTCACCCCCCTTAGTACATTGTTCTTCCAACAGTTAGAGAGCTTGAAAGTAGTGTTTCCATGACTTAAAGTGATGAGAAATGATTGCAATGTAAGTGACATTATAAGTTAGTGATGTAAGGAGATATACCAAAGGAAGTGAAATTCCCATGGATGTTCATTCCAAATGAGGTGGAATGTAAGTATGAAAGTGACATGGTTGCAATAATGGAGTGTAAGAGGTATGTAGGTGTATGAACATGGTTTACAACAAGAGTGTTGGTGAACACATGATGAGCTAGAAGGAATGATTCATGAGACCATGAGTGACCTAAAGAAATTATCTTTAACATGATCTAAACATCATAACGGTGATATAATAGCCTCGTGTCTCATCAAGATCCTATCTTGTGTGCATGAAATTTAATTACTACTTGAAGTGAAGACCTATGAAAATGAGTGAAAAAATGAGCCAATTTGTAGGTGTGATTGAAACAAGTGATTGGTGATAGATGGAATGAAAGGAAATTGTAAGTCATGCATTTCTCCATTACCATCCAAATGTCTATAGCCTCGATGGAGATACATTTGATTCTAGTTGCAACATTTCTCTATAGCCATCCAGATGTCCATAGCCCCAATAGAGATAATGGAAATACCCCTAAGAGAGAGTGTTTGATATTTCTCTTGTTTTTTAATTTTCTTTTAAATTTGTACTTTTTCTTGTGATTTTTAATTTTTTTGACATGATATTCAACTCTCTCGTTTTGTCGAGGGGTTTAAAATAGCTAGTGGCTTGATGGGGGAGTGGAAGTGATTATGGAGATGCCATTGGAAAGTGTCAAAAAAATTCCATAGGGCCTTCATGAATTTTTTTTAAGTATATAATATTGTGTGGATCTCTAAGAGGATAATCACTCTTAATTCATCAAATAAGGAGAGACCAAGTTCAAGCCACTACAGTAGAGAATATTTCATCACAAAACGTGATAAAAATATAATCAAGAGTTCACCAAAACCTACAAAACAAACTAAGATGTGGAATGTGAACAAAATGTAAGTGAATTATGTATTAATGAACTTATAATTTGAATGACATATGAATGAATGAAGAAAATGTAGAAGAACATCCATGAGAAAACACTATTTATTATATTTTTTCTAGATGTATAGATTTTTATTTATTTTGAAAGATGTTTAGTTATGTGGAGTGTGTGTGTTTGTGTTTGTGTGAATGAAGATAGTGTAATATGTGCAAATAATCATGATGTGTTTCAAATCTAGGATGGAGAAAGAGAATCAAAATGTATGGAGCACACAAAATGTGGTAGTGAAGACAAATGAGAGTCCCCAGTCTATGTAGGGACCAAATGAATAAGAGACATGATGTAGAGAAGAAAGTGATATATGAGGTAGATAATTGGATTGGATTGGAGGATGTGGATGATGAGTGAATCAATGATGAAAAATAGAAACCATAGGATGGTGGTGAGTGGAGGACGTGAGTGTGGGGATGAAACAAACAAGAAATATGTCAAGTGTGGTGAATGTGTGATAATGTCAAGTGGACAAGGACATGAAAATAGATCAATGGTAGAAGATAAAGTGATATGAAGCATGGTACTAGTGATGATGTCGGTGGACAAGGAATGGAGAAAATATTTAAGTTTGAAAGAAGCATGAGAGCTAAGGGTGTGGTGTTGTGATGAATAAGTGTTGTGGGAGGATGATTGTATGGAATAAAAAAGGGCATGTAGGATTGAATGTCAAAGAAATGAGAATGTGGGATAAAATCAAAATGATGTGAAAATGTAATTGAAGGTGAAGGAGGCTTTTGAGGAAAATGTGTAAGAATAAATGGTTGTATGGTTATGATACATGATGTGAATGAAGGAGGAATGGGTAATAAGAAAGGTTCCTAAATGAGTGGTGATATGGAGGAATATTCCAAAAAGGTGAAGCAATGAGAGCAAGTACATGTGATTTGTGAAAAGATATGTGGGAATAAGTATATATAAATGATGGGGAATAGATGGAAGAGGAGTGTGAATGAACGCAATAGATGGTATAGGATGAAATGGAGGTTTTGATAGCAAGAAGGGTGCATGAATGAGTGATGATGAAGGCAATAAGATGTGCATGGAAGAGGGCTCTGAAATAGATGAAGTTATGAGTGAATTGAGTGTGGTAATTGGTTGTATGCGCAATAAGATGTTGATTAAGTAAAAATATGAATTTTAGTTTTAATCTAAGAGTACAATAATGTAATAATTGAAATATACTAAAATGTAAATACTAAATAATTTATTTGATATTTTAATTGAAATGAAATAAGAGGGGAAATGTACTAACCTAATATGCACTTACCTCGTAGTGGTGCGGGACCTGGATGAAATGATGTGCATGTAGAATAAAGTGTCGCATCACACCTCGAGAAAGTTGTAATAGAGATAGATCTCGGCTATAATAGGGTGCCTATGGAAGGATTAGGGCACATGGGGCAATCTGGTTTGAAATATGGGTGCCCTAGTCTATGGAATATCTTGAAACTTGATCCTAGAAGGGTTTCTAGGTATTCAAAATAATTTTCCTTTTGTCGCATTAATGTCACACTTGCTTCATTGATGATGCCATAAACCTGCAATGAAGAATCACTTGTAAAACCCCACACAAAGCATCAAATCATAAAAATAAAGATGCATATGAAGGGGTTGGACTGTCCTTAACAACCATAATGGTGGTCTTACAACTAAGCGTTGCACTACATCTTAGACCCAATGTAGTTATGTGTGATTGTGTGTGCAATAATGTGCCTAGGATGCCCTAACGCCAATGATGTAGAGATAGGGGCAATAACTAGATAAAATGCAAAATGGTGGATGGAATAGAATATACTTCCCTTTCCTATGTAGTGTGTGATGTAGAATAGTTCCCAAATGTAGTCCCTTGCTCTATGTAGATAGCTAGCCCTTAGTAGAAATAGTCTTCCCATAAGGTAGTATGTATGTTGTGTTTATATAGGGATCTCTTGTTCAAATTTTGACACTAATGACTCGACATGCCAACTAGTACCTAGGGAATGGGAGGGAAAATCATAAAGACCGACCTCAAACCTCTAAATTAGAACCAAGTGTGATGGGGACTAGGGCACCTAGAAATGAGGACTAGGGTTCCCTAATCCCTTCTAAGGTGCCCTAGTCAAAGACTAGAGATGACAATTGAGTGAATAAAAACAACTAAGACTCCTTGAGAGATGACCAAAATTATGCTAGTGACATATGATTGTGCAAGACAAACAATGACAAAGACCAACTAAACTGACGACTAGACTAGGGGATGGGTCATTAGTGAATACTTTCCTTACACATGATACATATATAAAACAACATAATTGGTGGTATAATTATATTAGTAAGTGTGTTATTTTTCGACTACATTTGCCCCTAATTTATGTTGGTGAGTGAAATCTCGATAATATAAATTAGTTAGAGATGCGTACCTGATAGAAGTTCGTAAAAGGCCTTGATGTATTAGAATGCGCAGATGTGGTAGAAAAGTGTGCCGAATGAACCATATAGTGTGTCCAACCATGGATCAATGTGTTTATCCATGTAGCGTAGTGAGATACATAATATTGTGATGAAGTGCACTAAATGAGAGTAATGATTGTGATATTGGGTGATTGATAATTTCAAATGTTGTATGATGATGATAAGATGGGGTACAGAGTGATCAATTCCCAACTTGATTGCGTTGTATGAAAAATTGACTGGAGGATTTGGGAATCCTGCCACCAGAGGACGAGTGTAGGGAGAAAGGTGTGTTATTATCCAACCTTTGGCTAAATCTTCAAGATCTAGCCATCGAAGATGAAATTAGATCAAATATTTTGTGGTTCTTGGATCCAAATAATTTGATCAAACAATTGACCCATATAGGAGTGGTATAGGAAAGGCAATCTTGCCCCCACTCCACGGGTGTTACCACAATGTGATGGCTTCCAAGTTATGTCATCTAGAAGAAAACACGAAATATATGATGGATTCTAAGTTAGGTCATTTGGAAGAAAACACCAAATGTAGAATAATTTCCCAAGTTAGGTCATCTGGGAAATTAATGAATGTAACTCCCAAGTTAGGTCATCTGGGAGGCCGATTGTGTTGTATTATATCAATTGAATAGTATGATTTCGATTGTAAGAGACTTGAATGTGTCGATGGATTGATTGTTTTGAATAGTTACTCATAGAGAGATTTTACGCTTGTTGCCCCCAAGTTAGGTCATTAGAGGGAATCACTAGTAATTGATGAAATATCCCATGGAATAATTTTACATTGTTGCACCTAGGTTAGGTCATTAGGGGGATTTGATGGAAATTTATGAGATATCACATAGAAAAAATGTTTGTTTGTTGCCTCCCGATTAGGTCATTAGGGAGAAGTGATTAAATATTGCATGGTGTGTTAGTAAACATTTGAGAATGACGAATTGATAGTATTGAATGATCACTTAACAATGTAAGGGGAATTATAAGATGATCCCAAACTATATGCCCCCTTTTCGGTGAAAGGGGAAGTGATGAGAAGAATGAACACTGAGCTGAAAGTAAGCACGAAATAGATAGTGTATGATGAATATCACCAAAATGTGTATATATTGAGTGAAAGACAACATCGAGGAGAGATAACATGTGTTTTATGTGTATGATATGATGGTAGGTAGAATTATGAAAAGAACACCGCAAATGGGGTGTAAATTGAAGTAAAAATGTTCAAGATATAGTGAAAACCATGTGGTGTGTATTAGTTGAGAAATGATTGCAAAATAATGACTATAGTAGAGTAGGTAAAAAGGAACTATAAATAGTAAGGTGAAAAAGTGATTAGTCACTTCATTTGTCTTTTGACGAGAGTGATAGTGAGCTTTGGGTGAGTAAAGATGCCGCAAGTTAGATTAACTTGGCCTATCTGATTTGAGATGGTGGTGACCACCGTAGCATCACGTACAACAATGAAGTTGGTAAGTGCACAATTTTTTTAAAAAATGTGATTGTGGTAGTCCTTTTGTTGAATTTTTGAAAAATTGTCATTTGTAAGTTTCTTAGCGTTTTAGACCTAGAAAAGAGCAATGAAGGTGCTAATGGCTTTTGGTATAGGAGCACCCCGACTTGGGTACTAGTGTCCCGCTATTGGGTGCCCCCACCCGAGAGAGTGTGTATTTTATCTAGAGTGTTGTAAATGTGGTTTTTATCGTGTAGTAATGTGATAAGTGAGTGTGTATGGGTTTGTATAGTGTTCTAACACTGTGTTTGTTATTTTTTTGTGTTGTGTAGAGGGATATCCACTTAAGGGAGTTTTGCGGGGTCATCATTTGAGTAATTTGCTTAGGTTAGGCCTATCGGATGATGATTGGAATTTGATGGACCATACCAACTTGCGACACAAAACAGATGGGGGATGTGCTACATAATATGCCTAAGTTGACAACACTTTGTGTGAGCGACGGTGTGTGGATACTTGTACATTTTTGGTTTCCTATTGGCGAGGTGATAGTCATATTGGAGGATGTATATGGAATACTATGATTACCATTATTGGGAAGAGATTTTAGGTCATGCCTTTGGAGGATATAAAGAGACAGATGCGGAGCCACTAGACACTATTTTGTTGGGACTCAAGTACCTACTAAGGCCCATATTATCCTAGACGTGGTTTTGATGTTAGGGGTTTGACACTTGTGGAAGTTTATAGCCATGGTTATTTCTTCATCTATCGTAGTAGATGGAGGAGGTGTGGGCATCTTGTATAAGATCCACGATATATGCCTAGATAGAGGAGGAAAGTACCAGATATGTGTGGGAACGATGTGTGTTGGCCCACATGTATAGAGATTTATACATATTTACACAAGAGGAACATGGAGGTGGGATAAGAGCTACTACACTATTGCATGTATGGGCCTACAAGCATATAGCAGTGTTGAGGCCAGTTGGTGGTCCATGAGCAGAGTGGGCTAGGCCAGATATATTTTCTAGGAGGTGGGTTAGTATGTGTGGGCACAAGATGGATATGAATACCTACGGGGCGCGATAGATCAGATGGGGTATGAGGCTATGATATGGAGGCCATAAAGAGATTATAGGGGATGACCAAAGGATGTTGTAGAGCTATGGTGCGTACGAAGGACTATGTGGTTGGAGGATCGGTTTCTAGGAGTGGCTGAGTTATTCTAGGTGGAGATGGTATCGTGATAGTTTGGTATGGCTCAGAATGTGCCCCCAGAGCTATATATATGGTTGAAAGCTATTAGAGCATCGAGGAGGGTCAGAGCTAGAACAAGGCCCACCGAAGAGCAACTAATACCTCATGGTCCCGATGAGGTAGACACGACGATAGAGCTGACAGAATCAGATGATCCGGGGTGTACAGAGGCATACCATACATGTTGGATGACACATTGATGGGTATTCTTGTTTCCATTGTTCGTAGATGCAATGTTGGATTTCCACAGGGATGAGAGAGCGAAGGAAAACACATTCCCTTGATAATGTATTTGCACCACTAGGAGAGTGTGAGTATCTATGTCATTGTATTTTATGATTTAGAATTTACTTATGTGCTAGTGGTGGTGATCTAATGTGCCCACCGACATACTTATGGGTGGAGGGATGCTAGAGCACATGAATGAAATTGTGGGCAAACATGCACATTTGTTTGAGCCAATGGCCATAACAACGATGTGTACTTTTGGCCGAGTGAGAGGGACAAGTACGTAAGGAGACTCGACTAGCTAGAGAGAAGGCAGGTTGTGGTCCTTTAGTGCATGCTATTTTTACACATTATGTCAAGTTACAACGTCAGTTTGTAGAGCAATCTACCAAGGTTACACTATTGCGGAGGTAGGTTGAGAGGTATCGAGGTCGCGACCAACGATGTAGAGTTAGCGGTGAGGCATCGAGCTCTAGAGCTCTCAAAGTACCGAGAGAGTGATAATCGATGATGAGATTTGATTTCTATTGATGTATATGATGCAGGGAATTGCCCCAGTGATGAGATGTTTTTGTAACTGATATATGTAGACAATTTTATTGGTATGCGAGGATTGTATTGCAATGTGTATTGATGTCATTATGTGACCTGATGACGTATGATCTAGTGATTATCATTGTAATCTATGTAATGTGTTGGACATCATTCATTTTTATTGATGTAGACTTGTACTATGATGGAGATAAGGATAGATAAAAATGCGTAATGTGAATGATGATAGATAACGTATGTAATTTGATTTGCTAGATATGATGCTTGATGGGTTGAGTGATATGCATATTTGTTGAATGCATTTACAATGCATAGTTAGTGTAATAATGATAGCCAAATGTATATGATGTATGTTTTGTAAAATGACCTATCATGATGAATTTTATTGATATGATAATGTGATGTGATCGTAATATGTTAGTGTGATGAATATGGGAGGGAAGGAGATTAGTGATGCCCCCAGTGTGTAAATGATTAGGTTCATTTAGTTAAAACCCCTCAACAATCAAGAATGAAACACGTAAAGAAAAAGTGCATCATCAAGAAATGATATGATAGAGTGCGTTAGATTAATTGTGAAGCACATGATGAAAGGTTCTTATAGAAAAACCCTCACAGTCATGTAAGAATCATAAGAACACAAGTGCATCATTGGGGGTAAGGTGATAGTAATCACCTAATAAAGACTGAGGCAGCGCAAAGCAGTGAAAGCATGTGGTATGAAAGCAACACGAGCATATGAACCAAACTAGATATCATGTGGAGCAACGGTGTGATGTACGAATGCCGAGGACTGTGGAAGCCAATGTGAAGTAGTATCATGAGGTAGTGGATAAGATGGGTGAAGTGAATGTAATGGATGTGATGGTGTAGCATTGGGTGGACACGGTGGAGAGCGCGTATGAGTGAAAATCGTGGCGATGGATAAAAATGACCGTAACACCAAATGGAGAAGATGAATCATTTGGAGTAGTAACTCACCGATGAGGTAGAGGAGAGACGGACCACTCATGTCAATTAATATAGCGACCTCCTAATTTTTTTTTTAAATTTTATATTTGTTTATTTACTTTTTAGAAAATGTGCTAGTCATGAGCACACAAGGAGGGGGAGGAAGGATGATCATAGGTATGATCCACGATAATGGACTTGGGGGACATGGTAGGAGTGGGGGAAAGGGCTGGTGGAGAGGTTGCGGCCCGGTCATGGGTGTGACCGAGAGGGAGAGTTGTGGGGTGGGGTAGGGGGTAGGGTGATGGAGGAGTCATGGCATAGTTGCAAGATTGATCAAGTGGGAGAGGGGTGGGGCTGTAGGGGTTATGGTGAGTGAAGGAGTCACGGCTTGGCCATAGGTGTAACTCGGGAGGAGGAGGGGTGGGGTGGGATAGGGGTTGAGCGGGGTGATGAGATGGTTAAGGCGGTGATCGATAGGGGAGGGAGAGGGGTGAGTGGCGAGGTAAGAGGACAAGGAAGGTGATGAGATGGGGTAGGGGTTGCGGGATAGGGTGAGGAATGGAGTAATGAGAGAGGGGTGAGGCCGGGGAGTGGGCCGTGAGTTAGTCATAGGGGTGAAAACATAAGGGTGTGATGTGGATGGAGGAAATGGGCGGTCATGGGTACGACTAGCCCAAGATGATTTTTTTGGGCGGGAGTGGGGATAGAAGGAGCTAGAGACCACATGAGGGGGGAAGAAATCAAGGGATGTATGATGATACCTCAATCATGAGTGTGACTAGGAATTAAGTGGTGCAGGGGACATGTCGAGATGGATGGTAGAGCCTTGTGGTGGAAATGGTGAAGGTTACTGAGTATTTGCGCAGGAAGGTTGAAGGGTGGTTGCAGAGTGGTCATAGGATGGTTGCAGGATGGTTATAAGGCAATAAATCCTTTGACAAAGTTTAAGTGAGAATATGGATAAAAATATGGAGTGGAGTGCACAAGAGACTAGAGCACACAAGGGGAATACTAGAACACACAAGGGACTAGAGCGTGTAAGAGGTAGAATGGAACATACAAGAGGGTAGAACGAAGTGTGTAAGGGGCTAATCGGATCATGCAAGGGACAAAAATTTGCAAGGGGTGGACCAGAGAATGTGAGGGACCAGAGCACATAAGGGGATGATCGAGCGCAAGAGAGACCAGAGTGGGGGCGGACAGTGCAGTGCGCAAAGGACTAGAGAACACATTTTTGAAGTAAAGATCTGGAACAGTTGCACTTGCAACTTGAAATGTATGAAATATGAATGAAATAAATGAGTAGGATGAATAGAATGGGATAAAACGAGAAAGTAATTTGTTTGAAAAATTATAGAGGCGATCACATCCGTGATTGAGACAAGGAAAATTTGAAAAGTGATAGAATGTAGGAAGTGTGATGTAGATAGGATATGAATAATGACAATTTACAAAAATGTAATTGGTGAAAAATTGTAGGGAAGTTGTACCTGCGATTGGGTATTGGAAAATTGTGAGATGGAAAAAATTCAGAGGCACTTGCGCTATGACCGAGACCGGGAAAATCGGGACTCAAACTAAATGTTAAAAATTGATATGTGAATGTGAAAGAATGTGATGTATAATGGAAACGGTCACAAATGAGACTCAACTATATCATAAATGGTTGAAATGAAGTGCTTTGATTAGTATGATGTTGTTTTTGGCTTGTTTTTAGGTTGAATATAAGACCGGTTAGTTTGGATGATTATTTAAAGATCTCTAGCTACCAATGTTATCCGAATGAATACCATTCACTAGAAAATTTCTTTTCTCGAGACTTTACTCCTTGATCAATAAAGATGGGGACATTACCACAAATAACATTGGGTCTTCCTCACGAGTACAACTTGTTAATCGGGGTGGGTAGTTGACCTTTCAACTACGAGTCCTCTTAATGTGCTAGTTACTTCGGGGTTCTGTGGTACTCCTCACAATAAGTTTTAGGGATTATGCTCAAGTAATTCCCACAGTTATGCGGATGGGTATTTACCCATATCTAAACTTGTATTTAATGTGTATTCATTCCCAATTATTTCCCTTAATAATAAAAAAATATTTATTATGTTTTTATAGAAACAAAATTATAGAAACAGTCACGTATGTGTCTACCTTACAACTAGATTTCTATATATTTTAGTCTGAAAGATCGAAACACGATCACGTCTATGATTTTCCGTGACTATTGTTTTAGAGATATGTAAAACCAAGTGTTAGATTTGGAACTAAAATTTTAGGAAAATTAAAACCAAAATAAAAGGACTATAAAATCTTATAGAAAACCACTATTAGATTTAGAAAACAAAGTGATTTACCCACAACCAAAATGGTCCCATCATGGTCACCAAAATGTACGCCTAGATTTGGATCACTGTAAATCTCTCGAATCAATGTTAATAAATAGACATGCTTACACTGCCATCGAAAAGAGAAGGACAATCACTAGTTCTTTCAATGAATAAAATGGGTGAAATTCATGATCTAAATCTATAACCTTCATAAAAACACACTTATAAAAATGTTAGTTATTTTTGGTGGTCAGAGGAATTTCCTTGGTTAGATCCCTAATCATTTAAGGAGATACAAGACATTTTATTGAATAAAAATGATAAAACAATGCATGAAAAGAAATGATATACCTACCCGGTTGTAAGCCATTCGTGGGTGTAATTCACCGAAAATTATACAGAGGTTATAGGTTAGTTGCATGCACGATCGGCTCCTATGTTTATATTTCTCCAAAAATAAATCTTGTGAGTTTCACCAGTCCTTTGTGATCCACCTTCACCTCTCCAAAACCTACAATACCAAAATATGCGAGCAAAGAAGTAAAAACTCAAGTATGGGATCAAATGCACAAAGAGTCAAGGGGTTAAAATGATGGGGGTGAGTGGTGTTTTATAGTTTTGAGTACCTAGAAGAATGTGACACATATGGTGCAATGTGCATAGATGGGTGAGATGATAAGGGTCCATAGTGCATTGAACATGCAAATGGGTAGGTGGGATGGAAAAAATTAAATGTGAGTGGGTGAGGGTTAGTAAATGAGTGATGAGGTGTCTTTTATCACCATTTTATGGGGTTTTATATTTTTAGTTTCTTTTGTGGGATTATTTGATTTTTTGGGATTATTGTGTTTTATGATGTTTTTGGTATTTTTGAATAAGAGACCTTATGTGCAAGGTGTGTTTTATAGCATCTACACAAAGTTATCACCTCTTGTACACCGAACTCATTTATTAAGAGTTATATAAATGTTTAAGTTGAATATGACATGCATTATACTTCTTGATTGTCTATTGGAGAATGTGTAAATGGGAAAATTCCCATTCTATGAAAAATAAAAATGAAATCTCTATTTTACCTTTATATTGACCGTACGAGAATGTGCATTTTCCCATTCTAAATATTTTCATAAAATCAATATAGAGGAAGAATATATGCTACATATTTATTTTGTATGCAATGGGGCACTTATTTTATTGTTTAAAAAAGGTATTCTTGTTGAGGTTCAACATTATTTGTATTGCTTGTATGAGAATGTTTATAATGGGAAGTCACCCATTCTCATATAGAAAATAAATGTAACCTCTATTCTTTCTTCATATTGACCGCATGAGAATGGGTATTTGTCCATTCTTAACATTCACATAAAGTAAACATAGAGGAAGAATATATGATACATTTTTATTTTGTATAGAATTTGTAGCTACTTATGCTATTTTTAGAGGATTTATTGTTTAAATTCAATAGTACTTGTATTTCTAATATGAGAATGTTTAGAACGGATAGATTCCTATTCTCATATAAGAACTATAGAGGTTTAATATTGCATGTATTTTTCATCTATATTGCATGAGGAGAATGTTTATAATGGGCATATGCCCATTCTATGCAAAATTAAAATATATCATATATTTTTCCTTTATATTGATTGTAAGAGAATATACATCTTCCCATTTTTACATCATTGTAAAGGAAACATAGAGAAAGAATTTCACCTACATTTTTTTGTATACAATGGGCAAGCTGCTTCTATTATTTTATAGAGGTTTTAATGTTTAATTTAAATACTATTTGTATTACTTGTATGAAAATGTTTAGAATTGGAAAATGCCCATTCTCATACAAACAAAATATTAGTTGAATATTGCATGTATTTTTCCTCTATATTGCATGAGGATAATGTTTAGAACGGGAAAATTCCCATTCTATACACAAAAAAACCTCTATTTCTCCTTTATATTGACTATATGAGAATGGGCACTCGCCCATCGAACATTCTCCTCAGGTCATATAGAGGAAGAATAGATGCTATATTTTTATTTTATATACAATGGGTAGCTTCTTGTATTTTTAACATAGGTATTAATGTTTAAGTTCAATATTGCTTGTATTTCTTGTATGATAATGTTTAGAATGAGAAGATGCCCATTCTCATAGATGTAATATAGAGGAAGAATAAGGGAAAAATAGGGGTTATATTTAATTCTTTTTTATATTATATAGGTTATATTTTTATTTTGTATAGAAGGAACAAGCGCCAATTCTTACGGGGCTCAAAAATGTATGAAAATAATGAAAAATAAGTTTAACCTTTAAGTTATACTTCTCGTGCACAAGAGTATCATCTCTTCCACACTTGAACTCATTAATTGAGAACTATTTTTTATTTAATTTCAAATTTCTGTATTCAATCATCATTTGGAATCCATGTCATAATGATGCATGGGTTCTTACTTAACTTAAAATTTTCCAAGCATCTTTGCTTGTAGACTTACCATTCACCATAATTGGTTTCTCAATGGTAAGAGCTTAAACTTGCTCTAATGACACCAACCCCTACTTGAGGATCAAACAACTTAGGTCCATTTGAGACCATGCATATACATAAAAGACAACAAGAGAAGAGTTCACTTTATATGAAAATCGATCAGAGGTGATCACTTTGTGATCACTGTACCAATGTTTCCCAATATGTAAAACTCCTATAATTCACATGCAACACAATTTCATGTTATGAGGTTCTTAACATACATACCTCTCTCCACAATGGAGTCCTTCTTCATGTGCAATCACAAGACCATTTCCATCTGGTTGAACATGTTATGACATCAAAATTAAACCTTTAGACTTCTAATAATGCTCAAGCAATGCTCTTTAAATATGTATTCTTGCAACTCTACCCTAAGGGTTCATATAGCCCATGTATGCTCAGTTTAAGGTTTGAATGCAATTGGAAGGCTCCTTAAATTCTGTATCAAAGTTATATTAGCATTCTTCCCCATAATTTATGTGTTCATAACCTTTCATATACTTGGTTCTTAGCTATTTTCCCAATTCACAACTTTTAACAACCCTTGAGTGCTCTAATATAGTCTCCGCAAATTCAACATCTACAAGCCATAATAGGGTTTCATGGAATGATCCTATATTTAATAGAATTCTTTCAACATGTTCACGGTGTCCAAGGTCCTTCAAGTGCTGTTCTAGAGCTAATTTTCCTTTTATACCTTCCTCAGTAACCCTTTTTAGTGACTTATTTCAGTCTTACCACTCATATAGTCATGCTATTCTCAAATGAAGAAAAATTCATGATAGGGTTCTACCTAGAATCACTCCTAAACCTCAATCATACCTATTTCAACCTTCCATAATGCTTTAGAATCATAATATCAAATGTTAGAAAATGAAATTTTGCCTTCTTACCTATACACTATGCATTCTTCTTTGAGCTCGAAGCAAATTTCACGTGGATCTCTAACTCTACCGAACCAATCAACACAAGATTTGAGGTATTATTACTCATGCCTATATAGAGATAAGTTGAAATTTTTATCAAGATTCATCGGTTCGAGTCACAAGATCATCGAGGCCCTAGTTTAGGCCCGAGAGCCTTAAAATTACAATAACAATTAAATCAATCAATTTCAAAACTTACAAAAATCATGCATGCATTCCTTATCACCTACAAATCCTTTCCAAGATAAAAATCAAGATAAATTCAATGCATAAATGCTCTTGAGGGTTTTCAATTCACCTTCCTGGTAGGGTTCTTCAACACAGTCATAAGAAACATGTAATTCTCTTCAAACAAAGGTATATTTCCCACTTCAAATCCTCATACATGATTTACTATTCATTATTCAAGTTCTAAAACCTTTGTCCTAGTTCATTTCACTCGAATCACCTATGAATAGGTGTGTATTAGCTAAGTATAGACTTCCTAATCAACCTCCTAAGCTAACTCAAATCTCCTAAGAAGACTCAACAACCTTCTTAACATAGAAATCAGGTGTATATCACCTTAATACACTCATGAGGTCCGTACAAGACAAAAACATGATGACATGGCTTAACAACTCTCTTTTCTAAGTCAAACATACCATACAACTTTCTTACAAGCCCATATTCACCCTTGACAATTGACAACATGTCAAGGTGATTTTACAACATATTCAACTTACTCACACCTAGACTAATGGTCATATGACCTTATTGTACTCTATCACTTGATGCTCCTACATTAGAGTGCCCTTGAGAGAAAAATTTGAGCTCTTGCTCAAATAGTTTGTCTTCTTTCTTGGCTTCTAGTTCATTGTCATTGCCTTTGCTTGTATAGTTTGTCTTCTATAGTTGGCTTTGTATTGTTTCTTCTTGATTTTTTCCTACTTATTTGCTTCTTGCTTCATCCTCTTCTTCATGGTATTTATCTTCAAGTTTTCTATTTTTAGGTTTTCCATCTCCTTCATTATGAATGTGAGCTCGCCTTGTATTCATAATGGCATATATCAGAACCTCTTGATCATTACTAAGTATGTATTCACAAGACCGAAGGTCTTCTCCACTTGCTTTATCAACCACCCTCTCTCTCTTTCATCCTTGACCTCTTGGTAGGATTGCTTCATCTTAAGACTGAAGTGAAAGTATTCAACATTGAATTTGTGCTCCTTTGCATGCTTTGAGAGTTTACATACTCCCTCAATTGAGATCTGATTCCTCTGCAACTGATTACCATTGGGTGAGGTTGCTTTGTTTTTGCTAGTATTTCCTCCTTGTCAACTTTCTCCTCCTCTTGTAATTGTTCTTTTCTTGGTGCCTTGTATATGGCTTCCTCCAAGATTGTTAACTCAACTTCTAGCTGTTCCAATCTTGTATAAACAAATACCATCTCTTGTTTCTTACCCTGCAACTTTTCTTCACCTGCAACTTGTTGTTCAAGGTTCCATATTTGCATGGTTTCTTCCTCTATGGCCTGTGTACCTACAAACACCCACTCAGAGAAACAATTAGAAGAAATATTTTGAGACCTCTTTTCCTCCATGGATGCCTCCTCCTTTGGCACCTCTTCTCTTACTTGTTTCATTTCTTACAACTCCATTCTTGGTTTCTCTCTAGGAAAATCCCCATGTTTCTCTTCTCTTGACAACATCTCTTTCTTCTTCTAATCAACTGTTCTCTTCCTTCTTCTCACAATTTCATGTATAGGCCATTTAACAACCTTCCTCATGTGAAGGTTCCATCCTTGCAATTTGAAAATTGCACTCTCTTGCACCTGTTGCAACATCCTTTCCAAGTCCTTTCTAATGGACTCAATCTCTTCCTCGAGCTTAGACTGCCTCTTCTCTTCAATCTCTCTCTTCTCTTGCCTCCTTGAAGCCATCTCTATAAAATCAGATACTCTCAAGTTTGTACAAATTATTTGTTAATCGACAATCTTAATTTTTTCAAAATCCTCCAAACAGAACATTGATCGATACCAATTGATGCGGGGGTTCTTACTTAGCTTAAAATTTTCCAAGCATCTTTGCTTGTAGAATTACTATTCACCATAATTGGTTTCTCAATGGTAAGAGATTAAACTTTCTCTAATGACACCAACCCCTATTTGAGGATCAAATAATCGAGGTCCATTTGAGACCATGCATATATATAAAATACAACTAGAGAAGATCTCACTTGATACGAAAACTGATTAGAGGTGATCGCCTTGTGATCACCGCACTAATGTTTCCCAATATGAAAAACTCCTATAATTCACATGCAACACAATTTCATGCTATGAGGTTCTTAACATACATACCTCTTTCCATAATGGAGTCCTTCTTTATGTGCAATCACAAGACCTTTGCCATCTGGTTAAACATGTTATGACATCAAATTTAAACCTTTAGACTCCTAAGAATGCTCAAGCAATGCTCTTCAAATATGTATTCTTGCAACTCTTCCCAAGGGTTCATATAGCCCATGTATGCTCAGTTCAAGGCTTGAATGTAATTGGAAGGATCCTTAAATCATGTATCCATGTTATATTATCATTCTTCACCATAATTTAGGTGTCCATAACCTTTACTATATTGGTTCTTAGCTATTTTCCCAATTCACAACTTCTAGTAACCCTTGAGTGCTCTAATATAGTCTGCAAAGTCAACCTTTACATGCAATGGTAGGGTTTCATGGAATGATTATATTCTTGCTATACTTATTTCAACATGTTCAAGGTGTCTAAGGTCCTTCGGTGATGTTCTAGAGCTAATTTTCCTTTTTATACCTTCCTTATAACCCTTTTTAGTGACTTATTTCAATTTTACCAGCTCATACATCCATACTATTCTCAAATGAAGAAAAATTCATCACAAGATTGTCCCTAGAATCACTTATACACCTCAATCATACCTATTTCAACCTTCCATAATGCTCTAGAATCCTACTATAAAAAGTTAAATACAATTATGACTTCTTACCCGTACATTGTGTATTTTTCGTAGAGCTCTAAACAATCTGTCACGTGGATCTCTCGAATGTACTTGCACCAATCACCAAAACATTATAGGGATTCTTACTCATGCCCAGAAAAAGATAAGTAGAAATTTTTTAGCAAGATTCATCAGTTCAGTCACAAGCTTATCGAAGCCCTAGTTTAGGCCCGAGAGCCTTCAAATTGCAATAACAATTAAATCAATCAATTTCAAAACTTACAAAAATCATGCATACATTCCTTATCACCTACAAATCCTTTCCAAGCTAAAAATCAAGATAAATTCAATGCATAAATGCTCTTGAGGGTTTTCAATTCATTTTCTGGTAGGGTTCTTCAACACAGTCATAAGAAACATGTAATTCTCTTCAAACAGAGGTATATTTCCCACTTTAAATCCTCATACATGATTTATTATTCATTATTCAACTTCTAAAACCTTTTTTCTACTTCATTTCACTTGAATCACCTATGAATAGGTGTGTATTAGCTAAGTATAGACTTCCTAATCAACCTCCTAAGCTAACTCAACTCTCCTAAGAAGACTGAATAACCTTATCAATATAGAAATCATGTGTATATAACCTTAATACACTCATGAGATCTGTACAAGACAAAAAACATGATGACATGGCTTAATAAATCTCTTTTCCAAGTCAAACTCACCTTACAAATTTCTTACAAGCCCATATTCACCCTTGATAGAATGTCAAGGTGATTTTACAACATATTCAATTTACTCACACGTAGACTAATAGTCATATGACCTTATTGTAGTCTAACACTTGATGCTCCTTCATCACATAATTGGATTCTTGTCAATTTTTTATTTTAATCTTGAGAAATTGAGAAACCTTAGTTTTCTAAGATAAAGCTATAAATGGGATATGCACGACTCTCAAACTATTGTTCGACTTGAAAGTGCATGATTAATTTTGTTGAGTTGTGGAGCTAAATTACTTCAGTTTAGCATGCAATTAGAACTTACTTTGGAAAATACAAGAACCGACATCGGTTAAGGGGGAATTGACATCAGTCACCTAGACCTGACATCGGTTAGGTATGACTGGCATTAGTCAAACATGTAAGGAACCGACAACGGTTAGGGATAACCGGTGTCGATTACTGTGCTTGAGGATGTTTTAATTAAATCTCAGAATTAGATATATTTTTAGCATTAAAGTATTTCTATTCATTGTAATTGCATTTCTAAGTGCCCTAAGTCTATAAACAACTATATAAGTATAAAAGCTAGGGTTTAGAAAAAGAGAGAATTAAAAAGAATTAGAAATCACCTAAAAAGGTTGGTGAGAGAGAATTCTTGGTGATGAAGAAAAAGCTTAATAGAAAGAAAGTCTTCGAACATTTGAGAGGTGTGGAAGATTGTAAATATTTATTGTATATCTTTTTAAACCTTTGGATAATAGATTGGCTTGTTTCTTGGTGGACATATCCCACATTGGGTGAACCATGTTAAATCTAGTGTTGATTTATGTCTCTTGTTTTGTATAGTTATTGTGGTAGAATATCCACTTTTATTTGTATGTATGCTTAGATCGATATATTGTCTCGTACAACCAAAGTGAGTTAATCCCAAAAACTGGTATTAGATCTTTGTTTGAGGGTTTTGTGTGTTGACAGATTTACTCACAGAGGGTTTTCTGATTGAGTGGAAGCTACAACAATGGTATAAGATAATAAATACAAGGTAGAGAAATTTGACGGCTGAAATTATCAATTATGGAAGATGTAGATTGAGGATTATCTGTATCAAAGAGATTTTTACTTACCATTGGATGAGAAGTATAGACCTATGAAGATGACTGATGAAGAATGGAAGATTCTTGACTGAAAGGATTTTGGATATATAAGATTGAGCCTGACAACATTCGTGGCTTATAATATTATAGAAGCGACTTCTACGGTAGAGTTAATGAAATCTCTTGCTAATTTATATGAAAAACCTAGTGCTTCAAATAAAGTTTATTTGATGAAGAAACTATTTAGTTCTATGATGCATGAAGGTGAATATGCTTCTAGTCATTTGAATGATTTCCAATCTATTATAAATCACTTAAAATTGGTTGCAATACCATTTGATGATGAAGTAAAAACTTTTTTATTTTTATGTTCTTTGCTTGATAGTTGGGACAACTTGGTAATGGCTGTTATTAATACAACATCTACTAATAATATTTTGAAGTTTGATGATGTGGTTAGTATAATCTTGAATGAAGAAATTCGCAAGAAGAGTACAAAGGAATCATCATCTGGAAATGCTTTCAATGTAGAAAGCAAAAGGGAGGAAGAAGGAGAGATCCAAGAGTAAGAGTAATGGGAAATCAAAGTCAAGGGATAGAAGATCTAAATCTAGAAGTAAGGGAATTACTTGTTGGAAATGTGGAAAGAAAGGACATGCAAAGAAAGATTGTTGGTCAAAGGATAAAGAGAACTAACAACCAGATAAAGGTAAAGAAGCAAATCTTGCTGCATTATAGGTAATGTAAGATGCTCTTATTCTTTCTTTAGATAGTAGAATTGAATCATGGGTTTTAGATTCAGGAGCTTCTTTCCATGCAACCCCTAATCAGGGTTATTTCAAAAATTATGTCTAGGGCAATTTTGAGCATGTTTATTTGAGTGATGATGAACCTTGCAGTATTACTGGTAAAGGGGAAGTTCATCTAAAATTACAGAATGAAAATACATGGGGTATTGAAATATGTGAGGCATGTGCCAAGCCTCAGGATGAATATTATTTCTACAGGGAAACTAGGCGAATTTGGTTGTATGGTTACTTTAACAAGAGACTCTTGGAAAGTTACCAAGGGTGCTTTTGTTGTGGCAAGAGGTAAGAAGGTAGGAACGTTATATTTATCTACTTGTATTACTAATTAATTTTCTGCATTATCTACTTTAGATTCAGATGCGTGCATGTGGCATAAACGGCTGGGTCATATGAGTGAAAAAGGAATGCTGATCTTAAAGGCTAAGGGTAAGTTATCAGATTTGAAATATTTAGATCTTGATTTCTGTGAGCATTGTATCTTTGGAAAGCAAAAGAGAGTGAGATTTCTCAAAGTTAGGGCAACTAAGAAGGAGCAGAAATTGGAGCTTGTACACTCAAATGTGTGGGGACCAGCTCAGGTAGCTTCTCATGGAGGATCCCAGTATTATGTTACTTTCATTAATGATGCTATAAGAAAGGTATGGGTTTATTGTATTAAACATAAATTTGATGTTTTTGAGACTTTTAAAAGATGGAAAGCTCTTGTTGAGAATGAATGAAATTCTAAGTTAAAGTGCCTTAGATCTGAAAATGGTGGTGAATACTGTAGCAAGGCTTTCAATGATTATTGTTTAGTGAATGAGATACGTAGAGAAAGAATGGTTCCAAGAACACCACAGGATAATCTGTTGTAGTAGAAAGAATGAATAGGACAATCATGGAACATGTTAGAAGTATGAGGATACATTCGGATTGCCCTTGCAATTTTGGGAAAAAGTAGTCGATATAATGGTTTATTTGATTAACCGTGGGCCTTAAAATTCACTAGATGGAGGAAAACCAGAGGAAGCTTAGACCGGAAAATAGGTAGATCTTATTTTCTTAAATTTTTTGGTTCATAAGCTTTTGTGCATGTTGATAAGGATAATAGGAAAAATTTGGATGCAAAATCAAAGAGATGCACTTTCATTGGTTATGGATCGGTGATTTTAGTTTCCATTTTCGGGATTTAGAGAATTCTAAAATTGTTAGAGTCGTGATATTGAATGGAATGAAAAGAGAATGTACAGGATCACATTTTGGCACCAAAGGACGAAAAATTGAGAATTTTATTGATGAAAACGAACTCTCGGGTTTTAAAGAAACACCTACAAAAATACACAAGAATAACCATGATCAGTTAGGCCTTGGACCGACATCGGTCGAGATGAACCATTGATGGTTATAGAGGATCCAAACCGACATCGGTTAGTAGACCGACGTCGGTTAGAGGTGACTGATGTCGGTCACTATCAGATTTGGATAGGAATGTCTAAGAGGCCTATATTGAGTCTTTGGTACCCCAAACTCCTGTGAGAAGGTCACAAAGGGTAAGTAAAATTCTAGAAAGATTTACACCTTCTCTATTTTATTTATTATTGACTGATAGTGGTGAACCAGAGAGCTTTGAAGAAGCAATGTAGGATAAGACTCATGTTTAGTGGGAGCATGGCATAGATGAGGAGATGGACTCCTTGGAACAGAACCAGACTTGGGATTTGGTCAATTTTCCAAGTTGGTACGATAACATTACATAACAAGTGGGTTTATAGGATCAAGGAAGAAGAGGGTGGATAGAAAAGGTATAAGGCAAGGCTTGTAGTAAAGGGATTTACACAGAAAATAGGTATTGAATTTGGTGAAATATTTTCTCCTGTTGTTAAGATGACTTCTATTCATATTGTATTGAGTTTAGTTGTAGTAGAAGATTTACATTTAGAGAAAATAGATGTGAAGATGACTTTCCTTCATGGTGATTTGGATGAAGAGATTTATATGCAACAACCGCTTGGGTATGAAGTCAAGGGTAAGGAGAAATTAGTGTGCATGTTGAAAAAGAGCCTATATGGGCTCAAGCAAGCTCCAAGGAAATGATACATGAGGTTTGATAGTTTTATGCATGAGCATGGTTACTTGAGATGTGAATCTGACCATTGTGTTTATTTCAAGAAGCTTGAAAATGGGAGCTATATTATTTTGTTACTATATGTGGATGATATGCTTATTACAGGATCTAGTATGTAGGAAATTAGTAAGCTTAAGAGAAAGCTAGCTCACACATTTGCTATGAAGGATTTAGGAGCTGAAAAAGAATCCTTGGCATGTAAATACACAGAGACATGAAAAGCAAGAAATTGTATTTGTTTCAGGAGGATTATATCTACAAGGTGTTAGAAAGGTTCAACATGCAGAATGTAAAATCTATTAGTACACCTATAGCTGGACACTTCAAATTAAACAAATATCAGTGTCCTTCATCACATGAGGAGGTCAAATACATGACACGAGTACCATATGCTTCAGCAGTTGGGAGTCTCATGTATTTTATGGTTTGTACATGACCGAGACATTTGCAGTGCAATAGGAGTTGTGAGTAGATATATGGCTAATCCAGGTAAAGAGCATTGGAAAGTAGTCTAATGGATACTCGAGGTATTTGAAAGGGACATCTAACATGCAGTTATGCTATGGAGGTTTAGATATTGCATATGTGGCTATGTTGATTCGAGATATGGCTAGAGATCCGGATGGTAGAAGGAGCACTACTAGAAATATTTTCATAGGAGGTGGAATGGTAGTTAGCTGGATTTCAAGATTGCAGAAAGTCATGGCTTTGTCTACTACAAAGGTAGAGTATGTTGCAGCTACAGAGGCTAGCAAGGAGATGATATGGATGAGTAGGTTTATAGAAGAGTTGGGAAAGGAGAAAAGTGATTGTAAACTATTCAAAGGATGAAGAGTGCAATTCATTTAGAAAAGAACTCAACATTTCATTTGAGAATGAAACACATTCAGTTGAGGTATCACTTTATATGACAGGTATTGGAGGATGGATAGTTGAATCTAGAAAAGATTCATACGAGCAAGAACCTCATGGACGAAGCCATTAACAAAGGAGAATTTGGAGCTAAACTCCACTTCGTTGGTCTTTGAGTTTGAGACTTGAAGAGAAATAAATAAAGCTAAGGAAGGATCCAAGAATGATGCCGATGGTGTATGGTGCAATAATTAATCTCTAAGTGGGAGATTTTTGAGTTGTGGTGCTCAATTACTTCAGTTTAACATGCAATTGGAACTTTCTAGAAAATACAATAACTGACATCGGCTAAGGGGGAACCAACATCGGTCACCCAGACGGAATCGGTCGAGGTATGATTGGCATCGGTCAAACAAGTAAGGAACTCGACAACGGTTAGGGATAACCGACGCGTCGGTTACCTGTGCGAGGATGTTTTAATTTACTCTCGGGAATTAGATCTATTTTTAGTATTAAAGTATTTCTATTCATTGTAATTGCATGGCTAAGTTTCCTAAGTCTATAAACGACTATATAAGCATAAAAGATAGGGTTTAGAAAAAGAGAGAATTAACAAGAATTAGAAAGAACCTGAAAAGGTTGGTGAGAGAGAATTCTTGGTGATGAAGAAAAAGATTTATATAAAGAAAGTACTGAACATCTGAGAGGTGTGGAAGATTGTAAATATTTATTGTATATCTTGTCAAAGCTTTGGATAATAGATTGGCTTGTTTCTTGGTGGACGTAGCCCACACTGGGTGAACAACGTTAAATCTGGTGTTGATTTATGTCTCTTGTTTTGTATATTTCTTATGGTAGAATATCCACTTTTATTTGCATGTATGCTTAGATATAATATATTGTCTATACAACCGGTGAGTTAACCCCAAATTTTTTTGGATGTGTTGTATTATAAAGATTAGGAAGAGCTTATGAGTCGATGTCTTGTTTTCGTTGCATGATTTTATGGGTATCTAGAAGTCCTTAGAAGGAAACGGTTAGCATGAATATTTTTCTTTCCTTCCTTCCCTATTAATTATTAGACATTAGGAATCACTTATGAGTTATAAATGATAAGTTATTGAGCATCTGTACACACCAATATGGAAATATATTGGTATATACACAATTCTTGTAGCTTCTTGCATATTGAAAATATCGAGGAAACATATACGTTATATTTCTATATGGAGGCAATATATAGGTTTTATTTTATACCTCGTTAAGAATATGAGAATGGAAAATTGCCCATTTTATGTAATATTCAACTTAAACATTTACATAAATCTAAATAAATGAGTTTAATATGTAAGAGGTGATAAAATTTTAAAGGAAATATACCTGAATGGTTAAGTTTATTTTTCATTATTTTCATACGTTTGTAATGAATATGAGAATGGGCAGATGCCCATTCTCATACAATCAATATAGAGGAAGGATAGAGGTTACTTTTTTTTACTTTGTATAGAATGTGAGTATGACCATTATTAACATTCTCCTATAAACAATATAGAAGAAGATTTCATGCAATATACATGTTTTACAAAATGCATAACATTGGTCCACAATAATAGTAAACCAAATACAAATGGACACAACTATATGGTTTGTGGGAGGTAAACCATATAATTATGGGGGACATGATTTTCCTTTGTTTATAATAATCATAATGGATATGATTTTAATATTCAATACCTTTTAATTATCCCATTTTACAAAATGTCCAACATTAGTCCAAAATACTAATAAACCACATGCGAATTCCCACAACTATATCATTAGTGGGAGGTAAACATTCTCATAAAGTCAATATATAGGAAGAATAGAGGTTACTTTTTATATTTGTATAGAACGGAAATATTCCCATTCTTAACATTTTCCTACTTACAATATAAAGGAAGATTTAATGCAATATATTTTTTTAATAAAATGCCCAACATTGGTCCACAATAATAATAAACCACATGCAAAATTTTCCCATAACTATATGGTTTGTGGTAGGTAAACAATATAATGATGGGGCACAAACCCAAACCCTTATCATTGTGTCTAATTTAATAATTCATTTGGAATATAATGGGTCAAGTTTAATCATCATTTGTAATCCATGTTATTATTGGATTGTTTTTAATACATATATTCTAAATTCAACCATGTATTAGACCCTAATGCTACAATTATTATTGTCTCTTCTGACAACAAGACACATTGATTCCAAATTATCATTAAATTTTTTAATCTTTACTCAGGTTGATCCTTTGTATACAATAATCACAATGGATATAATTTTAGTAGTCAATACCTTTTAATTATCCCATTTTACAAAATTCCCAACATTGGTCCACACTAATAATGAATCAAATGCAAATGCCCACACCTATATGATATGTGGGAGGTAAAAATCTCACAAAATCAATATAGATGTTACTTTTTCTTCTTCGTATAGAATGTATAACTTCCCATTCTCAACATTATCCTCCAGAAATATAGAGGAATATTTCATGCAATATTCCCGACTTACAAAATGCCCAACATTGGTCCACAATAACAATAAATCACATACAAAATTTTCCCACAACTATATGGTTCATAGCAGTAAAAAAATAATGATGGGGGGATATGAACGCATTTGTATTTTATTCAGAAATTCAAGGTTTGTGGTTATTAGATGTTTTGACATTATGGTAGAGTCTCTATTGCCCGTCTCTATTTTTGGCCCGCATCAGAGATGGTGTTCTTCAATGCCATTAAAAAAATTGGTTACAAAAGATCTTTAGGGATCGGTATGGTGTCATGGCGAACACCATCCTAGCTATCTTAGGCCTGGATTATGTGCATTTGTAGGTCGGGTTCATGTCAATTCGAAGTGTGTGGATTTTGCCAAAAATATATTAATAATCAATCCAGATAAATCATTGGTGGTTAAAATTGGGCTATATTTCATCAATCTTGGTCATCGAATTGGCATGGAGGAATTAGTGGTTGGGATTCATCTTCACTCTCCTAGTTTTATTTTTGAACATGGTTTACACTCAGTAAGGATTATTTCATGGTTGAATTACGAGGAGTTGGAGAAGAAATTTCAAGTGGTTGCAGATTTTAGAGTTTCTATTCAATCCATTAATCTTCAAGGGAATGGCAGGAGTGTGCCTAGGATGAACATGATAGATTTAATGGCTCTCATCAAGCCTTTCCTTTATGGGTTCTCAAGATGAAGGAGAAGGGTTCTCGACCAAACAAATCTTTGGATATAATTACGAATGGGGGATGCGGTGGAGAATTTCATCTTGGTCATGATGTGCCTAAGCTCTCTCAAGAGTTTGTTATTTTTGTGTCTTTGGATGAGGAGGATGTGAAGAAAGAAGTGTTGTAGGTTATTATAGTCATTTATATAGTTAGTAGTTTCATGTGTGCTTATAGTATATTTTTCTATTTCATTTGGAATTGTATGGTGGGAGATATTTCAACCAGCTTTTGTATATACTAAAGGGATAAGTCCTGAAAGTGGCATGTTCAAATCCAAAAATGATGAATCATGATGTTAAAAAGGGAAAGAGTCCCTTCAATAATAGTTTATCTTTAAAAAGACACAAATTTTCCAAATTATCATTAGATAGTACAAATCATTACTTAGGGTTTTCCCTTGTTTATAATAATCACAATGGATATAATTTTAAAAGTCAATTTTTAAAAATCATCCCATGATCAAAATACCCAAAACCGGTAAACAATAGTAATAAACCTCATGCAAAATTTACCCACAACTAAATGACTCATGGGAGTTAAAGAATCTCATAAAAGAAATATAAAGGAAGAACAAAGGTTTCATTTTTTTATAGAATGAGAAAATGCCCTTTTTAAAACAAAAAATATAGAGAAAAAATAGAGGTTACATTTTTCATTTGCATAGAACTGGAAGATACCCATTCTCATACATGCAACATAGAGGAAGAATAGAGGTTACATTTTATTTTGTATAGAATGGGCAGCTTCCCATTCTCATAGAATTTATAGAGGTAATAAAATGCTTAAGTTCAATATTATTTGTATTAATTGTATGAGAATGTTTAGAATGGGAAGATGCCCATTATCAAAAAGAACAATATAATAAGAATAAGGGTTACATTTTTATTTTGTATAGAATGGGAAAATGTCCATTCTCATACGATGTAACATATAAGTTACATGCTATTTTGTATCGAATGGGCAACTACCCATTCAAATAGACAAATCCTCTCAAATCTAGAATACGATATCTACCAAATATATTATATTTTCTATGCCTCTTATCATTGTGTCCATTTTAATCATTGTTTGAAATCCATTGTCTCCGGTTTAGTCATCATTCAAAATCCATGGGTCAAGTTTAATCATCCTTTGTAATTCATGACATTATTGGATTCTTTTCAATATTTATATTCTAAATACACTTACATAGTTGACCCTAATGCTAAAGTTATTATTGTATCTTTAGACAATAAGACATAATTATTCCAAATTATCATTAGATATTTTAAATCATTACTCAAGTTTTACCCTTGTTTATTATAATCACAATAGATATGATTTTAATAGTCAATTTTTTTAAATCATCCCATGATACAAAATTCCCAACATTGGTCCACAATAATAATAAACCTCACAAAATTTTTTCCCACAACTAAATGATTCGTGGGAAGTAAAGAATATCATAAAAGTAATATAAAGGAAGAATAAAGGTTTCATTTTGTTTGTATAGAATGAGCATATGCCCTTTCTCAAACAGAAAATATAGAGGAAGAATAGATGTTACATTTTTAATTTGTATAGAATTAGAAGATGCCCATTCTCATACAGAAACATAGAGGAATAATATATGTTACATTTTATTTTGTATAGAATGGGTAACTACCCATTCCCATAGAATTTACTGAGAGGTAATAAAATGTTTATGTTTAATATTATTTGTATTGCTTGTATGAGAATGTTTAGAATGGGCAGATGCCCATTATCATACATGAACGATATAGGAAGAATAGGGGTTACCTTTTTATTTTGTATAGAATGGGTAGATACCCATTCTCATACATGTAACATAGAGGAAGAATAGATGTTACATTTTATTTGGTATAGAATGGGTAGCTCTATTCTTCCTCTATTTAAAACTATAACCTCTATTCTTCCTCTATATTGATTGTATGAGAATGGGTAGTTTCCTAGGGTTCCAACATGGCGGATGGATTTTTTTGGGTTTTGTCTTATATTACAACCTCACAAAATATTAAGGAAAAATGGTATAAAGCATTAAAAGTTGAGGATAAATCAACCAAACATCAAAGAGATTCAACATATTAGGGGATCCAAAGAATATGGTAAAGTGAACTAAATCTATGCGAATTACTTTATATGTTATTGGAAGTAATTGCTGCCCAAGTTATTAATTAATTTTAACAAAGATGGAAATCAATCAAATGTTTTCAAGCCCATGACAGATGGTAGTGGCAAGATTTTCCTTGATGTCTATTTGCGATCATTTTTGACACATGGTAAGGCATGATTGTCAAGGAAATCCTATTAGATTTATGCAATCTTCTCATCTTGTAGCTCTATATGTTATCCACTATTGAGTCTATATAACAACCTTATCTCCTTAGAAGTTGTAGTCTTCTCCATGCAAAAAAGGATCCTAAACTTATGTGTTTTCTTCTTCAATTTATTCACATATCATTTTCAGAATCTCACTTCATATCTTTCTCATTACATTTCCTACTGATTTTCCACTACTTCCCTTTTTACACATTATGTAAATAGCCCACAATTAAATTTATGGTTTAGGATTCATCTTAGATAATGTAATTTTGAGCTTGGTCTACTTGGATCCAAAAGCGAGTATTGAATCCCAAAAAGAGTTTAGCTCCCTAGATTTGATCCTCACTTCTTAACTGAGCATAATGATCATGCCTAAACATGAAGGGATCCATTTTCCTTTTCAAATCGCACAAACTACCCATTCAATGAAATGTGCAATATTGAGCAATATAAACGGTAGTGACATCCCGCCATGTGAGAATTACAAAAGCCCAAATTTTCAATACGAATATCTCACCCATCTTCCACCGACTTGACACAAATGAATCAAATTTTAATGAATCTAGTTGAAGGTTTTGAAATGGTAAGTAACACATTTGTCATTGAATGTGTCTTTGGTGAAGGTTCCTTTATCGTAATTATGTGTTGTTTATATGTGTAAAGTCCGGGAGATAGGGTTAGCTTCGGGTTATTTATAAAGGTGTTACTGGTTCGAGGTTGGTTTAATCATAATATCCATGATACCAAAGAATAATTAGTCGATTGTTTGCATTATATAAGACATGTCTTAAAGATATATATATATATATATATATATATATATATATATATATAAAATATTATAGTAAAATTATGTATAGATGGTTACATGAGTTTATTGATTAAAAATGATTATTACATATAAAATTTACTAAACATGCTAATATTAATCATAAATGAATTTCATTTTTATATTTGAATATATAAAACTACTCATACAAGAAATATACTTATTCGGGATACACAAGTAATTGATGTGTTGATAAATACACATATTTATCTTTGTGTTAATAAGTTTGACCATTTCATGGTAGTTTAATAGATAAAAATAAATAACTAAACATAGGACTGAAATAAATTTTCAAGTAAAGAAGAGCTCCTTCCATTAACAAATTGTCTTCCTATTAATACATCCTCAAGGGTTACATTTCCCCCATAAAATAACTATCATCAAATACAAGTAGTTAGATAGTATATTTTCAAGACATGGGTATCCATTCTCCTTTCTCCTTTCACCTTTACGGACATGGGTATATATTCACAATCTTCGACATAAGGGTAGCCATGCAAGGCCCGCACACATTTGCATAATCTATATAGGGTCAAATCAAGACAAATCCATTTCCATTCACAAGAATAAATTTCTACTCCAATGCTTTGTAAAACAGCTTAGCAATGTCAGTTCATCACAAC
The DNA here is from genome assembly GCA_018340775.1 of Taxus wallichiana var. yunnanensis. NCBI lineage: Eukaryota > Viridiplantae > Streptophyta > Pinopsida > Cupressales > Taxaceae > Taxus > Taxus wallichiana. The sequence continues at coordinate 343,449,843 of CM031239.1, forward strand.
TGGAAAATAACTTCTTATCTCTCTTCAAAACTAACTATTAAATATATGTAAACAATTATGATTATGCTTATTGTTTGTTTTAGATTCCAACTATTCGAGAAATATGATTATTATTTTTAGAGAGGTGCTAACCTTAGAAGGGAAATATAACATAATGGTGAAACTTATTAACGTAGCATAAATGCATCTATTTATCAACATGACATTTACTCTCATATCCTTAAAATGTAACATCTATACTTCCTCTATATTGCATGTATGAGAATGGGCATCTTCCCATTTTATACAAATGAAAAATGTAACCTCTATTCTTCATTATATTGCATGTATGAGAATTAACATATGCCGTTTGTATAAAAAATAAAAATGTAGCCTCTATTCTTCCTCTATATTTCCTATATGAGAATGGGCATCTACCCATTCTAAACATTCTCATATAGGAAATATATACAAAGAATACATGAAATATTCAAATTAAACATTTAAATAGTTCTAAATGAATGAATTTAGTATGAGAGAGGTGATGGTTTTCTAAGGGCAATATACCTTCATGGTTAAAATCATTTTTCGTTATGTTAATACCTCTATAAAGCTTACGAGAATGGGCAACTACCCTTCCTATAAAAATAAAAAAGTAACTGTATTGTTCCTTTATATTACCTGTATTAGAATGTGAATCTACCTTTTCAATACATTATTATATAGGCAATACAAAGGAAGAATACATGCAATATTCATTCCTAAAATAGGTGCTATGTGTGAACTCGTTACCATCAAGTTGGGAACATCGTGTATATACCAAAATATTGTTATATTGGTGTATATAACTACTCAATAACTTATCATTTCCAACCCATAAGTGCTTCTCTATGTCTAGTAATTAGTAGGAGTGCAAGTAATAAGAAACTTTCATGTTAAACACTTCCTCAAAAATGACTTCCAAATCCCTATAATGATATGAAACAATAGTTCGAAAGTAATACAAACCCTATTTCTAGATTTGTCCTAGATAACTAGGGTTTTAATTCCTCACATCTAAAATAAAAAAATGACAAGAATACAATTATAAAATGGATTCCAAATGATGATTAAACTCAACCCAATAGATTCCAAATGATGATTTAACTAGACATAATGATAAGGGGTCAGGTCCATGTTCCCCCCATCATTATATTATTTATCTCCCACAAACCATATAGGCGTGGGTGAATTTTGCATGTGGTTTATTATTATTGTGGACCAATGTTTGAAATTTTGTAAAATAGGATGATTAAAAGGTTCGACTATTAAATTCATATCCATTATGAGTATTATAAACAAGGGAAAAACCTAAGTAGTGATTTAAAATATCTAATGATAATTTATAATAATTTTGTTTTGTTAAATGAAGAGATAATAATAATTTTAACACCGGGGTCTAAGATATAAGTGAATATATTATATGTCACACACTTAGTGTATTTATATATTTATTTATTTATGGTGTTAGCTACAATTATTGTATTCTAGATAATTTACATACATTGTTGGCATGAGTGATTTTGAGTGTTGTCATTAATGTAAAATCTCATTAATGACAAAGAGGATGATCTAGGAATGTTAGAGGATGTGTGTCATGATGATGACATGGGAAATCATGTTGTAGCATATGATGGAATGCATAAAAATAGTGAGAATGGCTTGGCCTAGTAGGCCTAATCAGGTGACCTAGTCATCCTAGGTGATGGAGCATGATGATTTAAGTTGTATTATGGCTTAAGGAGCTTGGTAGAGGCATGAAGACCATGATAAGAGTATGTGGAAGCACTCATATAGGTCCAAAGGATGGTTGCAAGGTGGAAGAATCAGTTACAGGTGCTCATCTAGACCTCGTCTAGGTGTTTGGAGGCCTAATGAGACATGGTTATCAGTTTGAGAGGTATGTAACCTCATATAAGTATGCGCAGTATGTGAGGCATGTTTTCTCAAGGTTGTTAGGGCATTTCAAAGAGGCTTTAAGTTACGGTATGAGGTAACTTGTTATTCTACTATGTTTTGGCCTAAACTATGAAAAACCCTAAGACCTAGTCATGCAAGTCCTAGTTGTTGAATATATGTAGAGATATTTATGAGAAGACAAGAATTGTAGATGTTATCGGACATTGTCTTGGTGTTGTGGGCCAATTTTTAGGTTGATATGAAGGATATTTTGAAAGTTATGGTGTTTTGAGTCATATAGAAATCACGAAGGCATGTTTTTAGCTCAAAGTGAGAGAAATAATTATAGTTGGCACATGTGATGTCCTGCATGGGACTCTAAAAATTTTAGGTGTGTTGAGGCATGAAACTAAGAAGATCTTAGACTTGGAATGAGACCAAATGATGCCTTAACATTTATGAACAATGTTAACAAGGTAAGTTAATTTTCATGGTATTAAAACCCTAGTTCATGAATGATAGGAGAAAAATTGATGGTATGAACCCATAATGAATTGAATCAAAAAGTGATAATTGGAGGTGACATAGGATTCTCCCATATTTTAGATGGTGGTAGTTTGAGATCATGACAATAAGTGGAGTCCACTCATATTTTCATGTTTCTATGAAATAAGATTTTTATCTCAGGTTTAACATTTGACCTTATGTCTAAATTGGTGTCTTGATATGTGTGGTAGCTATGATACATGTTTTAAGACATTTTAAATCTTGGTGAGGTGTTTTGATGACCTGCTTAGGTCAAACAAGGTTGACTAGTTTTTGGGCTAAAAGGGAAGTTTTAATAGTCTTGGTGAATGGAAGTGCTTGAGCACTTGTGGGATTTGTGATGAAGTATAATGGACTTGGATGTGTTTTTGACATCTCATGTGACAAGTTTCATTTTTTTGTAGAGCTTTGAAAATGTGGTGAGGTGGCATGAAGAATATCACAAGTTGACCTAATTTGACTAGTTTAGGACACCCTTTGCTTTGGTGAGAAGATTGAAGTAAAAGACCAATGTTTTCACTTAGATGATGATTTATATAAACTTGAGAGTGAAGAGGGATTAATTTTTTTCCCATTGAATGAATTTAGAGGTCTTAAATGTGTCGAAAGGGTGTGAACTAGTTGAATTTCTGAAATTGGTTCTGAGTAGTTTAATTTGCTAAACATGATAAGTAGATTCATTTGATTTTTTGGATGTTTAATGAAGTATAAATTTATTGGATGTATTTTATATGTAATTTTATGTCTAATTATTTGTTATATGAAATAGTTGAGGTGTTTTAGTGTGATCTTGAGCTTCATTGATGAAGACTGGTTCCTGGAAGTGTCTATTTTGAGTAGGAAACAATCCTACAAGGTAGTGAAGTGAGAAGAATGGATGATGTAGAGGTTATTGACCAGGTTTATGATGTTTATGTGGTATTATTGAAATGTGTGAATAATTTGGAGGCTTGAAAAATTATGGTGAAGTGATTGGATTCTTTGATGAGATTGGTGGAGAAGGATTTAAGATTCTTGGCCTAGTTGTGCAAGTTTAATTTGTCTTGGTGTATTGACGACATATATGAGTCTACATTGTGAATTTATATGAGTATTTTGTTCTATTTTTAAGTTGTTATTACTGAAATTAAGGGATATTTCCGACCTAGTCATGTTGAGAAGAAGATTCATGTATTTAAGTGCATGTAATGGTTCATTTTTGAACTAGTGTTGTGAGAGGAAAAAGTGCGAGCTAGGTGAGAGAGTGAAAGTGATTTAAGGGCATCAAGATAGAGATGAGAGAGTGTGTAAATGTATGATGTGAAGAAGATGTTTTGTACAATGGTTATTGTTCAAATTAGTCCATGGAAGAACAAGTTTGAGTGAAGTACAAGAAGGTGAATTTGAAGAGGGTTTGAAGGTGTGTGAGCTGAATTTGTGATCTCTATCAGTTATAGATACAAAAATACATCAAAGGTCTTCATTTGAAGTTGGTTGAGTTGGTGCTTTATTACCTTAGGGTTTTTATCATCCTTGTGGGGTTGGTTCCTCACTAAACTAGGGGTTGGTGCTCCTTGTAGGGTTGGTGCTCTACTAAACTAGGGGTTGGTGCTCCTTGTGAAGTTGGTGATTCACTAAATTATTTTGATTTTTGTAATATAATCAAAAGTTCAGTGGTTTTTCTTCCCCTTGAGGGTTTCCCACTTACATCTTGTGTTCTTGTGTACTCTCTCATGGTTATGCTCTTGTGGATGGTTGTTATATGTTGTTAAGCTCACATTAATGCATGATTGAATGTTAAATGGTTTATGCAAGATTAATTTGAATTGGTTAGGGATTTTGAAGGATTGATTCACCCCCTTAGTCCATTTTGTTTCCAACAATACATATATAGACATATGTTGTACATTTATGGTATGACTTTGGTTAATTTATTTGGTCTTAGAGTGTTTGTGTTTATTCATTTTTGGTGTTACTTACGGTTATCACATGTACATACATAACACATACACATGCACAAATGTTGTAATAATTAAAATGAGCATTGTTACCCAATTTTCATATTAAGAATTAAAAAATGTTGTGTAAGAATAAATGTATTTTATATGAATAATGAAATACATTCACATCAAACAAATTTATTCAATGAAATTCACTACCTAAAACTATTACAACAAAGTATATCCTCATGGAAAAGAAAGTTAGATCTTTCTAGTAGGAGAATTCAACTCCAAAATTATATCTTTGAATCCATCCCTATTTATCTCCTATCAGTGCTAAAGGCTCTGTATACAATCATCTCAAGAATCCACATGATTATGAAGTCCTTTCCCTTGAAGGGAGTAAAATAAGATCTCAAATTCCCTAGTCCAAGATGACAGAAGATGTGTATGCCTAAAGGATCACAAACAAATGGCCTTCAAAAGTTAGATTCCTTTAGTAAGGCCTTAGGAGTGAATATGATTTGGAGACTATGTAGAACAATATCAGCTATGGAGTAGAGTGGTAAGACCAAAATATCTTGAAATTTTGAGTCAAGAAATACTTTTCTCAAAGAAACAATCTCATCAAAGGTACTCATACCTAGAACTTTATCACCAAATGCCAGAAATTGTTTCAACAAAGTACTAACAATATTCAACCTAAACATAACATGTTTGGATCAATACAATTCACAATCGCCCTAAACATAGTATACCAAAACCCTAAATGATCACAATAGGAAAGTAGAGAGTATAACATGTTTGGAATAGTAAAATTCATGGCCAAATTGAAGATAATAGACCTAAACCCTAAATTTCCATAATGGAGAACTCGCTGCCCAAAATGAATAATTCAAAGGTAATTGAAAAAAATATTATAAAAAATGAGAAAATAATAAATGAAACTTCCTTGAATATATAGAAATAAGTAAATGTTGTAGTGAACAAACAAGCTCGATAGAGCTAAGATGCTTTGCTCAACAATTTATCATTTCCAACCCCTAAATATCTAAACAAAAATGAATCGAATCGAAACCCCAAGCAATTGATGATGCTAAATATTTTATCATTTACAATGACAATTGTTTCTCTATGAATAATAAGTAGGGAATAAAGGTAAGAAGAAAATTTCTGTTAATCGATTCCTCCAAAAAGACTTCTAGATCCCTATAATAGTTTGTTTGACGACAATGTAACAAAAGTTTGATGATGATGCAAACCCTATTTCTAGCTTTCTCCCAACAACTAGGGCTTCAAATCCTCACAACTAAACTAAATATTTACAAGAATTAAATTATAGCATGGATTCCAAATTATGATTAAACTTGACCTAATGGATTTCAAATGATGATTAAAATGGATACAATGATAAGGGGTCAGGTCTACACCCCCATCATTATATTGTTTACCACTCACAAACCATATAGTTGTGTGCAAATTTTACATATGTTTTATTTTAACTGTGGACCAATGTTGGGAATTTTATAAAATGGGATGATTAAAAGGGTTTGACTATTAAAATCACATCCATTGTGATTATTACAAAAAGGGAAAACCTAAGTAATGACTTAAAATATCTAATGCTAATTTGGAATCATTGTGTCTTCTTGTCTAAAAAGACAATAATAATTTTAGCATTAGGGTCTATTATATAAGTAAATTTAGTACATGTCACACACTTAGTGTATTTATGTATTTTTAATTTTTAGTGTTAGCTACAATTTTTTTATTCCTTGAGAATTCACATAAATATATATACATACGTATATAGACACATCTTGTAGATAGCTAACTATGGTACATATCTAGTTAATTGCTTTGGTGTTGGATTATTTATGCTTATTAATTTTTGGTAATTATAGCTAACACCAAAAATTACAACATATACAAATACACACTTAACATATTCACTATTGAGTGTCCCATTACATAATCAAGTGAGTGGTTTCATAATGGCATACAATTAGGTAAAATTGAGCTAAAAATAACATTAGGTTTTTACTTTTGAGTCTCGTATCTTTTAAAAAATTCCTTAATGATTTTTAATTTCTTTATCTGATATGGTTTTACATATTTACTTTCATCTCACATTTATTTTTGTGTTGTTATAACATCGATGTCTCTTGCATTTGTAGAGGATGATCATGTGGAATTGTTCTCAAAAGGTACCAAAGTTGTAGAGGGTAGAGTATATCCAAGTAGGAGGAAACTACATTATAGAGATGTGGGAAAAGGATTTGTTGTTGTCAATGTTAGCAAAATATTGGATGGAAGAGTAAAATTTCCTTTTTCAGTTGATGAATTTGAAACCTTGGTAGATGTTGGGAATAAACAAAACTACATTGCCTAGGAAGAGAGTGAATTGTCAAAGCATGCAGATTCACTTATTCCCCTATTTGTAGTGATCACATTTTTAGTGGCTCAAAGGATTAAATGCTATGAGAGAAGGATATTTCAATGATGAAATTGAAATTATCGTTAATACAAGTCCTAAAGATATAATTGATTTTATCATAGATAATGTCATTCTCAAAGACAAATGTTCTAACAGAGATGATGAAATAGCCTTGGATTTTATAACTCATGTGCTAGTAGATCATAAAATCAATAGAGAGAGGTTGGGTCCTTTGAAATTTGGTGTAATTTTCAAAAAGTGGTAAATTTTTGTTCTAATTTCTTAAACTTTGTACAACCCGATAAAATAAGAGTTTAGCTAATAAAACATTTGATTTTACATGAAACAAGAAGTTCCCTTATGGTTAAGTAAGGGAGTGATCAATTGAATGGTATGCACCTTTTACACAATGGTGAACACAATTTTAAGTTCAAGGGATTTGTTACTAAATTAATCCATTTTTGCTCATCTACGATCAAATATGTTGTAGAAGGAAAAATTACCCTTGTACTTGAAGGAGACATGGTACATTTTAATAGATTAGATGCCAATAGATTCCGTGTTCATATTGATAGAATATTCAACCCTCCTCATAATGGTATGCTAGGCGATTGGCCAACATAAATGGTTCTTAGATGGATATTAGATTTAAATAAGTCCTAAAAGAGGTTGACGATGAGTTATTTAAATCCATTTCTAAACAACTCATCTTCTGTAATTTTTTGAACCATTTGAAGCCTTGTACTTGTATTCCCTATTATACTGCTAAGACACTTCATTATAACTTGAACTTATGACATGAATATTAATTAATATAGTTATTACTAGTTAACTTTATTTTGTGGTATTGTGAGTACACATTTATTCTTTTGATTACAATAAGGTGTTTGAATGATGTTTTGTATGATGCCAACCTTGTTTGCAAGAAACTTGTTATATGCAACAAATCACATGCAACCAAAGGATCCATACCAAAACCCTTCGTAGCCAAAAGTAATCATCTACAGCTAAGGGATCATCTCGCAACAACTCTCATGCAACCCAAGGGATTGTCAGTAGCAAAGCATTTGTAACCAAATGAAGTCACACACATTAAAGAAGTCGTGATCCTAAGAAGCTCATGGAACATGGACTTAACACTCGAGTTTGCATGTGTCAATGGAAGAAGTAATTACAATTACAACATGAGAACTAGGATATGACTCAACTCCAACATATGATTATGCGTTGCAACTTAATAAGGAAATGTTGGCAAGCCAATTTGTCTTGTGGAAAAATTGGTGGGTTTCAAGCCAACGCTATGGGAATCTAAGTCCCTCTACTTGAACGGTGCAGCTTCCATAGGTGCATGCATGAAATATGGGTTTCAATGGTGGCCTTTTGACTAGAGATCCAGTAGGGGCACTCCACTGACCCTGTGGCAAAGCTAGCAATGTCTCACTAGAGAAGAAACTTTGTCTTGGAAAGGGGAAGGGGAGTGGAAATGGAGGTAGGAGAAAACTAATGTTGTGAGTAGAATATCAGATGCCCACACACATTAATTAGAAATTTCGTTTACATGCATTTATAGTTAGAAGAAAAACAAATCCGTAGGAGAAGCTACAAGACCAAATGAAATTCATTGGTCACAAGGTACCAATCAATCCCTCAATCAAAGAGGTGAAAATTCCTTCTTTTATTATTGAAGCTAAAGTAGAATTTGTACAGAGCTTTGAGAATAGAGGAAAATCTAAGGAGAAGGGAAAATAGAAGAAGTATGGCGTTTTTTTCTCTTTCCAGGTACAAAGCACTCTGGTCTTTTGAAATCAATCGCCAACCCTTTGGAATGGCTCTGAGGAGCCATTATATCCTTTGCCAAAATGGTTACAACTTTACAAATCATTTACGCCTCTTCAAATTCCTCCATTGTGAAGAAAATGCTCATGGTGGGTCAAAACTGGATCTTGCAACGCGAACGTTACATTTGATTTGCCAGTTTAAATACATACCATTTGATTTTCCCTTATAGATTTGAAATTGGGCTATCCACATGGTAGGAAGAGATTGGAGTGGGTACGGGGAAATCCCTTTGTGTTTTATGATTTTTTAGAGATTTGGCAATTTGGAACAAATTGGCCCGCACCCTGCTTTGACTTTTCAACTTAGGCACGTGGCAAGTGATTTTCATTGGAAATGGGGTCGTGGCTTTTTCTCAACATTTTAACCTTTTTGGAAAATGGATCAAAAAATCAAAGTTCTCCACCGTTCTGCTTTCCCACTTTGAATTTTCAACGATGGGTTTCACCTTTGACTTTTTCCCTATTGGCTTCAACTTTGAATTTTTCCCTTTATAGCCTGATCGAGGCTGCGGGTCACTTTTTAACTTTTCACCTTATTTAAGAAGAGGCTCAAAAACACAAATTTCTCCACTGAACCACTTCCAATTAGGTACGTCCATGTGCTTGTCGATAATGGGGCCAAAATTTGATGGGGAAGAAAACACTGTCGTTCCGTGTGCGAAAAATACACAGAGGAAGAAAACTTCATCATTTTGAGTCCAATTTTGAATTTCCTTCGTGATCCGGAGGCATGGAGGAAAAAATGATTTGACAACCTGTGCCATAGAACAAGAAAACAATTTCAATCAAAAAGGAGATTGTAAAGAGGATATTTCGTGTACTGAGGGAGATGGAGAATTTCTCAAAATGAGCAAAATAGAGATTTAAACAGCACTAGGGCACAATTTTTGCTATCTCTTCAACCTTCAACTTGGATTAAATAATTTAAGAGGGCGAGGGCTCGAAATTTTGAATTGAACTTGGAAAATGAAAAGTGGTTTTCGGGAGACAACATGAACTAATTGATTAAATTCATGATTTGGGAACTGATTGATTGAACTAATTGGTTACTTAAGTTATGTGATTGACATCTAAACACCTGCTAGTTAATCTTGTTGCATGCATCAAGTCTCTAGATTATTTTGTTGAGATCTTTTACTTGATCTGTTCAAACTCCTAGTCAAACTTTGTTTCCTCACGCTTTTGCTATAATGAGATGTATAAAAAGAAAAGGATTAATGTTGAAGAAAAAGTTGGTTAATGTATGTAGATCTAGATAGAGATTAGAGAGTAATATATATGTAAAATACAGAGGTTGCTTTGTATTCAGATGTAATATTCATGACAATACAATAAAAATTTTGAGTTTTATTCAGTATTTCTAGGGACAAACCTTAGGAGGGATTAACACCCAAGGTAGGGCCCACTTGTGGTTTGCTAACCCCCTCCATAGTTTGTTGCTTTGTTTATTACATGAGTAGAATTAGTAGCAATTCATTCCTTTATCTGCATTCTGAGTTTACATGCTTTACCTTAGTCATAGTATTTACTTTCAGTCTGAATTTAGTTTATTTCAAAGCATTTTATTTCTAGTATTGTAGTGACAACAATTCATTTCCTTACCTCCTAAAATACTTATAACTGTGCATACAACACTGGCATTATTGAAAGTCTACGTCCCTTGGTTTGATAATTAAATGATTGTAGATTAATGAAAAACATATTAATTATTGCAACTTAATTTTTATGACCATTCTTTGCATCGTTTCCAAGGATAATGCCAAGTTATAAGATTTTTGAGAGGTTTTTCATTTCTTAGAAGTAGTTTAGGTTTTAGGAAATTCACCTCCAACCAACCCCCCACTAATTTTTGTTGATTGATTTGAGATATTTGATGCATGCACCATCCAAGAGATTCCCATGGTATATTTTTACCCAATCCACAAGTAACAAAAATCTCTTCATATAATTCTAAGGATTCTGAAGAAGATATACTTTCCTCTGTACAACATTTTCTTTTTGAAGATCCCTTTTCAAATGAAAGTTTAGAAGCTACTCCTAAGAAACCAAAAATGACAGAAGAAGTAAACCAAAATGTTGAAAATGGGGCAACCACCTTTGATTTTCCCATTTCCAACAATGATGAAGCTGTTGCTATGAAGAATATTTCTCCCTCTTCCTTGCCTAACTTTCATGGATCCATGATTGAAGACCCAAACACCTTTTTGTTCGAGTTTGATGTTTTTATAGGAGTTATGATTATACCACTGATGCATATAAACTGAAGCTATTTCTGCTACACTCAAGGATGCAGCCTTGAGATGGTTTATGGGTTTAGGAAGAGACATGGTTACCACTTGGGCACAGATGAAGGATAAGTTTCTCACTAAGTACCAGGACTATTGCAGCCGAGTAGCAAAGGAGGTGATGAAATATACAAGATGGTACGAAGGAGGATGAACCATTGGAATACTATCTAGAAAGATTCTTGTTTTGTGTTTAGAAGACAAGGCACATAAGACTACCTCCTAAATCTCTCAAATTACTCTTTTGAAGGGACTCAGTGAGGAGGACATGGATTCTCTAGATATGATAGGAGCTGGAGACATTTCAAAAGATTCCTTTGAAGAGATATGTGAAGCTTGCAGGAATTACTCCAAAGCCACTATGAAGAGAATAAGACATGTAAGATCAAGAGGTGGATCAACTACCAAAACAATTGGGGACATATCCAAGTCAGAGATTGTCAACATGTTCAAGAACATGAAGCAGGAGATTTTCAATGACATGACCACTCAATTAGATGCTTTGCATGCTAAGAAGAAAAGAGAAGATGTAGAGGAAACACTCACATAGTTCTTTCCATGCATGCAAAAGGAAGAAATATGATTGCGAGATGTAGAGGATTGGCCAACATTGCACAAGAAAGGGATGATTCACTGAATTTAAGATGTTAGAGACATAGGATGGACAAGTATTCTATGTTTTTCAAAGAAAACCATGGCCACCAAGACAAGGATGTATGTCACAAGACCCTATGCCAACATTTTAAAATTGGTCTAGTAATCCATATATGCAACCCCCACCTTGGGCTAATCCATAGAAAGGTTGGGCTCCATACCCTAGCCAATACCAAAAATAATGGAAACCTCAATTTATAGGCCAACAAAAATGGAAACAACCCCCTCAATCATGGCAGCAACCTTGGAGAGGAGGGCAGTCATGGAATAACCCACCTCCTAATTACCAACAATCTTACCAACAACCTCCTTATCCACAACAATAAGCTCTAATTCCAAATCCCCAACCTAGATCTCAGCAAAATAAACTTAGCTACCATCTCAACCAATGCCTAACCCCAACAATAAAGATGCTCATCTAGCCTATTCCACTGAACTAGCTCAATACCCTACCTATTTCATTGATGTTAATAATATCCATCTCCACTCAGGAAGAGCACTTCCTCCACCAAATGGACCCACCATTACAGAGATTATAGATGAATCAAATTTGCTACTGAGACTAATCTATGTAAAAATGAGAAAACAATGCAAGATAATAAAAAAAAACTGAAAAGAGTTCTAACAAGGGTAAAGTACAAACTAATGAACCACCATTTCCAAAGAGATTACAAGAAAAGAAGATTGACCTCAAATCAGAGTTTGATTATGATTTTTTCAATCAGTTGAGAGATATTTATGTCAAAATTCCTCTTATTCAAGCCATCAAGGATGTGCCCATCTAAAAAAATTTGGTTAAGGATCTATGCATTAAAAACTAGGTAGAAAGAGAAAGGATCCATCTACTGTGCAAGTTATTAGACAACTAGCTGATATCATGCTTGGGAATTTAGTTTTACTAAAGTATATAGATCTCTAGATCCTTTAGCAAATGTTAAAATCAATGACACAATAATAAAGAACACTCTGATTGACTTGGGGAAGATATTAATGTCATGAAAAATAAAATTATGGATGATCTGAAATTAGAAGGACCAAGGTAAACAACTACAATCTTGCAACTTGCAGATAGATCAATAGTGAGACTGAAGGAGTACTTGAAGACATAGTTGTGGTGGTATAATTTTGGGAATACCCTACTGAATTTATTGTTCTTCAACCAAAAGCAAGCTTAGGAGATATCTTATCATCATAAGAAGGCCATGGTTGGCCACTGCTGATGCATTTATAGGTTACAGGTCTGGCAAAATGATTATTTCTAATGGAAGTGGTACTAAAAAGATAATGCTTTATCCTCCTACCCAACCATTGAATGATGAAGATCAAACCATTTGGGTAGAAGAACCAAAACATATCAAAACTCGTGAAATAATATATGATGCTAGAGAAGTCATGTACCATTGAAGGAAAAAAAGAAGAGGTTGTTCTCTCTAATGTCTTGTAGAATAACTATGGAAGGAACAAAGAAGTGGATGACAAATTAAGGTGCTTAAACTACCCCTTGAACCAAGTTCTACCGCAACAAAGCACCAAGGAAATTCCAGGTAATAATTGTGTTCTTCATTAACTTATTTCTCTTGAATGTATATTTAATTCTATCAAGCAACAATGTATGCTCAATTTCTAATCTCTCAAAGCAAGTGGAGATAACCTCGTGAAGGCCACTAAACGTGAACAAGATGCTCAATATATAAGACGAGAAATTGTTGATTTCTCTTCTGTCAAAACATAAAGTAATGTTTGCATGAGATTATGGTGACATGCAAGGGATTCATCTTAAGTAGTGCACTCATAATATTTATATGAAATAAAATTGTAAGCCAAATAGAAGAATGAACCCATCAGTGAGAGACATTATAAAATAAGAATTGAAGAAATTACTAGATGTTGGATTTATATATCTAATTTCAAATAGTCAATGGGTGTCACCCCTTGTCATTATGCCAAAGAAAAATGGAAAATGGAGGATCTGCGTAGATTATAGAGAGTTGAATGTAACAACAAAGAAGGATCATTTTCCACTCCCTTTCATTGATCAGGTACTTGACACTTTGGCTGGTAAGAAATATTTTTCTTTTCTTGATGGATATAGTGGCTATAATCAAATTCAAATTACACCAGAAGACCAAGACAAAACCACTTTCACATGTCCATGGGGAACATATGCTTATGCAGTTCTTCCTTTTGGATTGTGCAATGCACCTGCTACATTCTAGAGGGAAGTCCTGAGTATCTTTTCTAACTTAACAAATGATTGTATGGAGGTATACATGGATGATTTCATAGTCCATGGCAACAGTTTTGAAGAAGCCATGCAGAATCTAGACAAATTCTTGAAGAGATACAAAGAGCACAACCTATCCTTGAGTAATGAAAAATGCTACATGATGATGTTTGAAGGTATAGTCTTGGGACACTATCTCTCTTTTGATGGAATTCAAGTTGACCCAACAAAGATATACATCATCATAAATTTGCCAATAATGAAGGAACAAAAGGATGTTAGGAGCTTCCTAGACCATGTTAGTTATTATAGAAGATTCATATAGGATTTTAACAAGATTACAACGCCATTGTTTATACTACTAAGAAAGGATGTTGCATTTGAGTGGATAAAAAATGTGAAATTACATTTCAAACCTTGAAGTAAATGTTGACTACCGCTTTGTATTGAGAGGACCGATTGGAACCCACCGTTCCACATTCATACTGATGCATCAGACCATGCCATTGGAGTTATTTTAGGACATAAGGATGAAGTTCTAAACTATGTAATTTATTATGTTATCAAGAACTTGCAACATGCTAAACTTAATTACATAGTCATAGAAAAGGAATTCTTAGTAGTTGTGTATGCTATTAATAAGTTTAGGCACTACATCACATGTTATCTAGTGTTCATTCACACCGACCATCTTTGTTGTTAAATATTTGATCAATAAACCGGTAGTAAGTTACATGATCATCAAATGGTTTCTCCTTCTACAAGAGTTTGATGTCACAATATTGGATAAGTTTGGCAAGGACAATGTGGCGAATATTTCCTTTCAAGAATGGAGATTAATGATGAGGAACATGTAGTTGATGACTCTTTCCTAGATGATCACCTATTTGCTATCTCCCAAAAACACCGTGGTATGTAGATATAAACAACTATCTGGTTTCAGGTAAAACACCTCCACACTACTTATATTCTGAAAAGAAATACATAATTGAAAAGAGTGTGCATTTTTCTTGGATAACTAGATTTATATTTCACACAGGGCAAGATCATGTCATGAGAAGATGTATAGATGATGAGGAAATATATGATGTACTCAAAGCATGTCACATTAAACCTTGTGGATGACATTTTGCTGTAAAAAGAACAACAAAAAGGTGTTGAAAATAGGTTATTATTGGCTAACACTGCATAAGGACACAACACTATACACCAGGAGATGTGATAGATGTCAAAGAATGGGAAAACATACTAGATCAGATGAGATAACATTATATCCTTAGTTAGTCTTGCAACCATTTAACAAATGGGGCTTATACTTCATTGGTCCTATAGATCCTAAATATTAGTAGAAGGAATACATCTTGGTATGCATAGATTATTTAACTAAGTAGATAGAGGTGAAAGAATTACCAAGTCATAAGAGTGAGAAATTATCCAAGTTTCTCTATGATCACATCTTCACAAGGTATGGAGTGCCAAGAGAAATTGTTACTAATCAAGGTACACACTTTACTTGCTAATGTAATTTTTGATCTAGATAAAGAGTATGAAATCAAACATAGGAAGTATACACCATACCATCCCTAATCCAATGGCCAAGTAGAGGTGAAAAATAGGGAGATAGAAGTTATCTTGACAAAAACCATTGTACTCCACAGGAAAGATTGGTCAGAAATACTTCTAGAGGCAGTATGGAAATTTAACACAACATGGAAGAAAACAACTGGATTCACACCATTCGAGCTTCTATATGGTAAGAATATTGTTCTCCTATTGAATTTGAGCACAAGATACTAAGGAATGCACTTCAACTAGGCATATATTTTTCGAAGCTCAAAGGCAGAGGATTCTCCAACTCAATGAGTTGGATGAAATGAGAAGACAAGCTATGCATAATACAAAAGTAGTGGAGAAGAAAAGGATCAAATGGCATGATAGGCTCATCAAGATAAGATAATTTCAATAAGGTGACTAGGTGCTCTTGTTCTAATCAAAGTACAAGGACCACATGGAAAAAATCAAGACAAGGTGGCTAGGTCCATATGAGATTGAGAAAATATTTTCCAATAGAGCTGTAAAACTCACCACCATAGATCATGTAAGGTTCAAGCTATTGTTTAATGGCCATAGGTTGAGATTGTAAAAGAAGCCAACTAATAGGAGCACCTTCATGCAACAATTTAGAGGAGGACAAAAAATATGGAAATAAGGACATCATAATTAAGATCAGAAGTTGAGCTTGTTGGTTCATCTTTTGAAATTTTAGAGGATTGAGATATTTCAGTGGCCTTAGTATATTCAGCTTGCTAAATACACTAAGGGAAAATAAAAGTATTGTGATCAACCCTCTTGGTGATCAAAAACACTCAAGCTAACACATTTTATTTTCTTAGAATTTATATTTTGTAGGATTTGATGTATATGTATGCAAGAGTGCATAGTCTTTGACACAGGGAGATAATGCAAAAGACTAGATGTTCCACTTGTAACATAATGCAACAAAGATATTTTTTTCATGTTTGGTGGAACTCATGATTGCATGAAGGAAATAAGGGATATCTACATGTGTGAGTGATGATTGAGAAAATTGGTACCCTAATAGGTCGAATTTCCTCTTTGGGAGTTATCTAATTTAAGAAGGAGCCTCCAATACAAATGTCACACACGCTTGTAGCATCATAACAGTGTCCACAACATCATAGCAAACCAACATGCAACAAGGGCGCAAATCCAATAAATCATGTGAAATCATCATTTTAAATATGCCTCGAGATAAGTGCACTCCTACCACTTTATTAAAGTATGATTAGTATGATTATTATTAATTAGTATTTATGCCATGATATCATGTCTTTAATTGCATTGATAAACCACTGCCCTTTTATGCTATGAGGTGTCATTACACATCATCCCACTCCGTAATACCACTTTACCTCACACGTTCTCTGCAATCAAATCAATTAATTACATTCCCTTTTATTGTGTTGCGTATGTGTCGGTCTCGAAGTTCAAAAACAAAATACTCAAAACAATCCCACATAATTCAATTTTACATAATTTCTCCAAAATTGTGTGATTGCATTACCAGAGCCGAGCAAGCTACATATTGAAAATGGGTGGATAATTGATACATTATGAAGTGACATAACATTCTCAACTCCTTAGCCAACCACAAATTCTATAGTACTTTCGCGATAATGGGTGGCTAGATTATATAAATCAATTCCAAGGTTTCAATGAATCGATGGTCAAATAATTTATCTTGCTACATTTAGAGATGGTGAAGCAAAGGTAAAGGGTTTATTAGTAAGAATTAGTGATGAAATTTTGGCTGAGGTGATTGGACTTCCCACACAGGGTGAACCTTTCCCTGAGAAAGAAAATCTAGAAGCAACTAGATAGGAATTTGCTGATGCAGATGATGTGTTTGTCAATAATTACCAAGGTACTTATAGAACTTCTCTCAAACCTCTTTGGGCTGAAATTACAAATTACATTATCAATTATTTTACCTGCAAGGGGAGGTACTCTAGGTTAAACATAGTTCATTTTAAATTTCTCAATCATCTCAAGAACAACAAATATGTCAATGTGCCCAATTTATTGAATGAAATTTTGAAAAAGATGGGTAGGGAGGCACAATGAGGAAGGTATGCTCTTTCACATCACTACCTCATCACTTTGATAATCAAACACACCCTACAGAGGGAATACCCTGATATAAGTTGGGGTGATTTTGCAAGAGCTAAGCACATTGATGAATTATTGGGAAATAGAAGGAAGAGAAGAAGAAGTACTGGAAGTTATTCCACACATATAGTTGAACCCTCAACATCAACTTCCCAGCCTAAAGAAACTCCTATTTATGAGAATTTACCATCTTCGAACCAAACCCTAAACCAATCTCACCTGAAAGAATATTTATTGCTGAAACCCTCCTAGAAATCTCTACCCCGAATCATCTACATCTAAAGGAAAAAGAAAATATTCCAAGTCAACTCCTACACCGTAGAGGCGCTCTCAACTCCTATAATAAACTTAGAGCCACCACATGCCCGAAGCACTCTAAAAAATTGAAGAGGAACAAACACGAAATAATGAATACATTCAAATTTTTCATGTAACTTACTATTCCCACATATTGAAATTAGAAGAACAACCTCATGAATTCTTGAGCATTGTACATGATAAAATGGAAAAATTGAAAAATTCCATACCAAGGATGGCTAAAAGAGCATAGTATATAAATAAAGTTATGAACCTACTAATTAATTTGAATGATATACTCACACATGGGCACAAGACATGGGGTTTCATTCACTTTGGCTTGCCATTTTTGAACGTGGAATAAAATATATAGTCACATCAGTAGATTTGTGTATTAGGAAGCTTGAAGAACTAGTAATTGATGAGTATGGTGATTTATCATATAGTTTTGGATCATCTAAAAAACCATTGCATGACACACTATTACAAAAGGAAGTGCATGAAAAATGTAAAGGATACAAGAAAATATTTGACCATTCTAAATCAATTAGTGTTGCTAGTAAAAGTATTTCATTAAAAAAGAAACCACCAAATTACTTAGATAGATCTGAATATCAACATCAATAGAACAAAAAATAACACCAAATTATAGAGAAATGATAACAACATGTAAGTAGAATAACTTAACCACTTCAAGAGGGATATCTCCAAACCATACAATAAGACTCAAATGCTCAATATGATGATCATATCCTACTCTCTAGAAAATCAACACAACATAGTCGGGCACACTGACACCTCACTTAGACATAGGTCTAAGTGCTCACTTGAAGTGCACGCCACTCCTTTGAGTTTATTTTAGGGTGGAAATCAAGACATGGTTCCAAAAAAATGGTTAGCATAGTATACATAGTTATACCATATGCAGATTATGATTTATTACAATATGCACAAGGACAATCGATCATCAAAAGAGATTTATCCATTCATCATCATATACAATCATCGAAGTATTTATATACTAAGAACACCACACTTATAATTTTGTAGTTTGGTAATCCATATTAGGTTATCCATTATAAACAAATGACAAACCCATAGACATATATATGACTCGGACACTTAATAAAGTGCACACATATACTCACACATATTTGCATACTCATACTCATACACACACTTACATTCACTACTTTACATGGACATTCACACACACACACACACACACACACACACACACACACACACACACAGAGGGTGAGAACTTGTCCTTCATTACTTCTATGGTTTAATTTATATTTAAACCGTGCCTATACATAGCTTGCATGTTTTCCTAACAAGTGATTTCCTATATTTAGGTGTCATCCGTGGTTCTTTAAAAGTGGCCAACTCCAAATAGTAGTGCTAGTTCTATCCCATGCCATAAATAGCTTGATAAATTCCCATGCCATGCTATAATTGGCTTTCTCCATCCATGCATAATATATATTTACCCCGAGTCTTGCATGCTCCTTTAACCTATTCATGTCATATCCATATTTCTATTTTTGGCTTGCCTTTGTGAATACACCATCTTCTACATGTGTCCTATTTTTAGCTTGTCTCGCAATTCTAGATAACTTCCGAGTCTATTTTCTCGCGCACAACCTTTCACGCGTCCTTTCCTCATACCTTCACACATACATTCGTACACTTCTTTTCCTTGTGTAAAT
Organism: Taxus wallichiana var. yunnanensis; assembly: GCA_018340775.1. NCBI lineage: Eukaryota > Viridiplantae > Streptophyta > Pinopsida > Cupressales > Taxaceae > Taxus > Taxus wallichiana. The sequence goes on from CM031239.1 coordinate 343,469,362, forward strand.
TCTACTTTCATCTTCCATGCACACTTTCGCACGTCCTTCTACCTTCACGCCTATCTTTATACGTAGTCATTTCTTTATTAAAACATTACCCAACACTGTGGATATTATCGTATTTTACAATACAAGAATAAAATAATACCAAAAATAAAGAATCATTGTTGAATAAATAATCTAGGCAATCCAAAAAAAATTTTGTAAGGAATAAAGAATGTTTACTTTTGTGCTCTCCAAAACTAGGCTCGGTGGTATTTGTAGGAGTTTGGGGAATTAGAGGATGATGGATGCCTTGAGTCTGCTTCCATTCTTCAAGTGAAATCTCTAACCTTCCTGGTGATGATTCAATTTTTTTGGAATTTCTCTAGGGGTTATTCCTTTGGCCTTCTCATGCAGCTCCTTTAAAATAATATCCCATTCACTAGCCATGATTTCTAGGATATCCACCCTTCTCATCACTATGGCCTGTACCTCTTCTAGCCTTGCCTTTACACCGCCACATTTAGCTTTATTATACTTTTTCTTATCCCCTAATTATTACAAAGTTTTCTCGTGCGCTGCCTTATATCCTATATATAATTAGGATTATAAGTGGATCAAATCCGCTTCATCTTTGGTAAGGTGCACATTTATTATTGAGGTATCCTTTAATCTTCCAAATATTTTCTTGGCAATCTGGGTGGATCCTTTCATCTCGGTGCCTAGGTATTCATACACCTTTATTATCCGGTCAACCTTTACCTAGTTCACCGTGCTTAAGTGCTCTGCTACCCTTCCCTTTATTTTCCTTCTCTATCAATAAATCAATCAATCATTCTAGGGTGTCAATTTCCATGCTTTTATTCATCTTGGCCTTCGAGGATACATCCAAAATAAAATTCACAATGCGTGTAATCAATTATATTTCTTCAATATTCATAACAATCATCTGGGATTTGGTCTTACTTAATATTATATCTAGCTTCTTAATCTTCTTTCTTATATCTTTAAAATTTTCCTATGCAAAGGCGCAGATGCCATTCCTTTATCAATGTTCCTCAAAGCATAATTTTGTTTTTCATCTTTATTAACGTGTTTCTTGCTTGTATGTCAAATAATTGGGTTAAAACCAAAATTTTGAGCTTATTCAAAGGTTCTATCCTCCCTTTTAACTAACTAATGCCATCTTAGTTAAGCCATAATTCTAGCTCCTCGATGTGTGTTTTCATAGCAAATGACAACATATTGCACGTCCTTGGATGGGCTTGCGATTTTTCAAACATTTCCCAACCATATAAATATTTCGTATCTAGGGATATTTGGAATATATCTTTATGAATTTTACGGGGTCGTCGATATATATCATGCACTTTTGGGGAGGTGAGCTATGCCTCGGTCTCCTTGTTCTATCCGATGACTCCGAGCTTGGTCCCATTGTGTGTTACTCCTACTTTGATTTTGATCTTCCTTTTATTTCTCCATCTCTTTGCACTCATACATTTGCTCCTCATATTTCCCTTCTTCCTATTACTACTCTAGTTCATGTTGGGGTTAGCACACCGGTTGTATCGATGATAATATATCGATCTACGCATACACGTAAATAAAAGTGGATATTATACCAGAAGAAATATACAAAACAAGAGATATAAATCAACACCATATTTAATGTGGTTCACCTAGTGTGGGCTACGTCCACCAAGAAACAAGCCAATATATTATCCAAATCTTTGACAAGATATACAATTGAAGATTTACAATCTTCCACACCTCTCAGATGTACAATACTTTCTTTCTCTCAAGCTTTTGCTTCTCCAAGAATTCTCTCTCACACCAAATTTTGCAAGTTATTCTTAATTCTTGTTAATTCTTACTTATAAACCCCAACTTTCATGCTTATATAGTTGTTTATAGACTTAGGGAACTTAGCCATGCAATTACAATCAATAGATCTAATTCCCGAGAGTTAATTAAAACATCCTTGCACAAGTAACCGACATTGGTTCTCCCTAACTAATGTTGGTTCCTCCTTGCCTAACCGATGTCGGTCCTGGGTGATCGATGACGGTTCCAACTAACCAATGACGGTTACTATGTTTTCCAGCAAGTTTTACATTACATGCTAATCTAAAGTAATTGAGCTCCACAACTCAATAATCTCCCACTTGGAGATTAATTACTGCACCATACCTATACAATGTCATTCTTGGATCCTTCCTTAGCTTTTTTCTTCCTCTTCAAGTCTCATACTCGAAGACTAATAGAAGTGGAGTGTAGCTCCACCTTCTCCTTTGCTAATGGCTTCATTATCATATCCGCAGGTTCTTAATCGTATGAATCTTTTCCGATTCAGCTGTCCATCCTTTAATACCTTAGTATGAAGTGATACCTCAACCGAATGTGTGTTGTTCTTGAATGCAATACTGATTTCTTTGCCAAATGAATTGCACTCTGACTGTCACTGAATAATTTACAATCATCTTGATCCTTTCCCAACTCTTTCATGAACCTAATCATCCATATCATCTCCTTGCTAGCCTCTATAGCTGCAACATACTCTGCCTCTGTAGTATACAAAGCCACAACCTTCTGCAATCTTGAAATTCAGCTAACTTTTGTCCCACCTACTATGAAAATATATCCAGTAGTGCTCCTCCTACCATCCAGATCTCCAACCATATCCGAATCAACATAGCCACATAATGAAATATCCAAACTTCCATAGCATAACTGCATGATAGATGTCCCTTTCAAATACCTGAGTATCCATTGGACTGCTTTCTAATGCTCTTTACCTGGATTGGCCATATATCTACTCATAACTCCCACTGCATGTGCAATGTATGGTCTAGTACAAACCATAGCATACATGAGACTCCCAATTGCTGAAGCATATGTCACTCATGTCATGTATTTGACCTCCTCATGTGATGATGGCTACTGATCTTTCCTTAATTCGAAGTGTCCAACCATAGGTGTACTAACAGGTTTTGCATTCTACATGTTGAACCTTTCTAAAACCTTGTGGATATAATCCTCCTGAGACAAATACAATTTCTTATTTTTCCTATCTCTGTATATTTGCATGCCAAGGATTATTTTTGCAGCTCCTAAATCCTTCATAGTAAATGTGTGAGCTAGCTTTCCTTAAGCTCACCAATGTCCTGCATACTAGATCCTGTAATAAGAATATCATCCACATACAATAACAAAATAATATAGCTCCCATTTTCAATCTTCTTAAAATAAACAAAATGGTCGATTCACATCTCAAGTAACCATGCTCATGCATCGAGCTATCAAACCTCATGTACCATTTCCTTGGAGCTTTCTTTAGCCCATATAGGATTTTTTTCAACCTACACACTAATTTATCCTTACCCTTGACTTCATACCCAAGTGGCTACTGCATATAAATATCTTCATCCAAATCACCATGAAGGAAAGATGTCTTCACATCTAGTTTCTCTAAATGCAAATCTTCTACTGTAACTAAACTCAATACAATACGAATAGAAGTCATCTTAACAATAGGAGAAAATATTTCACCAAAGTCAATACCGCTTTATGTGGAAATCCATTAACTAAAAGCCTTGCCTTGTATCTTTTTGTCCACCCTCTTCTTACTTAATCCTATAAACCCACTTATTCTCGCAATGTCCTCTTACTAGCATTGACAACTTAACCAAATCCCATGTCTAGTTCTATTCCAAGGAGTCCATCTCCTCATCCATGCCATGCTCCCACTGGACGTGGGTCTTATCCTGCATTGCTTCTTCAAATCTCTTTGGTTCACCATTATCAATCAATAATAAATAAAATAGAGAAGGTGTAAATATTTCTGGAGGTTTACTTACCCTTTGTGACCTTCTCACAGGAGTTTGGGGTACCGGAGGCTCAATCTGGACCTCCTAGACATTTGTATCCAAATCTGACAGTGACCGACGCTGGTCACCTGTAACCGACGTTGGTTCTACTAACTCGATGTCGGTTTGGATCTTTTGTAATTGATAACGGTTCTATTGACCGATGCCAGTCAGGGTAAATTGACATCGGTTATTGTGTAACCCTATAGGTAATACTTTTAAATCTGAGAGTTCATTTTCATTCACAAACTTCTCAACCGGTTCATCCTTGGGTACCAAAATTTGATCCATGTACATTCTCTTTTCATTCCATTCAACATCATGACTCCTAATAATTTTAGAATTCTCTAAATCTAAAAAACAGAAACTGAAATCACCAGATCCATAATCAATGAAAGTACATCTCTTGGATTTTACATCTATTTTTTTTCTATTTTCCTTATCAACATGCACAAAATCTTCTAAACCAAAAATTTTAAGAAAAGAAAGATCTACCTATTTTCTAGTCCAAGCTTCCTTTTGTATTCCTCCATCTAGTGAACTTGAAGGCCCACTATTAATCAAATAAACCGCTGTATCAACTGCTTCGCCCAAAAATGTAAGGGCAGTTTAGAATGTATCCTCATACTTCTAGCACGTTCCATGATTGTCTGTTCATTATCTCTGCAACACCATTCTCTTGTGGTGTTCTTAGAACCATTATTTTTCTATTTATCACATTCACTGAACAATAATAATTAAAATCTTTTCTATAGTATTCACCACCATTGTCAGATCTAATGCACTTTAACTTAGAATTTGATTCATTCTCAACAAGGGCTTTCCATATTTTAAAAGTCTCAAAAATAAAATATTTACGTTTAATACAATAAACCCATACCTTTCTTGTAGCATCATCAATGAAAGTAAGATAATACTCGGATCCTCCATAAGAAGCTACCTAAGTTGGTCCCCACACATCCGAGTGTACAAGATCTAATTTTTTCTCCTTATTATGTGCCCCAACTTTGAGAAATCGCACTCTCTTTTTCTTTCCAAAGACACAATGCTCACGTAAATCAAGATCTAAATCTTTCAAATCGATAACTTACCCTTAGCCTTTAAGATATGCATTCCTTTTTGAATCATATGGCCCCCGGTTGGTTATGCCACATGCATGCTTCTCGAAGTTCAAGTAGATAATTCATAAAATGAATTAGTAACATAGGTAGATAAATATAATGTTCCTACCTTCTTACCTCTTTCCACAACAAAAGCACCCTTGGTGACTTTCTAAGAGTCTCTGTAAAAGTAATCATACAACCATATTCACCTAGTTGCCTAGCAGAAATAAGATTCCTCCCGAGGTTTGGCACATGCCTCACATCTTTCAATACCCATGTATTTCCATTTTGAAATTTTAGATGAACTTTCCTTTTACCGATAATACCTGCAAAGTTCATCATCATCCAAATAAACATGCCCAAAATCTCCTAGATATAATTTCTAAAATAACCCTTATTAGGGGTTGCATGGAAAGAAGCTCTGAATGTAAAACCCATGATTCAATTCTACTATCTAAAGAAAGAATAAGAGCATCTTACATTACCTCTCGATGCAACAAGATTTGATTTTTTTACTTTTTCGGTTGTTGGTTCTCTTTGTCCTTTGACCAACAATATTTCTTTGCATGTTCTTTCTTTCCACATTTCCAACAAGTAATTCCCTTACTTACGGATTTAGATCGATATTACTTAATTTTTATTTCCCATTACTCTTACTCTTGGATCTCTCCTTCGTATGCCCCTATTTTCTACATTCAATTACAATCAATAGATATATTTTAATTCTAAAAATAGATCTAATTCCCAAGAGTTAATTAAAACATCCTCTCTCAGGTAACTGATGTCGCTTCTCCCTAACCGATGTTAGTTCCTCCTTTTCGACCATTGTTAGTCCTAGGTAACCGATGATGGTTCCCCCTAACCGACGATAGTTCATTGTGTTTTTCAGCAAGTTTTACATTGCATGCTAATTTGAAGTAATTGAGCTCCACAACTCAATAGTTCATGCTACGAGTGTGTGATCTCTTCTTCATCTACAACATGAATCACATGAGGGCCCCTTTCTTCCTATGATTATTACTCATCTCACCCTCATCTTTTGGGCTTGGTTGGCACACACTTCCAACTAGAATTGCTGGAGGTGTTCTTAGTGGTGTGCACACTAAATATTCTCCTCAATTTATCCTTCTTCTCTTCTTGAAGCTATGGTCCAGCTTGCTTTCTTCCTCTTCTTCTTCCTCCTCCTCTTATTCTTTTTTTTGCTGGTGGACTGACTTAGGTTTGCGCTAATTTATTGGTTTCCTTGTTACTATTCACCCGGATGGAGGTGGAGTGAGAGCTATGTCACACACCTCAACTACCTTGTCATATTTCAACTTTTTCCTGAGATATACATATACTTTGTATGTCTCCTTGCCTACTTCCAGGTGTTATGATTGGATGAGATCCATCCCATCCAACTCTACAGTCTCCACATAAGACTCGCTTGGTTTCATATCCATAGGTATTACATAGAGTATGGTAATATGTGTCTATCTTGTCCACATTAAATTTAAGTGGTTATGTGTCCTTTATCTAGTTGAAAATGCTCTTGAAGTACATGACAGTGAATGCAAATGGAAGTTTGGACCAAGGTCCCATCTCTCAATTTAATAGTACAAACATTACGAGACAAAAATATTACATGACCGCAAACTTGGCCTACTTGTTTAATTCAGTGGGAAACTCTTTGGGTACACACCATTCATTTTAAAAGGCCTCGCGCAACCTCTTTTACCACTTATCTAGGCGTGCCTTATAAATGTTGGTGATTGTGCCATCGCAAGTGTAATTAGAAAATTGGATAAAGAAAGGCCAACACATTCCAAATAGACACGAGACTTTGCAAGAAGGATAAAGAAAGGCCAACACGTTCCAAATAGATGTATGCTTTGTAAGAAAGAGGAGACAAGCAATCACATGTTTTTTCATTGCCCGTTTGCATCTCAAATATGGGGCTTTCTTTTTGGATTCATGGAGATCAAGTGGATTCTTCCGTCCACTATTTTTCAAGCTTGGGGAATAATGGTATTTTCCCTCCAGGAGTTTAGTGTTCAAAAAAATATGGATCATTCCTTTCCCCAGGTCATATGGACTATTTGGAAAACTAGAAATGCTACTATATTTGAGAACAAAAAGCATTCTCTTATAAGAACTACAAATGGTCTTTTGAATGACATAAGGCAAAACATTACCAGCTTTAGGCCCTCTAAAAGGACTCAACAACAAAACGAAGATAATAGGCTTCTCGAAAAGTGGAATCTCAACATTTTTTCTACCATTAACCATGAACCTAAGATGGTTTCTAGAGAACATATCAAGTGGCATCCTCCAAAGCCAGGATGGCGGAAACTAAAGTATAATGGGGCCTCTAAAGGAAACTCGGGAAAGCCTTGGGGGGAGGGGGCTGTATAAGAAATGAGCAAGGTATTTTCATCAAGCTATATGCATTGGCCCTATGGGCATAAATTAAAACCATCATGTACAAGACCTTGCTTCCCTTTGGGGGATTAGGATTGCAAGATACATGAATGTTAGGGACATTATTATTGAAGGTGATTATTTAAATATCACCAAATGTTTGAAAGGCAATAGTCATATTAGTTGGTCCATTAAAAGCATTATTGAGGAAGCTTAGAATATTCTCAACATGTTTCAAACTTATGAAATTAATCATACTTACCATGAAGGGAATCAACTTGATGATGCTATGGTGAATAAATGAGTCATTATTAATGATTTAAAAATATGGAATGATGATGAGACTCCTCCGAAAAATGTTATTAATATTATTAATAATGAAAAAGTGGAGTTCTCGGAGAAGTGTAAGTGGCACGTGTGGAATTATAATCACACTCCTCTTTATATCCTTGCCCTCTTCGACATCCATTCTATTAAGGCTCATTTCTACTTGTTGTTTTTAGAGGACGATATGGGGGTGAAAGGTGTATGATTGAGCCCATGAATATCGATGAATGGAGAAATAATGCAGAGATTTGGGTGATCTTAAGCAAGGGTGGATTTACTTGGTTCTTGCAGAGGATTAAGGGACATTACTTACATATGTCTCAGGAATTGGTAAAGAATTGGAACAATAGAATGGTCACATACAAGGGTAAAGTCTTTGAAATTAATGAAGAAATTATAGCCAAGGTAATTGGTTTCAATAGAAAGGGGCTGAATTTCTATAAGAATAAGATCGACATTGATGCAGAGGAGTAGAAATTTTGAATGAAAGAGAGTCCCTAGAAAAAATGAAAGGGGATTTTGTTCATGAATCCCTGACTCCTCCATTAAAAAATGTGGCACTGTTGATGATGAAATTCATTACTGTGGAGGGTAAGTTTTTCATTGTTGCTTTTTACCACATTATTTTCCTAAATCAATTTTGGAGAAGATACTGAGTTAGTTTTCCTTTTTTCATTCTCTATTCCCTTGAAAATTTGATGGATTTAGTTAAAAGGGGTAAATGAGTTCATCCTTTCCATCATGTTGTGATCCTTCTACTATTCAAGTACTTCAACTTCACCATTATTAACCCTCCTCCCTCGAGCCTCTCCTCTACTCCCAACCTTTCCACCCCCTTCCCATCACATCCACATCCCTTGTTACCTCTTCTCCTCTTCCCCTTTTACTCCCATGCAAAACTCTCTGGCATCACCTTCTTCCCTCCCCACTTCTACATCTATTACCCTTCCCATTCCATCTCCTCCCTTCCTCTCTCTCACCTATCATCTCTTCTCTTCATAGTCCTTCCACAAGCACCAGGAGACTCCTCTTTCAACAAAACCATTAGGAATAAGAGGGATAAATTTTCTCTTAAGGATATGCCCCTACATCCTCCACATTCATAGGTGAAGGGGAAGCCATTTTAGGTCTTATGTAAATGGGAAATAAAGGAAAATCCATCTCTTTAGAAGACCTCAAGTCCAACCTTGATTTTGACTCTCAATTGGGTAAAATCAAAGATCTGAAAAGAAATATTAAATCAAGTAAGTCGGATGGTGGCAAGGAATTTAATGGAAAGAAAATAGTAATTGACCTGCTCAAATAGGTTAACAATATGGAGAAAGAGGTGGAAGGAATCAAGAACAAACAATGTGATATTCTAAGCATGCACAAGAGCACCTTGGACTTCCTTTCCCTATTCATTTCTCAATTTGACGTTCTCAACAAGGAAAAAAACAACAAGGGTACTAATTTCAGAGATATTAAGAAGGGCCTAGAGAATGTTAAAAAGAGCTTCCAAAAGCTTATGAAATAGTATGGTTGTTTTTACAACTCAGTTGGATGCTTGTTGATTCCTAGCTGATTTTGTGCTAACTTCTGGCTGATTTTGTGTTGTCTTTAGGTTGTTTTCATATTGTTTTGTCCTCTTCATTTCTCAGCTATGAATATGTTGACTTTGTGCTGAATCTATGCTAAATTCAAGCTAATTTTGTGATATATGTTGTTTGGTTTATTCTCCCGGACTTTTTTTTTCTTTTGATATTTCATTGTAAATCTAGGCGTTGGCTTCTTTGTACTTGGGTAGGATCCTAATTAAAAAACCTTTACCCTTAATTAAAAAAGTGTACTTATAAAATATTTTCTACATGATCACTTCTTTGAGGGTGATCCCATTCCCTTCCTTGAGACCATCACTGTTACTCAAATTTCCCGAATACAATCAAAATCAATCGACCCCATGTTATCTTTTCTCGTTTATCATGTTGGGCCTTTGCTTCTTTCACAATGATCTCAAGTGATGTATAAAGTGATGTTATACTTGGTTCCTTATGCCATATTGTGTGATATGTGTAGGAGTTTCTTGTTAACTTCGGACCATCTCTCTGAGGTGCCTAACTTGCAACTTTTCATGCATGTGACTACTTCCTCATCGTGCATATCAAGTGTAATTTCTTCACTGCTATCGTGTAGCTTGGTAACCCTACAAATTAGTTGCGCATGGTGATGTGCTTACTCCTACTTATGAAATACAAATAATCCTCATGGACACGGGACATCAACCATTAAAATAAATGTGTGGGCTTGTTGAAGAATGGAAATTCAAACAATTGCAAGACTCCAACACCTACCAAGGATTTACACACTTGGTCATCCAATACTATTTTTCCTTCTTCGCGGTTGGTCGGTATACCTCGAACATCATTCTTAATATCATTTTCATGTCCCGAGATGTGATGGTTATACTCATTGATCTTTCATTTCCATATCTCGTGATGTCTAATAATTTCCAACAATCACCTCTTGTGGGTACTACATCTCGAGAGAACCAATCATCCGACGCATCCTTCATGTTCTTCTTACCCTTGGGTTTCCTTTTAAATTCTTCCATTACTCACAAGTGTAATTTATCCTTCAAAATTTGTAAATTACGTTCCCTAGTTTTAAAAACCCTTACTACACAATCTCAACTACTTGTTTTGTGTCTTCCATAGCCTTGGCTACTCAATCCACTTGTGGTTCAAGATCTCCTTTATCCTTCCCTTCAGCCATCATGCCCTAAGTTTATAAATTAATTTCTTGTTCTAGCTTGTAACCCTAGTAATTCTCTACACTTTTCCAACCCATCTATAGCTTCAACTCATCAATTTATTCAAACACAAGGAGCTCTGGTTCTTCACACTAGTTATTAGTTGCTTTCATCACCTTTGTCATCACCTTTGATCGCACTAGTTCTATGGAGCTCGAATCGCATGAATTATAAGGTTCTCTATTCACAAGGTGAGTTATAACAATTGCTCACGTTTATTTATAGATTTCCTAAAATTTCAAGCATTAAATGTGTCCGGTGTGGTATGTGACATTTTATCTCCAAATTTTCATGTTTCCCACCTTTTTCCATCCAAACCTAGATCTTCCAGTTCCTCTTCCACATGCAACATGCATAACCTTTCGACATGAAACTACTTTCTTAGGCTGTAGATCCTCCTACGATCACCTTTTGTGCTGTACAATTTCTTTCCCAAGACACAAAACCTTTACCGCATGCCCTCTCGTGTCGTATCTTTCTCTCTCTGTGCCACAAGCCAAGTAGTTTTCTTCTTTCCATGCTATCTACCTTTTGTTATCCTGTCCACTATTCCTCATGTTATCATCTCCACAAAGCTTGCAATCAAACACACCAATATTGTGTGTAATTATGCATTCCATCATATTAAGAAAGGAAAGCCTTTCATCATTCTCCAATGCATGTACATGTGCATGCATCCATCATAATTCACACTCTTACCTGCTACCCCACACTAAAAGCCATGTGTGGTCCTCTACGTATTATGCTTAAAAAAATACATCATCTCTTATGCACGAACACACTTATTCCCAAAAAATAAAAGAATATTGTTGAAAGAGAAATATAATCTAATTAAAATATTACCTTATTATAAACATAAAAGAAGCTTATTTATAGTAGGGATTCAACATAATCCCATTAAAGTAACTAGGTAACTTGGTGCCATCTAGTGCCTGTAACTGACATGCGCTTGAATCAGTATCTTGGTTACTTTAAAGGGTCTAAACCAATGGAATTTTAATTTCCTTGGGTGGTGCACAAACTTGGAATTATATAAAAGCACTAACCCACCTACTGAAAAAGACTTATTCTTAATGTGCCTATCATGCCAGGCCTTTTGTCTTTCCTTTTCTATTTTCTAACTCCATCACGTAATTACACGTTATTCATATAATTGTATTAATTTATCAATGCACTTGGCTACTACTTGTTCATCTACGAATCCTCATGCATGTAATATGTAGGGATGGTAACATGAAATCTATAGGTAAGATGGCCTCTGCGCCAAACAACAACTAGAAAGGTGTTGCTTTGTCCAACATATTATAGATATTTTTGTACGCCCCATAGTACAACTAATAATCACAAATTTTCTTCCTACATCACAAATTTTAGTCAATGTTTGTCCCAAGATCTTGTTGAAAGCCTCTGTAGTATCATTTTCTTATGGGTGATAGGGGTAGTCTTATGATGTGCCACCATGAACTCATCTAACAATATTCAGATTGTCTCATTTAGAAAATGAGTTCCCTATCATTGGTAAGGCTCAAAAGACAACCATACATGTTGATAATATTCCCCGATAAGAAGCACACATGTGTGGTGGTAGTATAATCCTTGTTAGGTGCAACCTCTACCCACCTTTTTAAATAATCAATAGAAGTAATGATGTATCATGTGTTTGTATGTAACATAACTATGTAATGGATCCAAAAAAATAATTATCCCATTTTTCAAAAGGTTATGCGCTTGTTATGGGGCACAAAGAAATTTCATTATGTTATCCTAGATTTCCCATCCCGTGAAAATGATCACATGCCTTAACAATTCCTTAGTATCCTTATAGATAATCTACCACTAGAGTATGAAAGGAGTATCTTGCATGCAATGGGTGGATCCCAACATAAAGGCCTCCCACAATTCCACCATACACCTCTTCCATTATTTCTTCTCTTTCATGTTCGAGGATGCATCTACACAATACTGTGTCGCATCCCATCTTATAGAGGTCTCCTCTACTAGCTGATAGGGTGTAACATGTATGGCCAATTATTTCTTCTCCAAAGTCTTCATTCATTCAGAACAATGCCTATGTGCATAAAAATAACTACTATTCTATTTGTAGGCGTGCTGTTGTAACCTAAATAACTATGCATCTAACATATGTCCTCAATAATTTATGCATCTTCTCTAGAATTGATGTGTGAAAGATGGTTAGGTCCCAAATTACTCTTTCCAAGATTGAATATCATTGTAAATTCAAATTCTTGAAACAACAAGATCCATCTGCATATCTACCCTATAATATTGGCTTGTTGACTAAGTATTTTAATGCCATGTGATCATTGTAAAAGACAAAAAAATGTCACAAAAAGATACTATCTAAATTTGTGTAGTGTATTCACCATTAATAATGCCTCATGATTTTTTTTGGTATAGTTATTCTCTATAGGTGTTAACTTCCTACTCAAAACAAATGAGATGATCTATCTTGCCTTCACCAGGTTATGCCAACACAACTCCAATTTTTGTACTTGAAGCATCCACATGTACATGAAAAGGTAAACTCCATGAAGGAAACCAAAGGATGGGCAATAGTTAATCTTTCCTTAATTGATCAAAATCCTTCTTGCTGCGCATCCCTCAATAGAATTTCCCTTTGGCCTTTAACAATTCCTCTAATGGTACGGAAATCTTGGCATACCCTTGAATAAATTTCTGTAATAGCCTATATGGCCAAGGAAACCATACACTTCATGATTATTTGGTTTTGGTAATCCCAATATCACTTGCTACCTTAGAAGGATCAACCAAAAGACCTCTTTACAAATGATATGCCCTGCAAATGTGTGCAAAAGGTGTTACAAAGACACACTTTTTGATATTCAATGATATGTGCAATTTCTTGCATCTTTCAAACATCAATCTTAAATAGTCATAATGGTATTTAATTATAGGCCATACATGGTCTAGTCATCAAGATACACCTATGAAAGAATTGTGGATAAATTATTTAAATTCCTAGACAAACAATGAGAGAATATTGTTGGTGCATTCTTAAGCCCAAAGGCATAACTATATATGCATAACAACCCCATTATGTAGAAAAAGTTTTCTTAGGTTGATCCTCTTGTGCACTATACGTACTTGATGGTATCTAGAGAAACCATCTGTGAAAGAGTAAATCTTGTGCCCTACCACACCTTCAAGAATCTCTTTAGTAAAGGGTGTGGGGAAAGGATCAATGACACAAGAGGCATTTAATACCTGTAGTCCACACAAATTTGAATTCTACCATCTTTTCTGATGCTAATGACCATTGGACTGATCCACTCTGATTATTCTATTGGCTCAATGATACTTTCTTTGAGCATCTTGTCTATCTCATCTTTCACCTTGACGTGTAAGTTGGGATTCATCCTATAAGGCCTCTTTTGTATTGGTCTTGTGCCCTCCCTTAGCTTGATATTTCATTTCCTTGAGTGAAGGATGAACACCCTTCAACTCATGGTGGTAGCCTCTAGGAAATAGATCTGGAATTATGTAATAGTTCTATAATCTTTGCAACTTTAGACTCTAACTAGTAATCACCAATTATTTCCTCTTTAGGTGCATCCTCTGTTCCAATGTTAACTTTTTTTTATTTTCAAGGCTTGTGATATGTGCACGCATGCTATCATTGTTATGGCCAATACTTCACGCTCTCCTTAGTGTGCTTAACATCTAGATCTTCAACCTCTTCATCATCAATCATGTACACCATCTTGCCTTTATCTTTTTCCTTTTAGGTGCACTCTAGGAGATACTCATCAAAATCCATCCAAGAACAAACATTTTCATGCTTAGTCAGAAGAGTCTCACCTTGTAACTGAGTTACAAGCTCCTCTTCCTTTGTGTTATGTCTTAGAGTGATGTGCTTCATCAACTACAAAGTTGTATACATAGGGGTTTAGTAGAAGAGTAATCAAAGACATGTATCATACCTGAAGTCATTTCCTTCCAATCTACGGTCTCCTATTTAACTCAACATGTATATACCATGTGCATGCACACCCACACAATGTGGAATAGAACTTATGCACCCATAGAGATGGTGGTAACACATCAGGTCCCATAAGCCAATTATTTTCACAACTTTGAATATGAGCCAGGAGAAGACACTCCATCATAATTTGTTATCCTTGAGGAAGGTTACTCCTAACAAACTAAGTTAAGAAAGCAACCCTAATCTCATGCCATCCTAACAAGTTGTCTCTATGCACATCCCACCAACCATGCACTACCATTCCCCGAGTGAATATACAAGTATATTTATCCTTTCACCCTCATCACACAGTTGATTCCTCCATGACATGAAAGAATGTCTCTGAATTCTCTTCTCTAGTAAACTTTAGTAGTGTAGTCTTCGTAATCACCTAATGGTCGAGGTCTGATCAATCATGTTGAATCTTTTGTGACACTCATGACCAACCATTTCATATGTACCATGAGCCCAATTGTCACAAGCAACACTAGTAGTGTCACTGATAGAATGCACATCTCCCCACTTGAGCATCCCTTCCTTTGTTGGCTCAACATACTTTAGGTCGTGCACCATTTGCACATAGATCTGGTTAAGATATTCTTCATTTACTGGGCTCGATGTAGGGCAACATTTTACCATCCATAGGGATCACTACCCACTCATATGCATTCTCAAAACTAACATAACACTTGTTAAAGCATAGACCTACATTGTTTTCATAGCACCAAGGATGACCAAGTAAAGTAGGAAATTTCTACCGCCTCGCTAACTCCAAAACCTCAAAATATCCTTTAAATTTTCTCCCTAAATCATGATGCTTTCATCCTTCAAAATGCCAATGGGCATGGCCCTTGTTTTGTTTTCCATATACAACACACTTGAGGATGGCTATAATGGTGGTCTACCCATTCTATTCCAAGCATCAAGGGTAAGGACATTAACTTTCACACTTGTATATCAATCAAAATGTTACTTACAACCAACCATCTATAACTACATCCAGGGTAATCTCCTTGTCATATTCATGGTTTTGAGGTGGTAAATTAACATGTAAGATATATGTATCTCCTCTCTTTCTTGTACATAACACCTTCTCCTGCAACCATTCTCCTAACAAGGGTATGATATTTTCTTGTCTAATATCCTGCATACTTCTTTGAGGTCATCAACATTCTTATCAAGTACTTCAATCTATTTAATGTGCTCTCTATCTTGTGCTTGTTCCTTTAGAAAAATATCTCCCCTTGTAGTTCTCTGATTAAGCCCATGGTCTCTTGGAATACTTCCTTTTTTGCCCTGCATTTGGATACTTAGTTTGCACATTATCATCCCATTCGATGAGTGACTTTGATCTTCCCTGCTCACATGTGTGTGAAGCTTCTAATGCAGTAGTAATAATAATGGTTGTTACTCTACCATAGCTAAAGTCTTAGGTTGTCAATGTCCCTACCTAGATGCTCTCAACCGTATCATTATTGTGCCCTATCCTTCTTTTTTTACACATATGTGCACGTATAAGTCTAGGAAATATTCTACTTTGTGCCCCTTTTCCACAATATGTGCAAGACTAGTTCTTTGGACACTCACGCTGATAATGGTATGAAAAACCACATGTATAACATGTTCCTTGGTTGAACCTTCCTCCTTGACCTCCATGGCCTCTACCACGATATCCTCCCCTATATCCTCCATTTTCATTATTACCTACACCATTATTTTGTCCATTATTTTGTGTCATGTCCCATGTGAACTGATTTTTGTGTTGGTTTGGTGTAACCCTATCTCACAAGCCTCATGATATGGTCAATACATTGATAATTAGTTGTATTGTGTGTATGTGCATCAAAAATATTGTAATAGAGAGTGGATTCAGGGTTAATGGAGTGGGAAAATCCAGACATCATGATTTTTATGGAAAATCTTGTAAGTTGAGAGAAGTGCGCACACATTCTACACAGAAAACTATCCTTAGTGTTCCCCTCTACGTCAGCAATTTGTACACCATAGTCCACTATAAGTGTCATACATGAGTTGAATAGAAGATAATTCTCCAAATATGTTCTTATAAATGTGATCTATGCTTCAAGGAATGGACTCACCTAGTATCTATACTTTCTAATAACTTTGCATGTAGTGTTTGCCTCCGAGCCTCACATTAGTCTATGAATGTTTTATGTGATAACACCCTTCTAAATGGTGTCAAATATCCACCACAAACCATTGCACATGTTGGATTTAATGGATATCATATGAGAGATTCAAAAATAATGTCTTGAACCATGCATCATATTTGAAACACTCTTAGATAGTCCCTATTTAATCTCCTTGAGTGCGTTGATGTTATGTTGCTCAAACTCAAGTATGTGAAGCTCAATCCGAGAAAGGTGACATGTAATGTGTCATAGTCCACTCCTATCTGATGTGGGTCATACTTCCTATACAACCTATGCACGTGCCCTTGTAATGTGGTCATGAATTAACTCACCTTCTTGTCTGAGGCTATTATTCCCTTGGTCCTCCATAAGTGTTTGCATTTGTACACGTGCTCTTTGTGTCTTCCACTCCATCGATACTCTTGGTAAGTGGAGTGACATTTAAAATAAAATCTAGGAGGTTGTTGTGGTGGTGGGGTTACTTCCTTGTCTTAGATTGTTTCCACTTGGGGAGGACCAAATCGACCAAACCTCCACCAGGTTTCTTTCACTGGGGGAGGACCAGAGAGCCTCGAGCCTCTTATTGTCAAATGAATGATGGTAGTTGAGGAGGAACTATTCTGTGTAACCGTAGTAAAAATAAACTATACACCAACCATCTATCCTAGTATCCCACTATTTAATGGGACTATTTCTACTAAGTAACATGAAAATGTTTTGTCCTAATGTTCCACCTAAAAATTACTTCCAAATAAATTTTGGGTGCTTGCCAAAGTATGCTGAGCAACCATGTGAGCTTCCTTTATCTGTTACACCTCCTGAGTTGATACTAATATGTATCTATATCTCCGACCGTATGGTGACCATGATTACTTCTGTCAATCCATCACTATGATGATCCTTATGTTCCAATTGTCAAGTACCAAGCGCAAGGGTCTAAGGGTTAGGGTGGGTCACATGCGTGCCAATGGTTCTTCTCTCTTCACCAAACACACTTTCATCAAATGCCAATGGGATCATTCTATTGCACTTCCCAAATATTAGAGGGAAATGGTCATATGGTCCCTCTCCTCTCATAGGGTTCTCATAACATTTTCCCAACCCCATTCCTCTTTTCTTATTACCTATTCAACTTCCCTCTCTCACGCATCACTATATCTACGCAAAATTTCTTCTCTCTCTACTTTGCTTCCATTTAAGTCAATGCCATCCTTTCCAACCCCTTCCTTGTCCTTACATGTGGTAGGTGTTTAACTAGCCATCGATAAGTTTTCAAGTCCCATTTCAACCATTAATATCTTTATAGCTAATGGTAGTGTGTAAATATGATCCTCTAGGCTTGCGAAGGAATTGGAACTCTTCTTCCTCCGGGAAAAAAATGTTGATATCACATTCTCCAAAGTGTAATTCCATAAGACTCCTACCCACCAACAATCTATTACATGCATCCATGGTTCATCCAAGTTAGCTAATTCTTGATACATACTCTTATTCCAGATATGCTTTCACCTTATCCTACTTCCTCTATTCTACACATACAATGCTAACCACTCATACAATTCATGCGGAAAGAAGTTGAAGAATGTCTCATAGAGAATCATACAGGTTATCTTTGACCCATTTTCATGGATTAAACTTATCACCAGTGTTGTATCTTTGCACAAACTTGTATTCTCTGTCATGTATCCACCTTTCAATGTTCTCCAATGACAACCAAAATTCCATAATCTCACCACATCTTGAGATACTGAATGAAAGAAGGTCTCGAAAATGAAACCAAAATGTTTCCATGTAGTTTAGTAAATCTAGCACAATGTATTCAGGTGTGTTGGTACCTCACTTAGACATAGGTCTAAGTTCTCACCTGAAGCATGCACAACTCCTCCAAGTTCCTTCTAGGGTGGAAATAAAGACACGGTCCTAATAAAACATGGTTATCATAGCACACATAGTTATACCATATGCCAGATTATGAGTTATTACAATATGTAAAATCCAATTGTTCATCAAAGGATCTTGTATTCATTCATCAACATATACAATCATTATGAGTATTTGGATACCAAGAACACCATATTCATCCTTTCATACTTTGGAAATCCATATTATATTATCCATTACAAACACATGACAAGCCCATACACTTGTATATGACTCAGACACTTAGCAATGTTGCACATATTCTTGCACATACTTACATACTTATACACACACTTACAAACTCATACACACACTTAAATTCACTACTTTACATGGAAATATACACACATATATGAGGTGGGAACTTTTCCTTCACCTCTTACATGATTTAATTTATCTTTAGACTATGCCTATACATAGCTTGCATGTTTTTCTATATTTAGGTGTCATCATCTCGGTTCTCTAAAAATGGCCAACTCCAATTTGGTAGTCCTAGTTCTATCCCATGTTATAAATATCTTGCTTCATTCCCATGCCATGCTATACTTGGCTTGCTCCATCCATGCATAATCTATATTTATATCGAGTCCTGCATGTGCCTTTATCTTGTTCGTGCCTTCTCCATACTTCTATTTTTGGCATTCCTTGGTGAATACGTCATCTTCGCATGTGTCTTATTTTTATCCTGTCTCATAAACCGGATAACTCTTGATTCTATTTTCCATATGAACAAACTTTCGCATGTCCTTTCCTCATACCTTCACACACTTATTTTCATTGTGCAAATTCTACTTTCATGTTTCTGCGTGAAATCTAATGTGTCCTTCTACCTTTTTGCGAGTCTTCATACTTGGTCATTTCTTCATTTAAATCATACAAGGAAATATTTAACCATTCTAAATCAATTAGTGTGTCTATTACAAGTACTTCATTAAAAAAGAAACCACCAAATTACTTAGATAGATTCAAATATAAATAGCAATAGAACATAAATGAACACCAAAATAGAGAATGGTCACAACATTCAAGTAGAATAGTTTAACCACTTCAATGGGATACCTTTAAACCATATAATAAGACCCAAATGCTCAATATGATGATCATATCCTACTCTCTAACTCCTGTATATACCTTACTATACTATCCAAATCCATAAGGCCAACCCACTAAGCATATAAAAGCATAAATAATTATGATATGACATGATAAGAGATTATGTTAGCCATAGGTCGGATATCCATATAATGATATATGAATTGGGGCTAAAGGCATACCATGACTATCCCGTTCAAAGAAACATTGTCCCTATTGTTGGTAAGCTCAAGGTTCTTCTCCTTGAATTCTTCATCCTCCCATGTTGCATCTTCAATGTCCAAATTCTTTCATTTGACCATACTTAGGTGATGAACCTTGTCCTAAAATTCTTGACACGCGTGCTCGTAGGATTTCTTCTAGTTCCAAGATGATATGTCTGTTTTCATCAAGATCTGGTAATAATGATTGAGAAGACACCTTCTGTCCAATGATATTCTTCACACAAGAAACATTGAAAACTGGATGTATTTTACTTGACTGAGGAAGCTCTAGTTTATATGCCACACTACCAATTTTTTTCAACACTTGATAAGGCCCATAGTATTTTGGTGAAATCTTGTTATATTTTTTCTATTATTTCAAAAAAAATTTCTTATATGGTTTCAATAACACAAAACCAAGTCTCCAACTTTAAAACTTTATTCACTATGGTGTTGATCAACTTGTTACTTCATGTGGTTTTGTGCCATGACCAAGTTATATTTTAGGCTAGAGAGAACCTCTTGTTGGTGTTGAATGTGATCCTCAACTACTCTTACTTTAGGCTGGACCCTTAAATTGGAAGTGAGGGATGGTGGATGGTAATTATATAATGTCAGGAATGGGAATATTTTGGATGAAATGTGAAATGAAGTGTTACACCACCATTTTGTAAGTGGTATCCACTTAACCCATCTCTCCTACTTATCTAAAGTAAAACATCATAGATACCCCTCCAAAAATTTGTTTACTACCTCATTCTATCAATTAGTTTGGGGATGATATGATGAACTACGTCCAATTGAGTACCCAAACATGATGATAAATCAGTCCAAAAATTTATAGTAAAGATAGGGTCACGATCATTGATTATAATCTTGGGTGTGCTATGTAACTTTTAAATCTTATCCATAAAAGATATTGCAATCTGTACTCACTATAAATGGATGTGAAAAAACAAAAAAATGAACATACTTGGTGAGTCTATCCACCACCACCATAATTACACTTTTCTCTTTAGACTTGGAAATCCTATGATGAAATCCATGGAAACCTCTTCCCATCACTCAATAGGAATAAACAGAGAGGTCAGTAAAAGTCTTTGAGACTTAACAGTTTCACCCTTACACTTGGCACACTAAATATTAGCCACAAATGTCTGGATATATCCTTTTAACCCTTATAAAAAGAAACATTTCTTAACTCTGTGATAATTTTTAGGAATACTAAATGGCCACCCATTGTAGAAACATGGATCTCTTAGAGAAATTAATTTTTAAGGATATATTTTTGCATAAGTACAACCAAATCCTTATACCTCAATTCATCCCCTTCTACATATATTTTTATGAAGTGCTTGGATCCTATTGGATATTTTGAATGAAAGTTTGGGTTTTTGTGTCATTCTACCATTTAGATATTTTCTAATCCACCCAATCTATCCATAGTATGGACATGAAATTTAATAATTCCTCTTTGGAATCATCTCTCCTGGATAATGCATTAACTACCACATTTTATTTTTATTTTGTGTAAATGATCTCAAAGTCATATCCGAACATCTTAGTGGCCCATTTTTGTTTTTATTTAGATGACATTCTTTTATCAAAGAAGTAATTCAAACTATCATGATACGTATTTACCTTGAAGTTATGACCCACGAGATTCGATCTCCACTATTTGACTACATGAAGGATAACCATCATTTCCTTATCTTAAGTTGGTTTTGAGAGGTTCTTACATTTAATATGATGAATCTCAAGTACAATGGGGTGGCCCTCTTGTATAAGCATTTCTCTATACCACATCTTGAAGCATCACATTCAACAATGAAGGTTTTGGAGAAGTCGGGGTAGCTAGAATGAGAGTGGTACACATGGCCTTCTTCAATGATTCAAATGCTTGGGTTGTGGCCTCATTCCAATGAAAAGAGTCTTTCTTCAATAAGGATGTGAGTGGTGCTACAATTCTACCATAATTCTTCAAAAATTGTGATAATAACTCATAAGCCCTAAGAATCCCTTGAGGTTTTTGAGGGTTTTAGGAATTGGCCAATCTACCATAGCTTGTATCTTATGAGGATCCAATTTTACACCTTCATAAGACACAATATGACCCAAGTACTCTACCTATCTTCAACCACATGCACATTTGGAGGGCTTGGCATAAAGGTGGTGTTGTTCAAGAGTGTACAATACTTTATTGACATGTTGTAAATGTTCCTCCTAAGTATTATTTTAGATTAATATATCATCAAAGAATACCAATAAAAACTTCTGCAAACATGGATGGAAGATGGAATTCATCAAACTTTGGAAAGTAGATGGTGCATTTTTAAGGCCAAATGACATTACAAGAAATTCATATTGTCCCTCGTGTGTCGTAAATGATTTTTATGATTATATTAATAAAAATTCTTATTTGATGGTATCTCGATTGAACATCTAATTTTGTAAAAAAAAACACCATGTAATTCATCTAACAAATCTTCAATGACAGGAATAGGATACTTATATTTCACTATGTATTTATTAAGCTCCCTATAGTTTGGACACATGCACCAACCTTCATCCTTTTGACCATCACCACCAGGGGAAGCTCAATTACTTTAGATTAGCATGCAATGTGAAACTTTCTCGGAAAACAAAGCAATGTCATCGGTTAGGAGGGACTGGCATCAGTCACCTATGACCAACATCAGTCAGGAAAGGAGGAACCGACATCAGTTAGGGAGAACCGACATTGGTTACCTATGCGTGAGTGTTTTAATTTACTCTCGGGAATTAGATCTATTTTTGATTGTATTGTAATTGCATGGCTAAGTGCCATAATTTTATAAATGCCTATATAAGAATGAAAGCTAGGGTTTAGAAATAAGAATTAATAAGAATTAAGAACTTAAAAAATTTGGTGAGAGAGAGAATTCTTGGAGAAGAAGAAAAAGATTGAAAGAAAGAAAGTACTATACATCTGAGAGGTGTGGAAGATTATAAATATTCATTGTATATCTTGTCAAAGTTTTGGATAATAGATCTACTTGTTTCTTGGTGGACGTAGCCCACACTGAGTGAACCATGTTAAATCTGGTGTTGATTTATATCTCTTTTTTTGTGTATTTCTTCTGGTAGAATATCTACTTTTATTTGCATGTATGCTTAGATCTGATATATTATCTATACAACCGGTGTGCTAACCCCAAAAACTGGTATCAGAGCTTTGTTTGAGGGTTTTGTGTGTTGACATATTTACTCATAGAGGGTTTTTTGATTGAGTGGGAGCTATAACAATGGAAGAAGAAAACAAATACAAGGTAGAGAAGTTTGACGACCAAAATTATCAATTATGGAAGATGCAGATTGAGGATTATCTGTATCAAAGAGATTTGTATTTACCATTGGATGAGAAGTCTAGACCTACGAAGATGACTAATGAAGAATGGAATATTCTTGATAGAAATGCTTTGGGATCTATAAGATTGAGCCTGACAACATCCGTGGCTTCCAATATTACATAAGTGACTTCTACGAGTAGGTTAATGAAATCTCTTGCTAATTTATATGAAAAACCTAGTGCTTCAAATAAAGTTTATTTGATGAAGAAACTATTTAGTTCTAAGATGCATGAAGGTGGATCTACATCTAGTCATTTGAATGATTTTGATCTATTATAAATCAGTTAAAATCGGTTGATATACCATTTGATGATGAAGTGAAAGCACTTTTATTCTTATGTTCTTTTCCTGATAGTTGGGATAACTTGGTAATGGATGTTAGTAATACAACATTTGCTAATAATATTTTGAAGTTTTGATGATGTGGTTAGTATAATCTTGAATGAAGAAATTCACAGAGAAGAGTACAGAGGAATCATCATTTGGGAATGATTTGAATGTAGAAAGTAGGGGTAGGTAGAAGGAGAGATCCAAGAGTAAGAGTAATGGGAAATCAAAGTCAAGGGATATAGATCTAAATCCAAAGGTAAGGGAATTACTTGTTGGAAATGTGGAAAGAAAGGACATGCAAAGAAAGATTTTTGGTCAAAGGATAAAGAGAACCAACAACTAGACAAAGGTAAAGAAGCAAATCTTGCTACAACAGAGGTAATGCAAGATGCTCTTATTCTTTCTTTAGATAATAGAATTGAATCATGGGTTTTAGATTTAGGAGCTTCTTTCCATGCAACCCCTAATAAGGGTTATTTTAGAAATTATGTCCAGGAAATTTTGGGCATGTTTATTTGGGTGATGATGAACCTTGCATTATTATTAGTAAAGGGAAGTTCATCTAAAATTGTAGAATGGAAATACATGGGTATTAAAAGATGTGAGGCATGTGCCAAGCCTCAAGAGGAATCTTATTTCTGTAGGGAAACTAGTGAAGTTGGTTGCATGGTTACTTTTACAGAGAGACTCTTGGAAAGTCACCAAGGGTGATTTTGTTGTGGCAAGAGGTAAGAAGGTAGGAACGTTATATTTATCTACATGTGTTACTGATTCATTTTCTACATTATCTACTTTAGATTCAGATGCATGCATGTGGCATAATCGATTGGGCCATATGAGTCAAAAAGGAATGCATATCTTAAAGGCTAAGGGTAAGTTATTAGATTTGAAAGATTTAGATCTTGATTTCTGTGAGCATTGTGTCTTTGGAAAGCAAAAGAGAGTGAGATTTCTCAAAGTTGGGGCAACTAAGAAGGAGTAGAAATTGGAGCTTGTACACTCAGATGTGTGGGGACCAGCTCAGGTAGCTTCTCATGGAGGATCCCAATATTATGTTACTTTCATTGATGATGCTACAAGAAAGGTATGGGTTTATTGTATTAAATGTAAATATGATGTTTTTGAGACTTTTAAAATATGGAAAGCCCTTATTGAGAATGAATCAAATTCAAAGTTAAAGTGCCTTAGATGACAATGGTGGTGAATATCTAGTAGCAAAGATTTCAATGATTATTGTTTAGTGAATGGATACGTAGAGAAAGAATGGTTCCAAGAACACCATAGGAGAATGGTGTTGTAGAAATAATGAACATGACAATCATGGAACATGCTAGAAGTATGAGGATACATTTGGATTAACCTAGAAGTAAGAAGTTGATACAATGGTTTATTTGATTAATCATGGGGCCTTCAAGTTCACTAGATGGAGGAATACCAGAGGAAGCTTTGGACCGAAAAGAGGTAGATCTTTCTTTTCTTAATTTTTTGGTTTAGAAGCTTTTGTGCATATTGATAAGGAAAATAGGAAAAAGTTGGATGCAAAATCCAAGAGATGCACTTTCATTGGTTATGGATCTAGTGATTTTGTTTCCATTTTTGGGATTTAGAGAATTCTAAAATTATTAGGAGTCGTGATGTTGAATGGAATGAAAAGAGAATGTATAGGGATCAAATTTTGGTACCCAAGGATGAACCAAGTTGAGAAGTTTGTGAATGAAAATGAACTCTCAGATTTAAAAGTAATACCGACAGGTTACACAATAATCGGTGTCATTTACCCCTGACCGACATCGGTCAAGTAGAACCGGTATTAGTTACAAAAGATCCAAACTAACATCAACATCTAGTAGAACCAACATTGGTTATAGGTGATCGACGTCGGTCACTGACAGATTTGGATACAAATGTCCAGGAGGTCAGAATGAGCCTCTAGTACCCCAAACTCCTATGAGAAGGTCACAAAGGGTAAGTAAACCTCCAGAAAGATTTACACCTTCTCTATTTTATTTATTATTGATTGATAATGGTGAACCGAAAGTTTTGAAGAAGCAATGTAAGATAAGACCCATGTCCAATGGGAGCATGGCATGGATGAGGAGATGGACTCCTTGGAACAGAACCAGACTTGGGATTTGGTTAAGTTTCCAAGCAGGTAAGAGGACATTGCAGAACAAGTGGGTTTACAAGATCAAGGAAGAAGAGGGTGGATAGAAAAGGTACAAGGCAAGGCTTGTAGTAAAGGGATTTACATAGAAAAGCAGGTATTGACTTTGGTGAAATATTTTCTCCTGTTGTTAAGATGACTTCTATTCATATTGTATTGAGTTTAGTTACAATAGAGGATTTACATTTAGAGAAACTAGATGTGAAGACAACTTTCCTTCATGGTGATTTGGATGAAGAGATTTATATGCAACAGTCGCTTGGGTATGAAGTCAAGGGTAAGGAGAAATTAGTGTGCAAGTTGAAAAAGAGCCTATATGGGCTCAAGCAAGCTCCAAGGAAATGGTACATGAGGTTTGATAGTTTTATGCATGAGCATGGTTACTTGAGATGTGAATCTAACCATTGTGTTTATTTCAAGAAGCTTGAAAATGGGAGCTATATTATTTTGTTACTATATGTGGATGATATGCTTATTGTAGGATCTAGTATGCAGGACATTGGTGAGCTTAAGGGAAAGCTAGCTCACACATTTTCTATGAAGGATTTAGGAGATGTAAAAAGAATCCTTGGCATGCAAATACACAGAGATAAGAAAAACAAGAAATTGTATTTGTCTTAGGAGGATTATATCTACAAGGTGTTAGAAAGGTTCAAGATGCAGAATGCAAAACATGTTAGTACACCTATGGCTGGACACTTCAAATTGAGCAAAGATCAGTGTCCTTCATCACAAGAGGAGGTCAAATACATGACATGAGTGCCATATGCTTCAGCAGTTGGGAGTCTCATGTATGCTATGGTTTGTACTAGACCAGACATTGCACATGCAATGGGAGTTGTGAGTAGATATATGGCCAATCCAGGTAAAGAGCATTGGAAAGAAGTCCAATGGATACTCAGGTATTTGAAAGGGACATCTAGCATGTAATTATGCTATGGAGGTTTGGATATTTCATTATGTGGCTATGTTGATTCAGATATGGATGGATATCTGGATGGTAGGAGGAGCACTACTGGATATATTTTCACAGTAGGTGGGATAATAGTTAGCTGGATTTCAAGATTGCAGAAGGTTGTGGCTTTGTCTACTATAGAGGCAGAGTATGTTACAGCTACAGAGGCTAAAGGAGATGATATGGATGAGTAGGTTCATGGAAGATTTGGGAAAGGAGAAAGATGATTACAAATTGTTCAGTGATAGTCAAAGTGCAATTCATTTGGCAAAGAACTCAGTGTTTCATTCAAGAATGAAACACATTTAGTTGAGGTATCACTTCATACGACAGGTATTGGAGGATGGGCAGTTGAATCTGAAAAATATTCATACAAGTGAGAACCATGGATATGCTAACAAAGCCATTAGCAAAGGAGAAGTTGGAGCTACACTCCACTTCTGTTGGTCTTCGAGTTTGAGACTCAAGAGGAAGAAGTTGAAACAAAGCTAAGGAAGGATCCAAGAATGATGTTATAGGTATGGTGCAGTAATTAATCTCCAAGTGGGAGATTGTTGAGTTGTGGAACTCAATTACTTTATATTAGCATGCAATGTGAAACTTTTTGGAAAACACAGTAACCATCATCAGTTAGGAGGGACCGACATCATTCACCTAGGACCGACATCGATCAGGCAAAGAGGAACTGACATCGGTTAGGGAGAACTGACATTGGTTACCTATGTCTGAGTGTTTTAATTAAATCTTATGGAATTAGATCTATTTTTAGCATTAAAATAAGATCTATTGATTATAATTGCATGGCTAAGTGCCCTAAGTTTATAAACACCTATATAAGCATGAAAGCTAGGGTTTAGAAGTAAGAATTAACAAGAATTAAGAAGAACTTGCAAAAATTTGGTGAGAGAGAGTTTTCTTGGAGAGAAGTAAAAGCTTAAAAGAAAGAAAGTATTGTACATCTGAGAGGTGTGGAAGATTGTAAATCTTCATTGTATATCTTGTCAAAGCTTTGGATAATAGATTGTCTTGTTTCTTGGTGGACGTAGACCACACTGGGTGAACCACGTTAAATATGGTGTTGATTTATGTCTCTTGTTTTGTGTATTTCTTCTGGTAGAATATCCACTTTTATTTGCATGTATGCTTAGATCTGATATATTATCTGTACAACTAGTGTGCTAACCCCAACACCCATCTACACCAATCCTAATATTTTTTTACATTTAATGAGAAATTACCAAATGTGGATCTTTAACCTTCATCTCATGTAACTCAAAAGTCCTTCTTTCAGAACGAAACCACATGAAAAAATCCTAAAATTTCATCTCCAATATTCCTAAAGTTGTAAGTCATTAGACCCCCAATACAATGTATCCTCCTCCTATTGAAATGGAATACATGGGGCCCTCCATAGCAGGTAATATACCATAGATAGCTTAATCTTATGGAATTTTCCTGAATAACTAACTTTACCTCCATTTGCAACCATGAATTGAAATTTTGGTGTTGGATAAACAAAGCAATTTAAGCATATGGCCAACTTATGATTGATGAAATTATGAGTACTTCCCGAGTCAATTAATATTGTCACCCTTGCTTCTTCATGAACCCAACAACTTTGAGTGTTTGTGGGGTGTTGATTCCTGAAATGGCATGATGAGAAATAGTTGGTTGAGATTCTTCCACCTCAATCTCGGGAGCCTCTTCCTCTAGTATCAATTGATTCCTCCTCATCTTGTTCCTTTTAGGACCCTCAATGTAGAATAAATTATTCTAAAAAAATATATGTCCTTTGATTCAATTTCTATCACAATTATAACATAGGCCTTTTACTTATTTCTCTGTAATTTTCTAAGGAGTCAATTGTGTCGGTTGGGGAAAATATGGTGTTAGATTCATGTGTTCCTTGTGATTAGTGAATCTCCTTCATTTTACCATATCTATTTCCTCTACATAACGAGCAATGATCATGGATTCTGATATCAAACCTGGATTAAGAAGGAAAACATCATATTGGATGTAATCCTTGATTCCATGAAAAAATATATCATTTAGATAATCCTCTGAGATGTCATTCACTCGTAAGGATATATATTGGAAATGTTATATATAATCCTTGACTGAACTTGTCTTTCGTAGCTTGGAAATCTGGCTAACATAGTTCGTTATAACACTATTAGTATAGTATGTTTGGAGTTCATCAGTGAACATAGACTAGGTAATAGAGAGACCCTTCTTTTTCTCGCATATCCATCTATACCAAATGATTTTTTTTGGTTCCAGGTATAAGGATTCCATTACAACCTTTTTTCCATTTGGTACTTGATGCATATCAAATAAATTCTCTTTGGTTGATCGAAGTGGTCAGATCACTCCCATTGAACATGTACATCTCCACTTTAGGAATAATGTTATGTCATTGGTTAGAAGATCCAATGGTGTGTGCAGAGGATCCACCCTGGTTGGTGTGGTTTGAATCAAAGTGTGCATTTCTTGAGGATCCCATGTAACTTGAATGGAAATTATTGCTAGAATTTAGGCATGATATCAGCTATAAAAACTCCTTCAATGACTCAAATTCCATTTTCATGTCACTCTTCAGTATTTTCAATCCATTGTCTAATTTTGACATCATTTCACCCTTCATTGCGATCAAGCTATGACCAAACTCGACCTGCACATTGTTCATCTTTTTGCTTACCATGTCCTCAAGTTGAGAGACTACCTTTGATACCCCTATAGCTAAAGATTTAAATTCCGCACCTTCCTTACTAGGAGTTTGACCCTTCCCTTGGCCTCTAGCTGATCTCCCAATCATGATGTTAGGGTTTTTAAGGTTATTGGATGAAAAGAGAGAAACATAGATAGTAAACCCTAGATAATTATTGGCAAGATTTATGAAAATATAAGAAACTTAGAAAAAATACCAAAATTACAGCCTAGGTAGTGAATTTATGAAAAAACTAAAACTGATATAACTTTTGAAAATCAAATTAAAAAAACCATAAAATTTAGAGAGGATATTTCTTGAGTAATTCCTCAACACCAAAAAAAAAAATTGTAGAAAAATTCACTACTAGTTTTGAGATATAGCCGAACCTTCACAATTAGGGTTTTGACATAGTTCTGGATGAGATCAAGTTATGATACCACTTGTAATGAAATTACTTAGATAGATATGAATATCAGCTATAATAGAACACAACGAGAACACCAAATTATAGATATATTATCATAATATGCAAGTATAATATCTTAACTACTGCGAGGGGATACCTCCAAACCATACAATAAGACTTAAGTGCTCAATATGATGATCATATCCTACTCTCTAACTCCTATATATACCCTAATATATTGTCCAAACCCCTAAGGATGACCCAATAAACATATGAAAGAATAAATAATTATTATATGACATGATTAAATATTATGTTATCCATAGGTTGGCTATCCATATCCGATATATGAAGTAGGGTTAAAGGCGTAGCAAAAACTACATAATCAAATAATTATATTTATGTATCGGGAAGATTGAAGAACCAAGTAATTGATGAGTATGGAAATTTATTATACATTTGTGGATCATCCAAACAACTCTTGCATGATGCACTATTACAAAATGAAGTGCATTAAAATGAAAAGGGTACAAGGAAATATTTGACCATTCTAAATAAATTAGTGTTGTTATCACAAGTACTTCATTCAAATAACAACCACCGATCCTATATTTACAACTAAATAATGATTCATATGATAACAAGAATCATACTTTATTTGCATTTACATCAATTTCGACAAAAAAAAATGTATTTGACATTGTGTATCCAAGCTTCCTTCCATTGGGACACACTCATGAGGATATAGATGAGAATTTTAGAAGATTAAGAACATCGTTACATAAAGTAGACACATTTTCTTTACCACATATCATGGAATCCTACAAAACATGCCAAGAAGGGTTAAGTACATTCACTCCTTACCTTATTGAGGAAGTGTACAACTTCAATGAATTTGTGGAGCCATTCTTATCGGATGGAAAGCATAAGATAGTGGGTATTAGAAAACTGAATATGTTGAGTTCCATGTTGTGGATAACATACTATGATGGATTATAAAGGAACAATAAAGGATCTAAAATGGTCTTATTCAATCCAAATATGGTGTACAAAGGATAATGGTGAAGCAAAATTTCCGAAAGGGAAACCTCCTTTGACACCTTTCAAAGAACTCAAAGAAATGGAAGATCTGAAAAAGGGAATAAAATCATATATTGAACATTGGGGAAAAAGTGCAATAGGTGAAGGTAGTGAATATTGGCTTCCAAAGATAATGTATTGGGAAAATATTTTGTGTGCTTTGGATAGACCATTTATAAATTTTAGCAGGATGTCAGATGCTTGTTTTTTACCACAAACAATATATGAAAAATACATATATGACTAAATAAAGAGAGCCACTCATTTTCACAGAGAAGACACAATAGTCAACATATCCCAAGTAATAATGATATTTATGTTGGGCCTATTTGTGGAAGATCTAAACAAGAATTTAATCCATTGAAGGATGTGTTTGAGGGACATATGCTTCTTATACATAAATTAAATGATAGTGAAAAGATATGGATGGGAAGAGAATATGGGGATATTTACCTTAAAAAGGAGTGCAAGAATGTGGCTAAAAAGTGAGGCTTAAATATTAGAAACCTATAGGGAGAGGAGGAGTTACAAGATCTGTATTAGTATTGTTTAAGGCCAAATAAAACATAGACCATCTCGGATGAAAGTACATGAGATATTGATCTGGATAGAATCATCTAAGCATGGACACCAAACAAAAATCAGAAAAGTGGCTTCATTAAGATACTCGATAAAGGACATGAGTCCATTAAATCATACCTTGAACTACTTAAACATGGTAATGAATGTTAACTTGGTGAAACTATTGAAGATCATAAATTAATATGTGACATCATCTTGGCTCAGGATGTGTTTTTTTGAAAATTTTATTCCAAAGCATGCTCCAATAATACTTTACAGTTGTACTATTATTTGATATTTAAATGGAAGATTGAGTGTAAATTAAGGGAGATTTTTCCATATTATAGAAAACATCATTTTGTTTATGGAATATGAATCTTATTAATGTCACATCTTGAACCCAGATTCATTTTTATGCATTTATTTTTGTAATAAGTGGTGGTGGCCACATGTATTTAATTTTTAATTTGATTAGATGGACTATGTTTATGTTGATTATGATGCTTATGACATTTTAGGTGTAAAAATTATCTGAGCCATCGACCACCTGATGCGAAACAATTTGATTAAGCGAATTAGGATATGAAAATAAATATTAATTTAATTTCCACCATGCAAATAATTTATTTCATAAAAAGACAATAATTCCTTCATTAGACTAAGTTTACGGGAATTGGTTATGATTTATGATTTCATTATAACCACTAAATTATATTCTCTTCCCCTAATTATTAAATTAAGAACTACATAACTTATGTGCATAACCCATTAATTAAGTTTGGACACTAATAAACCTTAATAAACGAAGCCACAAAACTTATAAGTTTAAAAACACCAACCATGCTCTTACCATTGATGTATTAGTAGTGAATTGAACCTTAGACCTAGTATGCATAATGCATATTCTCCCTTCCATCTCAATCCTTCTATTAAAAATATTCCTAAGCTACTTGGAAAATTTCCCATTATATATTAACTTATTTTTAATTGTTTTATATAAAGTTCAAACCTTTTAAGTAAAGATACTTGTATGTGGTAGCCAATTTGGTTTTACAGGAATTGGTTATGATTTATGATTTCATTACAACCAATAAATTATATTATCTTCCCCTAATTCTTAAATTAAGGATTGCATAACCCTTTAATTAAGTTTGGACACTGATAAACCTTAATAAGTGAATCCTTGAAACTTATAAGTTTTAAAACACCAACCATGATCTTACCATTGATGTATTAGTAACAAGTTGAATCTTAGACCTTGTATGCATAATGTGCATGCTCCCTTCCATCTCAATCCTTCTATTAAAGTTTTTCCTAAGTTACTTATTTATCCTATTTTTATTATTCTAATACCTACCCATACAATGTAAACCTTTAAAGTTTGGGTACTTGTATGTGGCAGCCATTTTGGTTCCTCAAAGGTATAATGGGACAATTTTGTTTTTGATAAAAAGTGTTTTCCAATACTTGTACATAGTGTAAATATGTTATTTCACATTGATCATATAATATTTGTCAATCTATTTTTGAATGATGTGATGGTTAAATATGAGGTAATATTTAGACAAATATTACATAGTTCTAAGATAACTATGGGCATTATGCGATCAAGACTAATTAGGATATAATTGGAATATGATTTTACACAAGTTGGAATCCAATAATAACAACATTGGAATCCAAAATCACACTACTTAAAAACCAATAATAACAATATTGGAATTTGATATCACACTATTTAAAAACCAATAATAACAATTTAGGAATCCAATTTCAACAATTATAAAACTAGAAATGGTGATACTATAAGTCCAGATTCTGGGACATATGTCCAGATTAATGACATGTTGGTTTTTAACGTAAATACCATAATATTTGTATACAATATTGGCTCAAATTTGATGATTCAGATGTGTAGAAGAACACAAGAAATAAAGATGCAAGATGAAACCCTTGCAAAAATTATTTAGATGTGGCGCCCAACTATGGAAGTATCCAATATGCCCTACAAATGTTTGTATGAAGAAATCCTTGACTTTAATTTTCTGTTTTGGATCCTAAAATAGCTCGAATATGATGTCGTAGTTGAACTAGATGAATATTTGTACTACGAGTGATCATTACGACTCTTGGATGGAATTTCCAAGCTTAGACATGAGGGTTTTGGTTCAAAAACCGTGTAAATGATGGTTTTCATTATTTATGATTGATGAAAAAGAAGCTACTTGCAGACAATGAAGTAGTTGATAAATTTTTAAGATGATTAATAATAATCCCCAAAATCTGCTTTTATAACTTTTAAGGCCTTCTCCCAAAGTTGACGCTTCCTTTTGGAGTTACATGCATGCTTTAAAATAATTAAAAATTATTTAATTGGCATATCCAAAGTTGGCACTCCATCCTAAAAATATAAGCTTGATGCTCATGCAAACACTTTTATCTTTGGCGCCCCATATTGGAAATTCATTATTTAATTCCTCATGCACTCTTTCATTATTTTATTATTATTTCACTTTTTTTTTGTGGCCCGACTTATTAAAATATAATTTAAGTATTATTTTCCAATTAAAATATAAAAGTACCCTTGGATCACTTAAATTAATTTATTTCCCTCATTAATTCCCCTTAGCCTATGGGAAATAAAAAGAATAGGCTTTGGGTATCCAAAATCAATTAATTTTGAAAAGGGGACATTAAAGTTTTCCCTTCCCATAATTTCTTTCCCTCAAGTAATTGTAAGCTCCTTTCGTAAATACCGGGATCCAAAATCTAATGTTCACACAATTTGGAACTTGTATGAGTTGAACTATGTGACCTTTGTTACTCAAACTATTCTTCACTCTATCACCATTTCCACTATGTTGTCCATGATGACCACATATCCGAAATGAATTAGTAGGAAGTAAAAAAATCCAAAACACTTAAATACCTTTGGTCGCCCTCAACTTGTTCACCTTCCTTTATCGAATGAATCTTGGTCGAGATATCTCCAACATCCCCAACCTTGCTCTATCACCACCGTAATATCCCTAATAAATAATTTCTAACAAATCTAGATATTTAATGAAATCCCAGGAAATAATATAAAAATTAAACTTTTGTTACAACAATAATTTTTTTTTAATAAAAACAACAAACCTCAATTTCATACAAAATAAAATTTATTTATTTATTTTCAAATACACTTCATAGTAAATATAAGAATATCTATATATAATTATTGTCTTAATGTTGATGATCCAACTACGTAGAAGGTTGCGCAAGAAATAAACATGCAAGATAAAACCCTCGCAAAATATCTCCGGATGTGTCACCCAAAATAGAATCAATCTCATAAGGGTGACGTCCAACTATGGAAGTATCTAGTATGCCTCGCAGATGTTTGTCGAATAAATCCTTTTTTTACTTTTCTATTCTAGATGCTAAAAAATAATTAAATAGATGCCCTAGCTGAACTGGATGAATATTTATACTTTGAATGATCATTGCAGCCCCCTGGATGGAATTTCCAAGCTTAAATATGAGGATTTATGTCCTAAGATGTGTGTGTAAATGGGGAATTTCATCATCTATTACTGATGCAAAAGCAAAAACTACTTTCAAATAATGAAGTAGCTTATAAATTTCCAAGATGATTAATAATAATCCCCAAAATTTATTTTTGTAACTTTTAGCACCTTCTCCTAAAGTTGGAACCAACTTTTTGGAGTTACATGCATGCTTTAAAATAATTTAAAAATCATTTAATTGGCATATCCAAAGTTGGAACTCCATCTTAGAAATATAAGCTTGATGCACATGCAAACACTTCTATCTTTGGCACCCCATGTTGGGAATTCATTATTTAATTCCTCATGCACTCTTTCATTATTTTATTGTTATTTCACTTATGCTTTGTGGATCCGCTTATTAAAATATAATTTAAGTGAAATTTTCCAATTAAAATATAAAAGTACCCTTAGATCACTTAAATTAATTTATTCCCTCATTAATTCCCCTTAGCCTATGGGAAATGAAATGAATAGGCTTTAGGTATTTAGAATCAATTAATTTTTAAAGGGGCATTACAAAGTGTTTCCTTATGAAGAACCCTTGTTGCATTTCGTGGATGCGTTTCAAGAAACCTTTTTGAAAATTCAAGGAGATGAGAAATTTTAAAGGGATGACCTTAACACCCACTTCACCGCCTACCCGCCATTGATTATGTCGGTAGTTGATTATGTGTTCTTGATCTTGATAATTTCATTGTTTCTTCACCTTATTTTTCACAAGGTCAATTACCCTTAGTCTTCCCTTTCCTTTATTAACACAACATAGTGTTATTTGTGGCCTTCCCCTTCTCCTTGGCCTTTCGCTTCTCTTTTTCCTTTCACTTCCCTTTATTGTATTTATTAAAGGTCTTTGGTTTTTTATTTACATAGGATCTCTCTATTGTTAGTCTATGAAGAAGGGGAAGGAGAGTGCGTGATTGATGACTTCTAAGAGGATTTTGTCTGGTTGTTTTTTTTATGATGTTTTTTTACAAAATAAATAATTCAATATGAAAAATTATGGAGTTTCTTGAGATGGAGTTTCACTTTTTGACATGATATTGAAGAAATAATACATTTTGGGAATCCCCTCACAACTAACATTAGGAAGAAGGAGTTTCAAAATTATTTCTCCACATGAAATCATGGAATTTTCAAATTTTCAAGTAGATCACATTATAATTTTTGAGACACATTCATGCCCTACGATCAACAATAATTGACCTATTGTGTTATCCTCTGTGGTAAATCGACACCAAGGTAATTAGAAAATTTTGTAGCCTTTTGGAATAAAAGGGTAAGTACATCTAACGATTTCTAATAAACAAGAAATAGGTAAATCAACTCTTTTACAACCACCCAAAATTGTAATTGCTAAGAAGGATATTGAAATCAATGTTGAATAAAGTGATACCTCATTCTACTACTTATTGTTGAACTTGCCTTGATTTAGTGGACTATGGAATGGAAAGTGGTAACTTTATTTTTCTTATTGTCTCATTTTCTTCAGTTCTTAACATAAGATTATTTAGAATTAATTATATATTAAGTGGTTAACATTTGATTAATTTTGATTTGAGTCTTGATACATGGCCAAAAATATTAGTACTTTTCTTAATATGATTTTAACCTTGGGGTATATCAAGATTTATTGTTTCTAAAAAAATCTATAAATAGGGTTGACATTGTAGTATCTAAATCCATTGGGGTATATCAAGATTTATTGTTTCTAAAAATATCTATATACAGAGTTATCATTGTAGTATCTAAATTCCCTAAGGGGATGTAGGGCTCATGTTGCTAATGCATAGGTACAATTTCTAGGGTTTATGTTTTTCCTTTTCTTTTCAATTTACAAATGGCTTGCTTTATTGCCCATTCCACTAGTTTTATTCTATTCTACATATATTTTACATATAAAAAAATAATATATTATTTAATAAAGAATTTCATTAATTCATGTATAAGGATACTTAATTTTAAAACTTTAAACTATTTTTTTCTAAGAATGAATTGAATTTTTTTACAAATAATGCATAATGCATAAAGGTTTTACAACATTGAAATGCTGATTTTAAGGTTTTACTATATCAAAATGCTTATTTTAATGTTTTAAATTAAAAATAAATATATATGGCCATATTTTTGATGTGTATGGATATTTACCATGAATAATTTGTATATATATTATCTAAGTCACACAAAACTACTATTACATTGTCTATCAAGTACAACCCACTCAAAATTTTATGTAATTCTTTTTGAGATTTGACTATGAGGTTTTACTATGGGAGAATTTTATGCGATGTTACTCATACCTTAGGTTTTACTATAAAATATATAATGTTATTCATGTATTTCTAGGATTTGAAAATGAGGTTTTACTATTGAATAATTTTACACATTATGTTACTCATACCTTGGGTTTTACTATAAATTCCTTAATGATCTATAATTTAAATGCAATTCAATTGATATTAGGTTTTTATTTTTCACACTACACTAGAATGATATATTTAAATTCCTTTATTGTTGCCAACTTGAATAACATCTCTTTTGTAGATTTGGATATGCAATTTAGTGTTTAATGCTTTTGATTTTTTTGAATTGAAATAAAATTATTAATTTAGCTATGGGAAAGAAATTTGATAAGCAAAGTGTGCAAATTTTAGAAAATGTTACTTATCCACATGTATTTATAGGATTTTATCCTAAGCCTTTAATTTTAAAACCCAAAAATTTACCTTTAAACACATTCCAATTGACATTGGAGTTTATCTACATTATATTGCATTAGAATAATAATTTTAAAGTACTTTATCGTCACCAAACTACATCACCTCTCTCTTGTGATATTCGAGGTATATCCTTAATTATTTAGAAATAATTTAATTTCTCTTTGATTCTATTTATTAGTTGTCATAATAGTTTGCAACTATTTGATATACTCTATTCACATTCATGTGATGTTGTCTTTATGTCTAGGAATAATAAAAAACATTCATCCTTCATTGGTGGGAATAACTGAATTTATCATTATGGATTTCAAGCTCTAGGAATTAACATCCATGTCATTCGAATTTTTCTTTAACATCTAAAATATCAATTGTTTGATTTATCTAATTTTTTTCAGATGATATTACATGGAAATATTTGTTTACATTCCCTATTGTAAGAACACATCTACACATGCTTGTAGTAGAGCCAATGAAAATCAACACAAAAACACGTATCGATTATCTAATTAACAATCACAAGTGGAAAAATATCCCAACACTAATATCCTTTTGACTATATTACCATCATGCTAATCATACTAACCAGGTTGGATAAATTTTTAAGATCACACGAGTATTACAAAGACTCATGACAAATAGGAAATTATGTTCCCAAGAGGCGCGACTTTCTAAGAGAACAAGTCATAATTGTTATGAAAAGTTAAAAGTTCAATCTCCCATTACAAAATGTAATTCAAGATTCATTTTACATTTCTAAATCAAGGTATTGCATACAATTTTATAGTGGTGAAGAACCACACATTTCACATAGATGATCATGTCATAACCAAAAAAGCCCAAGGACATACATTCTCTTCTCATTTACATATTTATCACTTCATTGAGAGTGAATATTTTCTAGTAGAAAATTTTAGTATTTTAAAACCCAAAAACAAAGGAATGTCATATCTCAACTACTATTTGATATTATTAATGAGTGTAGTATACTCATGAGCCTCATGCTCTAGCTAGGATTTCTCATGCTCTTGACACATAATTCTTCATAGTAAAATTACTTTGATTACTTTAACTTCAAGGCAGGGGAGTTTAAATAAAATTTGATAAGATATTTCAAGAAAACTTTATTTCTTCCAATAGCCTCCTAGTTGTAACAATCTTAAATATGTAATTCCATCACAAGCACCATCTACAATGTCCTCTTAAGAGGTCCTAAGTTAACTCAATCCCATTTATCCATAAGTATATTCCCACCTACGAAAAAATAAAACCTAGGTAAGAAATAAATTCCATTAAATTCACATCTATAAGACACCCTCAGAGCCCCTTTTTCACTTTTACCATTCATGTGTCTAAATGTTAGGCTCATGGGCATAATGAGAGATATTTGGATCTGAAGAAGATAGTATTAACAAAAAACCCAACTCTTACTTCAAGTAAAAATATACCTTGTATTAAACATAAGGGCCTTCATAGGATAACCACTAATACACATGATGGGTATAATAAAACACATAGATCTCCATGCACTAAATAAAAATTCCATGGAATAACAACACCTAAAGGTAGGAGAGTTAACTAGTTGTGTAAGAAAAGATGCATGAGGCAATACCAAATTAACTCTACATCTCAGCTAGTTAGATATTCATAACTTCAACCTTTGAATTAAATTATATAATAGATCACATGAACCACCATATAAAGTAAAATTTTCATGTCAAAGACATAAGACACCACATACATGTGGAGGAGTGACAATTATCATTACCTATGATTTAAGGATTTCTCCAAACCACTATGATATGTCATCGTGGTCGCGTGACATTTGAGGTTAGGATAACCTCCCTAGTACTAACAAGCTTAGAGTTTATTCCAAAGACCATAATCTTTACTCCCACTCATGGTTACAAACATTATCTACCAAGCCCTCTGGTTAGACAAGTATAATGATTTCGAGTGACCATCCAAGAGTTCCTACATGAACAATATCCAAGAAGAACCTTGTAAGGGTGATGTCATAAAGGGTCACCTATATGAGAGGATACCCATTTGTTTCCAATATAAACATGAGGAAATGTGAATTACTATGAGAAGGTTAGGATGTTGTTTTCATATGTTTTTTCAAAGGAAAAATTCAATATTGAAAACATGACAACTATACCCTAGTGTCAAATTTTTACATATAAACCCTCTCCGAACACTTCTCCAAATCAATTCATCTCCCATGTCATGCCTATCCAAATACTTCAAGTGCTCATGTGTGTTGTGGTGACATTTCCCATGTGTTGGAAAGATGAAAATAAGTTCATGAAATTCTTCCGAGACAATATTTCTCAAGGCGTATTATTCGGTGGACTTAAAAATGGCCATGTTTAGCCTTTATAAGGAGGGTTTACATCCTTCGAGCTGAGTTGAAAGAATAAATTAATAAGGATATGGTATTAAGGATATAATATCATGTTTTAAGTGATTTAGGAATATTTGGGTAATATTTGGAGGTTTAGGAACAAGTTCAATAAAAGCAGGTTTTGAAGGTGAAGGAGCTTACACTTCAAAAAAACATCTAAGCTTCGAGAAGATGATTCTAAGAGATCTAGAATTATTTTGAGGAAAAAAATATACCATTTGAA
The DNA here is from genome assembly GCA_018340775.1 of Taxus wallichiana var. yunnanensis. Taxonomy (NCBI): domain Eukaryota; kingdom Viridiplantae; phylum Streptophyta; class Pinopsida; order Cupressales; family Taxaceae; genus Taxus; species Taxus wallichiana. Next base: position 343,509,683 of record CM031239.1, read on the forward strand.
ATCTGATTAAATTACCTACATGGTTATATTTTCATATTTCTCACAAGACCCGTGCATTTCTTTCCACAACTCATGTTTGGCAGTGCACACCTTGTCATCTTGAGAAAGAAGGATTTTTTTAGGATGTTTCAGGATGAATAAAACCTTTAAACCCATCCCATTATATTAAAAATTCTCTTGGGAGTAAAAATAATATATAGGTTCATCAAAAATACCTTTGGGATCTCTGGTTACTTCATCATCAAGCTCTCTCTCAAGGTACGCTCTCATAGTTAGAAATGTTTTCCAGTGCCACGTGTCAGCATGAGCGTGAGGCCCAATTTTTGTCCCTATAATCCATTTACAAGGGGAAAATGGGATAGTAAAATGTTCCCCACCCCCATTTGAGCTCTTGGATCCATCACATGACCCTAGGAAGCCTCAGTAAGTTATTTTCGCAAGTTTTCTAGTCCTCGCCTCGTGCAATGCATGTCGCCACTTGTCACCATGAGGCTGAGGTAAATTTTTATATCCAATTCATCCATTTTACATGGGAAAAAATGGGACAAAAATTTTTCCCTCCCCCTTGCTTCCACATGGTTCCTTGCGTTACTCGAACTCGGCCCCCATGTGCTAAAAACAAGCCCTTCTCTTTCATTCGTCAATGAATGCATGCTTGCCACTTGTCCTCATAGGGATAAGGCACATTTTTATGTCCCTTTGATAAATTTTCCAAGGAGATAAGGGGGAAAAAAAGTACCCTCCCTCATAAAAAACAAAAACAAGAAAGTTTTTCAAAAATCCTCCCCTATATACTGAAAAACCGCATAAATGTTGCCGATTTTCCTTAGAAATCTTGCCTCCATTTTATTCTTTTTTACCTCCTTGTTTTCATGATTTTAATGGAAAAATATTCACAAAATCTGAATTTTCAAAGCTCCATGCTCATTTTTTTGAGTGACTCCATACTCGAGGTAGTGAAAAATTCATATTTCATAATCAGTAAATGAGATCAAAGTGAGGGATTTTACCATCTTCATATTTTCTAGGTGCCTTCAAGATACATGTAATTCCAAACACATGCATGCCTTGTATTTTTAACTAATTATTAAAAAATATAACTACCTAAAGGACCTCAAGGGTGGATTTAGGGTTCTAATGTTAATCTAAATAGGAGGACTAAAATGTTGTATAAATGCAATAAATAAAGTAAAGAAATATGTAATAACTATAAATAATTACTCTAAGTGAAAGAGAAACCCTAATATGTAAGAGGGGAGTAGGAAAATGACTTAGCTTATTAAGGTAGATTGTCGTAGGTTGTCTCAAATATGGAATTGAAGCTCGCAAATGATTTAACACTCAAGTACCTTATGAAGGGTATATCTAGACTATACGAATGACACAGACACACAGGAGTGTCTTTGGGGTACCTCGAGGTGCCTTGGTATAGATTCTAGGTGGTGTGAACTATGTAGGAGACTCAAGAACTGTGTTTGGTAGTGTCATAACTAGTTCGAAACCCTGCTGTTTATCGTGACCGGATTTTTGGATTTTTGGATGATGCCCCTGCATGCAAGAAGAAGAAGGAGTCGAGGACCTCATCTGCCAAATTGGTGGAATTATTGCTGAGCGTTGCACTAAATTATAGACCCTGATGTATTTATGGTGAGTATTTTTTATGTTGTGTCCTAGGTGCTCTCATGTCAGTCACACTTTGTGTAGTAGCGATCTATGATAGCTATATAAGATGTAGAATGTAGAATAGAATAGATAGAATCCCTTCCTCCTAGAATGTGTGAGTAGATATGATGTAGAATTTACTATCTATGTGGAAGGAGATGGTGCAATGGATATAGCCCTAGATGGAGTGATAGTAGTGATAGGATGCAATGACCTAGACCCTCATTATGGTCTTATAAGCTTTATATTTATAGGGCTCTCAAGTTTGATTTTGCAATTAATCCCTGAAAATGCCGACTGAGGAAAAGATAAGGGAGACCAATGGCTAGAAGTGACCCAAAGAAGAGAGAAAGAGGTTAAACATAGAGAGGGGTGCCAAGTGTGAGACCAATGGTGCCCCATAACACCCTAGTATAGGTAAGGGTGCTTGGAATCAGGGCTAGAATCTTGGGAAAGTTGTGAAATGGGTGGATAGGTATCGGGAAGTACGTGGGAATGACAAAGTAAAACATAAAACAAAGATGGAAAAAAAGGTGGGATTAATTGGTAATTTGTACACTTGAGAACCTTCTAAATAGTAGTATAAGACCAAGCTAAATATTGTCTAATGTGTAATATTTGTGTCTACATTTACCCCCACTTTATGTTGGTGAGTGAACAACTCAGTAACATAAAGTAGTAGAGGAAGTGTACCTAAAATCCATGTAGAGTATAGAAGAAAGCATGGACTGATGGACTAGAATTAAACGTGGAGGAGTGTGGATTCTAAAGATGAAAAATGTAAGTAAAAGTGATGAGAGTGAACCTAGGGCGGAATGCATGTGTGTAGTTGTTGCATGTGTGTGGTGTACTTGCATGGTTATTATGGAAAGTACCATCGTGGTGTGTTGTCATTATCATTTTTTTTGTTATTGCCCCTAATTTGACTACTTGTTTCTCATATGGCGGACCTGCAAGGAGAAAATGCTCAAGTAGTCAAATATGTATGTATGTAAAAATGTTGTGTAAAGTACACAAATGTAAAGTACGCTAGAATAGAAAATGGAACATGTGCACTTGATCCATGTTGAGAGAAAGGGTGTAGAAGGATATCCTATGATGTTGTAAGTTTTTAGGTGATCTCATGCCACCCTAGCTAAAGAAGTGTAGGGAGGAAATGCTTTGTTTCCTCCAACTCTAACCACTTCTACTGCAATTTGTTGAAGAGATATTTATATTGTGTTGGTTTTTTGGGTGATCCTACGCCACTAGATGGAGAAGTGTAGAGAGGCCACCCACTGTAACCCATGATCCCTTATGCTTGCTCGCAGAATTTCTGAAGGACACCATGTCATGTTGAGGTTGTTGTGTATGTATTTTGGTCTGATTTGAACTCACTCAATGTGTATGGAGTTTGGTTTGATTTGAACTCACTCGCTATGTTTAAACTAGTGTAGATATGTTGTGTTAGTAGAAAACCCATAATGATTCCCCCCTCTTTAGGGGTGCATGTGATGACCTTGGAAGGAGAATGCGGCCCCAAAAGAGGACCAACCACACTCTGACCTTATAACCAACTCAACCTTGCAGGGGGAAAGGGAAAATGCTTGGTAGATACCAAGGTGTGCACAAAAAGGGGATGGCTAGCCAATACAAGTGTTAGTATGAAAACATGCATGAAAATAAGTTGTAAAAAGACACACATAATGTAAAAACTACTAAGACAAAGTAGTGAAAACATGTAAGAAAAAAAGGAGACCACACAAAGTGGGTTTCAAACATGGGACATCACTCACGATGTCAAAAGACATGCAAATTCCATCATGGTCGCAAAAAATGCAGACAAGTGTGCACAAAAAAAGGGAAAAGCCTGCATACAATGAAAATAAAGCATACAAGTAGAAATACAAGTAGTCATGGGAACATGTAGTCCTATAAAACAAGTGTTGCACATGGAACACCCATTAGCATGTTAGAGTGAAAACCAATATGTCAAAGCATGTATAAGCAAGTAGTATAAGATGCTAAGTACAAAATGAAACAATAACACCTATATGAGTCGAATGTGGATGCCCCCAATGACCAATATAGTAAGGGTAGAAGGTGAGCATCCATGCGCATGTAGATTCATGTATTTACGATCATACTAAACAAATGCGTGAATGCGCATGTGTGTATGATAATAACATATAGGAAAGAAAACTAACATGTGTGATAAAATGAGCAGGTAAAACACTAGTAAGAAAAATTAAATGCTACTAAGACAATGCAGTATGTTGTGGATGGATGGAATGGAATGCAAAATGGAATGATAGGAGAAACACCCCCCGAGTGTATGGAATTGTGTATGCAAAGTGATGTTCATTTTTTTCCCTTTGGAAGTTAGGAATGAACCATAAACAAGAGTGTGTCATCAAGAAATGGTCAAGTAGTGTTGATTGTGTCTAGCTTCGATGACGATTGGTGTGTGCGTGTAAAGGTGATGTAATGTGACATGAGGAGAAATGATGTGCATGAACCCTATAGCCGAAGTGTATATCATGAATTTGTTGATTGGAGGAGTGATGATTTATCCCTAAGCATATATCACTATAGAATATAGATCATGAGGATGATGTATAAGATGTGCGTGGACCCTATAGCCTAAACATATACCACAACTTGTTGATTGGAAGAGTGATGATTTAGCCCTAAGTGTATATCACTACATGATGGAAGAAGAAGGTGATGATTTAGCCTATAACGTATGTCACTACAAGATGGGGGATGAGGGTGGATGAAGCATAGATATCAGCAGTGAATAATGGAAAAGGTAGTGATGGTAGCACTAAGCGTAGACCACTATGTGATGAATAAGATGAGGGTGGTGATTTAGCCTAAAGCGTATACCACTAAGTGATGAGTAGGAAGAATGGTGATGCAATAGAATGATGTAGGAGAGGATAATAGAATAAGTGATGATACAATGTATGATGATAATGTAAATTGGACGAAGGGAGTGGTGTTTTAACCTAATGTGTATACCATGACATGATAATTGAAGGTGTGAGGATGTAATGGAATAGTTTGGGATTGAAGAGTATACGATGATATGATAGGAGATGATAAAATGTTATAGAATGATGTAGAATTGATGGAAGGAGTGGTGATTTAACCTAAGGTGTATACCACTATGTGATGATGAGTGTGGGTGATGATATAGCCTAGAGTGTTGGTCACTAGTCCAAGGAATGTGGTATGAAGATATGTCACATGTAGGTAAGGTCCATTTGATTGGTAAACCCTTGGCAATGAGTATGGACCGAGGAACTAAAGTGCGTCATAGGGTGGTGAGTGCAATGCGTTAGTTAAGTGTAATATTTCTTGAGATGCATGACATTGAGTGGGTTTTTGAGTAGTTTTCCTAGAAGGGTAGTGAGGTGGTAAACACCACCCCCAAGTTTATCTGTGATAATGTAAGGGCCAAGCTAGTTGGGCTTGAATTTCCTTTGAGTGTAGCTTCAAATTTGATATTTTTGGTTTTATTTTAAGACAAGATCACCGATATTGAAATCTTGAGGTCGGGTCTTACGGTTGTAAGCATGTGAAATGCGGGCTTGGTATACATGTAGGTTTTCCAATGCTTGGACACGATGTGAGTCCAACATTTCTAACTCATGTAGACAATTTTGTGGTAAGTGTCATCTTTAAGGATTCCTTTGAGAGATATTTGGAGGGTCGTATTTTGAGTTCTAATGGAATAATGGCCTCGGCACCATAAACGAGGGAAAATGGGTAGCATTCATGGGGGTTCGAACACTAGTGTGGTAGGCCCATAACGCATATAGGATTTGATTGTGCCAATCAGTACCACTACAATCACATTTTATGGAGGATTTTGACAATGGTTTTATTAGTAGCTTTGGCTTGGCCATTGCCTTATGGGTAATAAGGCATGGAAAATGATTGTTTGATCTTAAACTTAGCACAAAATTTCTTGACGTCTTTTTTTTTGAAGGAGGAGCCATTGTCGGTGATAATTGTTGATGGTACACCAAAGCGAGTGATAATGTGTGTGGTAAGAAAGTTACAAATGTCAGTACTGGTGGTTGTACATAAGGGGGTGGCTTCAACCCACTTGGTGAAATATTGGTGGTGGTGATGATGAATTTGTGGCCATCTGTAGATTTGGGGTTGATAAGGCCAATTAAATCAAATCCCCAAAGGGAAAAAGGCCATGTGGGAGCGATAGGTTAAAGGTCATAGGCAGGCGCATGATGGAGATTACCATGCTTTTGACATTTATCGCAACGCTGAGTGTAATCTAGGAAATCATGTTCCATTTTTGGCCAGTAGTACCCTTGATGTAAGAGTTTTTGTGCCATGGATTTACGGAAAAATGGCACCACAGAGGCTATCATGAATGTGGGATACAACTGTGGGAATATCCACAAGGGGAAAGACAAAAAGCAAGTGACCATAAGAACACGCTTAATACAATTTGGTTTGATGATAACATAACGGGTGGCTTCATGACATAGTTTGTGTGGGCTTCATGGGGTTGTAAAGTGTCAAGAATAGTCTATTTATATAAATAGTTATAAATAGGTGTGAACCATTCAAGTGGTGTCATGACTATGGGTGATGGATACATGCGGCTATAGGTATGGTGGAAATAGATGGGTGTCATAAGTGGGTGATGATGAAAGTGGCATGATCATCATGAAGGTCTTGTGGGATAAGGTGACATAGGCCATGGCATCGGCATGGTGATTATCTTTGTGAGGAATTGTGGTGATGGAATAAGACTCAAAGGTAGCTAAGAGGTATTTTACAAAAGAATTATATGGAATAAGGTGTTCTTCCTTAGTGTGATAGGTGTCATTAACTTGGTTGATGACTAATTGAGAGTCTCCATGGATGCACAAGTTATGAATGAGGAGACATGCTTAAGTGGTGAGAAATCCTAAGATGAGTGCTTCATATTCAATGATATTATTTGTGCAGGAGAATCCTAACCAGTATGCAAAGGGAAGTGGATCACCATGTGGGGTAATAAAAAAATACCAACATTGGCACCAGAATGATAATGAGAGCCATTGAAGTACATGGTCCATATGTGTGATTCAATGGTATAAGCAATGAAATCATCACGGAAGGAATCAAAAATAGGGAAGCATCGAAAGGGGGCAGTGACCAATTGATCAGAAATGACCTACCCCTTAATTGTTTTATGGGATGAACTTGAGGTCAAATTTGGTAAGGAGCATGAGCTAGTGAGCTAAACATCTAGAAAGATGAGTATGAGACAAGAGATAGCGTAAAGGGTCAACTTTAGTGATAATGTGAACCTCATGGTTAAGGATGTAATGATGCAACTTGTCAACAACGAAGACAAGGCCGAGGCATAATTTTTGATGTAACTATAATTACATTCATAAGAGAGAAGGGTACAACTAATATAGTAGATGGCTCATTCACGATGGGTATCATCATGTTGGGCCAATAGTGCCTAAGGCGTGGAAGGTAGTGAAATATACAAGAGAAAGGGTGTTTGCTGTGGGTGGCACTAAGACAAGAGGTTTAAGAGATAAGATTTAATGTGATCAAATGCTTGTTGACATTGTTCATCCCAAGTGAACTAGGTGTCTTTCTTCATAAGACGTAAAGGGTTGAGTTTTATCAGCCAATTGTTGTGTAATGAAAATGAATAACTTGAATCTTACCTTGTAAGGAACGAAGTTGATGTAGATTTTTGGTGGAGGCATGTCAAGGATAGCCTTGATTTTAGTGGGGTCAATTTTGATGTTGTGGTGTGAGATAATGTATCCTAGCAATTTTTGGTGGTGATGCTAAAGACACATTTTTGGGATTAAGGCAAACATGATACTATTGTAATCATTCAAATAGCACCTGAAGGTCACGTGTGTGGGAAGAAGAATAATGACGAGACTTAGCGAGAATATCATCGACATAATATTTGATGATTTTGTGGATGTAATCATGAAAAATATGTGTCATAACATGTTGATAGGTAGCCCCAACATTCTTGAGGCCAAATGGCATGATAGTATAGAAAAATGTACCCCATGGTGTAGTGAAAGAGGTTTTTTCTTGATCAAACGGATTTATTTTAATTTTATTATAGCCAGAAAACCATCCATAAAGGAGAGTATGTCATATCCTGTGGTAGATTCTACTATAGTATCAATGTGTGGGAGGGGAAAACTATCCTTCGGGGAAGCTTTGTTTAAATCCCAAATTAGTGCAATAATGGACATGACCATCGGGCTTCATTACCGAACAATGTTGGAAACCCATTTAGGATAATCAATAACATGGATGAAGCCAACATCGAGAAATTTTGGATTTCTTCTTTGACTAAAAGTGCAACCTTAGGATGCATCTTATGAATTTTTTTGTTGGATGGGCTTAGCACAGGATTGAGGACAATGTTATGCATTGTGATAGAGGTATCAATACCTGGCATGTCACTATAGTCCAAGTGAAGATAAGAAAATTCATGAAGGACCTTCTTGAGATCCTTTTTACTCGGAAGGGGTAAGGGAAATGACTAACAAGACAATACGAGGATTATCAATTATTCCCAAATTATGTTGTATGGTTTCTTTTTGATCAGTGCAGAATGATCCTTGATATATGATGTTGTAGGAATAGTGTTAGGTGGGTTGGTAGTGTCAGTGGAGTTAACATAATCCCAAAAAAATCATATTGATAGAGGGATGGGATGGGCATCATTTATGATGGTAGGTAGGTAGATCCTCATAAGCACCCATATGCTCTAATAGTGCATCATCAGTAGGGAAAGTATCAGTGGTGTCCCAAAAGGAGGGGCATCATTACTAATGAGTTCTAGGTGCAATAGGGGAAGAGATGTGACATGACATATGGTTTGCACCTCGACGGGTGATGGGTCAGAAGGCTAATAGCCAAGGCCAAACTTATGTGAATGCAGGGAGGTCCCAAAGTTTAGTAACTTTGTGGTCTTGGTAGTGAGAAAAACCAAAATGATGAAGATAGTCGTATCCTAACCCATACTTAGAGAGAGGTGGATCAACATGTGGGGAAGTGGGGAGTCCAAAGGTTGTTAAACAAGAGTTACAATATGTGAAAGTGAAGGATCAACAAGAACATCATAAATGGTGCCCTGATAATAGAACTTGAGTTCAAGCATGGAGTGTGGAGGGAACTGCATGCATGGCATGGATCTAAGGCTAACCAAGGAGAATGTTATAATTAAGTTCATTAGGCATTACATGGCAAGGGATAGTAAGTGTACATGGGCGGTGGTAATGGGTAACTATACAATACCTAGAACGTGTTTTGGGATGTTATCAAAGCCACGAATAGAAACACTAGAAGGAGCAAGGGATGTCATGGTCATGCTGATATGGTGGAGAAAACTAAGATTACAAATGTTGAGGCTAGATCCATTATCAATGAGGGCACGCTTGATACCAACTTTATTAACACACACCTAGATATATAAGGGAGGGTCATGGGCTAAGAACTTGGGGGAGGAAGGTCATCAGATGTGAAGGTGATTTGATCTTCATTAAGGGTTAAGGTGGAAACAAAATTATGGTAGACATATTCGGGTGATAAGTATGGAGAAACGTAGTGAGTAGCTAAGTAATTTTGGAGGGAAGGAGGAAATCTAGGTATTTTTGCAAGTATGCGTGAATAGAGATACTCATGGCACCATGAGTGGATAGTAAAACTAAAAAGAAGGAGAAGGCATTAGGGATGGAGAATAAATATCGTATAAACCAAAAACAAAAATGGGGAGAAAATCATGATGGCGAAGATGGACTATCGGAGAAGGTGATGAGAATGAATGGTCGTGTTCACCACTAAAATGATTAACAAAAATAACTACCTAAAGGACCTAAAGGGGGATTTAGGGTTCTAGTGTTAATCTAAATAGGAGGACTAAAATGTTGTATAAATGCAGTAAATAAAGCAAAACAATATGTAATAACTACAAATAATTACTCTAAGTGAAATAGAAACCCTAATATGCAAGAGGGGAGTAGGAAAATGACTTAGCTGATTAAGGTAGACTATTCATAGTTATCACATATCTAAAAGCGTAGCTGGAACGGCTATATGTAGATGATCACTCAGGGACCCTGTGAAGGGTAGATCTGGACTATCTGAAGTGACACAGAGCCTGGGAGTGTACTTTGGGTGCCTGGGGTTCCTTGGTCTAGATTTTTACAGGTGATGTAACTATGTAGGAGACTCAAGAACTATGTTTGAAAGTGTCAACTAGGTCTAAAACCTGCATGTCTATTGTCACACAGATTTGATAGATGAACTAGATGATGCCCGCACACACAAAGAAGAAGAAGAAGGGGTCGACCGACCTTTCGCCAAACTAGTGGACTTATCATTGAGCGTTGCACTACATTATGGACCCTGATGTAGTTCTAGTGAGTGTGTGTATGTCATGCCCTAGGTGCTCTCGTGTCAGTTGCACTTTGTGTAGTAGTGAGCTATGATAGCTATAGAAGATGTAGAATGTAGAATAGAATAGATAGAATCCCTCCTCTAGAATGTGAGTGGATGTGATGTAGACTTTGCTAGCTATGATGCATGGAGCTATGTGGATGGAGATGGTGCAATGGATGCAGCCCTAGATGGAGTGATAGTAGTGATAGGATGCAATGACCTAGGACCCTCATTATGGTCTTATAAGCTTTATATTTATAGGGCTCTCAAGTTTGATTTGCAATTAATCCTGACAATTTTGACTAGGAAAAGATAAGGGAGACCAATGGCTAAAAGTGACCCAAAGAAGAGAGAAAGAGGTTAAACATAAAGAGGGCACCCAAGGTGGGACAGGGCACCTCGGGGTTCCCAAGATAGGTTAGGGCACCCAAAATCAGGCTAGAATCTTGGGGAAGTTGCGAAATGGGTGGATAGGTATCGGGAAGTATGTGGGAATGACGAATAAAACATAAAACAAAGATAGAAAAAAGGTGGGATTAATTGGTACTTTGTACACTTGATAACCTTCTAAATAGTTGTATAAGACTGACTTAAATATTGTCTAATGTGTAATATTCAAGGTGTGGAAATGCACTTTATAAAAATAATAATTCTCTATATGGGCACTTGCTATAAATACTAACCTCTCATAAAAAATCATATTTTCTCAAAGATGCACTCTTAGAAAATGACCAACACAATAAAATAAGTAGTCTAAAGCGGAAAAAGGGAAAAAAAGGAAATTTTATAAAATTAACAAGTAGTTGAAATGAGATAAAAGTGGCCACAATTCACACATTATAAAATGATCGTGGTTATCACAAGGATATCAAGGCATCATTTTGGTCACATTTGCATAATAGAACACTGCGCAGGCACAACAATTGTAAATGAGAGGTATTGTGATGTCAAAGAAGAAGTAAAAAGAGTCATGATACCAGTTAAAACTTCAAGCCAAGGTGGTCATTGCAACTTGTCAATCGGGTTAGAGCCGTCCAAATATTTTCTTTGAGTTGTCTAGATGAACTTAATGAGCTATTTAAGGTGAATTGGTTGAGGTAAAAATTACAAGGAGATATCAAGAAAGGGTGATTTAGTGTAGAGCATCCAAGTATCCAAGATGTCAGAGATTCCCCACAGTGATAAATAATTGATTCCACAAAAATCTCTTGAAATTTCTCCAGTGTGATGGCATCAAGTCAACCCTTGAAGATATTTTTCCACGGATTCAAGAAATTCTTGACAATAAGCCAAGGATAACACAACTTTCTATCGTGCCCAATCTCAAATCAATATCAAAGATAGGAAGCTCAAATGAAGAAAGAAATCTCATACAAGATCCCGCTTCTTTAGTGACATCTCAAGAAATCAGTATGTTAAAGTTATCAGGCCTAGGAGTGAAAATCCTATTAAGGAAATGACTTCATCAAATTATGACTTGACCCGCATCTCATTGGGTCAAGCTTCACATGAAGGTGACTCTCATCTATTCAAATAATTCACCTCTTTCCTTCTTGCTCGAAACCAACAATGCAAGAAAACCATTATGCAATTAGAGGAGCATTTAAAATCTCCCAAAGTGCTTACATTCAACCCTTCTCAGGACCCAAATCAACATCTTCTCTTCCAAGTCAAAGATATTCCTCCAATCAATATTTTTGACCCTAAGGAAATCAAGAAAAGACAAGGATACATGATGCAGGGGAAGGCCAATGAGAAATGGATTGAGAAAATAATTGAGCAAGGAAAGGAATTATTTCCAGATATCATTTCTCTCATCAAGTATACTCTTGCAACATTTTTGAAGTGAAGAAATCAAGGGAGGAGTTTGAAAAAGAGGTCAATTATTTGGATGAGGTGTTCCCACCGAGTGTCCGAGATGATCTCCTTCAATTCTCACACTCTCGTGAGAAAAAAACATGTTTGCATCAACTATCGATAACTTGTCCCAAGTTTTGATCCGCATCATGGATGTGAGATATGAAATGCTCAAGAATGTAATCTCTGAGTTGGATCATGTGGGAAACATGATTTCAAGATCTTGAATGATGTCTACAATTGTGTTCAGAGACTTGAGTTCCCTCTGCTCACTGAGGACTCATCATCAGAAGATCTCACCATTTCGTTCCAGGAGCTGACCAAGAAGGAGACAAGTGCTCTTTCCTTCAAAAAAGACAATTTAGAATCCCTTGCCAACATCATAAGTTGTATTGATTAAATTGAAATGGATCATTAAGTATGGCTTGGTCAATACAAGAAGGTCGAGATGTCCTGGAAGGATCAAGGTGTTGGGCTGCATTTTCATTCCATAGGAAGATAAGTTGACATCTATGATAGCTTAGTTCAATAAGGAATTCAAGGAACATGTACCCATTTCAAAGGATTCTCATCAAGAAGCATGAATCAACAAGTTCTTCATTGAGGGAGATTTTTCATCAGATTTGACATCTTCTCCCTTCTTTATCTTTCTCCCTCTTCCATTTGTCCCCTTTCTAATTATTTGTTGAGTGTAATCATTGTATTTTTTCCTGTTCACTTACGTGACATATTTTTAAATTTATAAAAGTATTTTCTCAAAATTATAATAGAAATATTTAATTTGTCTCTTCTAATGGAAAATGAAAGGTCACAAGTGAAATATGAACGTGAAAAGTCATGTGAGTGGAGATGAGAGGTCAATTCACATTGCTATAAATTGGTATGGCTTGTCCATTCCAAAGGATCCTGAAAAATTCTAGATTTTGATAGCATCTATGTTGTAGCAATTGTGGATTGTTGTTGAGCTTTGTATCATCAATGCACATGAAATAAAAGCTATATTTCTTCCATTCCTCTTTTCTTAAGTATTCTTCTACTTCTCTCTTTTATGCACTTTGCAAGCATAGTGTTGGAAAGGAACTTTGTGTCTTTAATTCATTGGTCCCAACTGACTTCATTGTTTCTTTCTTCTATATTGAATGTTGAACTACTCTGGTTATTGGGTGTGAACTCTGTAATTGGATTACTCACAACAATAAAATTACTTTCCTAATTCCCCTCCTTCACCACTCATTGCTGCAATTTCCTCCCTTGTACCCCATACAAGCACTTTGTCACAAGTTCAATAGAGTATTATTTTGTGATCCTTGACCTTTTGGCGAACCCACAACATTTAAATAGGAGTAGATTAGTTTAAATTCAATAATGGGAGTTGCACCATTCAATGCAGATGGGCGTATCCCCATGAATGTTGGTGGAGATACCTAATTTTCCATATCGACAAATTTTATCACCAATAGATGTTGATCAAATTCATTGTGTCATAAGAACACAATATAAGATTTAATTCAATATAATCCCGAGTTTGATTTCATTTTAAAAGGTGTTAAAACACCTTATAATTATTTAATAAACATATTTCCATTTATTACATTACTAAGAAAGTTTATAAATGATCCACTTATAATATTCTAGAAACACATAACTTATTGTTTTGCGATAAAGAAGGGATACACATTTTCAAGGGTTAATACAATTATGCTATCTGTGGCAACATTGTTTCCTTATGAGCTTACGATGCAATTGCTTTTCTATAATAAGTTCAAAAACTATTCAATTATGAAAATTTACAAGATTTAACCTTTATTAGCCATGTACACAATCTTCAATGTGAATTTCTAGAAAATATGATGTATTATTTCATTAACTCATTAAATTTCCACACTCGCATAATTAAACTTCTTTTTCTTTCTTTGACTATACAACATGTATACTAGTTGATAACAAGTTTTCAAATGCATCCATTCATGTTGATTCATGCACTCTCTATAGAATTTCCATATGTCAATCTTCCATTAAAAATATAACTCAATAAACTTCTTTCATTATACAAAATTCTTAAAAGTACATTTAAATAAGAAAATAATACACTTTTCCACTTGTAAAATAACAAGTTAGAAGACCATGTACATCGCTAACATTTTTTTATCAAACAAATACTATCACCATGCCCCTAAAGCCTATAAAACCATGTAACCATGGGTCATTGAAACATGCTGACATGGAAACACCCCTCCCATATAACCCATTAACAAATATACCTAGTCAATTTAGAGTTAGTGAGAAATCAAAATATACATTTTCCATACTTATTCAAAACAAAGCAATTTTTTTCAAGTTTAGAGAAAGACAAAACTCATTCCTTTTAGGAAAGTAAACTAAACCATTACCATAAAAAAATAAGGGAAGAGATAACACAAAAATTATTGATTCATTAAACTCAAGTTTTAAAATATTTTCAAAGTAACACCAAGTTCTATGACCTCTAGTAGGTTTTGTTTTTCCATTGTCAATATAGGAAACTAGATAAATATCTTTGGATTACGTGATTTCAAATTCTATTAGTTATGTTTTTTAAGAAATCCAAACTTTGTATTTATACTCAACATATGTGTTTCCAACCATAACATCCATTTAATCATAGTACAAATCTTAGAGAGTGAATGTGAGTATGCAGGCGCTTGTTGCGATGTTGTGCAAACTAGCCCAAGTGGCCATAAAATGGGCCTACAAAAATGGCGTGGGACCCCAAATGGAATGTATAAAATATCTACCCTATTATTTTCTATACAAATAATCACGAAATTACAAAATTAAAACCGATCACCGAGGCTCAAACTATAATGAATTTTGAGCCAATTGGTTGAAATCGGTCGTTTGCTCACCATAAACTATGCTTAGTGGCCTTCGAGATGAGTGTGTAAAATGAGTTTTTGAAGGTAATGATTAAAATGAATTATGCTAGCCTATTATCCTATTGTCACCCTCAAAATCCCCTCGTTTTTCAAGTCAAGTTTCAAAAATTTTGAGTTGGTGCCTTTGAGAGAGTTTTGAGTGGATTGAGAAGTCTAGAGAGATAGAAAAATTGTGCTTTAAAGAAGTTGGTGCTCATTTGCAATATCGCCATGTTAATTTAATATATTGAAGTCGACATGGTGTGATAAAACTTTTGTCTTCCCGATTGGATGTTTGAAAATCATTTCTTTCATTTGAATGGAATTGTCAATCCTTCTCTTTTGGTTGTGGATCGTTTTGAGCCTTGTATTGTTTGCAGTTCCTCTTTCCATGAAGAATAATTTCAAATTCGGGTGTAAATGGTGTTCCCCTCCTCTGTATTTTTTTCTACAGTCATGAATGATGGGCGTATCTTCCTGTCAATTTTTGGCCCCAACATCCACAAGTACATGGACATCTCTGATTGGATGCGGCGTGGTGGGTTTATTTGGTGAACTTATCATTTTTGTTATTTTTGTAAAAGTGTCAAATTGGCTTTGTGGCCCCAAAGGATCCTGATTGGTCGAATCGAGCTAAGGCGGGAAGGTGGATCGTCGAAGAACTTTGGAAATTTATCTTTGTTTCCAAAAGGGAAAAAGTCAAATGTTAAGCCCGCGTCAAAAGTCAAAATGGAGAAAGGTAGTGTTCAATCGAGGCCTAAATCGGCTAAGTATAGAAAGACCACGAGAAGGTGCCATGTGTCTCTTTGGCACACTTTTGGTATGGTGCACAAAAGAAGAGACCCGAACTAGCACCAACCCTCCACGTGTCTAGGGTCCGATAGAAGTCAAATGGGCAAAGCAGGCCTAAATCGGCTAAGTATAAAAGAACCGACAGAGCTCTCCACATGTCTCAACGGCGCACCTTCAAGGGTTAAAGCCAAAGGTGGTCCCCCAAATGAGCACCAGCTTTCCACGTGTCCCAGTCCAAAAAGGAGACAGAGATCCACTGTTGAATCAGCTAAGTATAGAAGGGTTTACGGAAGCCTCCACATGTTAGCTCAGCATAACTTTAAAGGAAAAACTTGAGGCAGGAGTCCTAAATATGTGCGTTGAGCCTCCACGTGTCTAGGGTCAGACATATGGCCCCACCAAACAAAAGGGACTTAGCCAAAACACAAAGAAATAAAGCAAAGTCGTAGAAGGAGCCACGTGTCTCTTCGGTGCTCTTTCTAGAGGCGAATCCAAAAGTAGGTCCCAAACGTGTGCCAGCTCTCCACATGTCCAATTGGTGCACCTCCGAAAGTCAAATGTTAAGCCCGAGTCAAAAGTTAAAGTGGGAAGGTGGGTCGGTGGAGAACTTTGAGATTTTGAGTCTTGTTTCCATAAAAGGCGTGAAGTGATAAAGTGAACCATGGCCCCGCTCAAACAAAGGGAAAAATTCAAATGTTAAGCCCGCGTCAAAAGTCAAAGTGGGAAGGCGGGTTGGCGGAGAACTTTGAGATTTTGAGCCTTGTCTCCATTTAGGGCATAAAGTGATAAAGTGAACCATGACTCCATTACCACTCAGCTAATACCATGTGTCAGACCCAAATGCAAAATGTGAAGTTACGGGCTTGCGGGGTTCGGAGAACTTTTGCACTTTTGCATCTTTTGCACTAAAGGCACAATTTCAATTTCAGGCCACAGATCCATTTTTGCATTTTCGCCATTTTTGTATGGATTCGATTCAAATATTCAAATGAGCATAACTTTCACTCCAGTGCTCGAAATTTGACAAATTTTATATTGTTGGAAAGGTCTTGGTCTCCTCTACACCATGGAAGCATAAAATATTGTTTTCAGTAAGATTTGATGGTTATAAATCTAGAAAACATATTTCACGCCATTAATATGTGATCTGATTGCTTCAAACATATCATATTTGATCCAATCTTCCATCCTTTCTTCTCCAACATGCCAAACAAACATGGAGAGCCGATTGGATATCTTGATTTGGGTGAAAATCTGGAAAACATCTTTTGTGCCATTAATATGTGATCAAATTGCTTCAACTAGATCAAATTTGATATGATCTTCCATCCTTCCTTCTTCAGCATGCCAAAGACATGCAGAACCAGATTTGACAAATTATAGGCGGATTTGCAGGGGCATTGATGGTTGGTGGTTGAGCTTCCAAATTAGATTTCTTTCCTTCTCTTCTTCTCCTCTCTTCACTTCATCTATAAATGTAAGAGCTTGGCTCATTGTAAAGGGTTGGACTCTAATAATTTTGAAGTGTAATTATAGTTGAAAGTAAATCAATACAGAAGGATTTTCCCCTTTTCTCTATCTTCCTCCATTGTCCCTTCTTGCTTACCTAAAATTCGTGGATCATTTATCTTCTGTGATAAGAAACTTTGTGTTCTTATTGATATGATTTCTAGAACTTTGTGTCTATGGAATGATATCTTATGTTGTGAATGTGAATGATTTTGTTATGTATCACTCTTGCTCAATACGTATAGGGTTATACTCTACTATCTATATTTCCTAAAAGTATTGTTATATTATGCTCTTTCCTTTCTTCAGTTCTTCCATTTGTTTGTATTGATAATCTATTTTGGTATAAAATCATTTCAAGATGTCAAAGGTCTAGCCTTAAGATGAAAGTTGTACATTTGTATATAAGCTTTGTTGTTTGCTTTCAATAAGGGAACCTCTCCCATAAAGAGGAGGGACTTGTTGTCCCCTGACTATGGTTTTGATCAAAGTACCATTTTAAAACCCAACATATCCATATAACAATGAAGAGATATGAAAGGTAAAAATTTCCTTCCGATATCCATTGCACAAGATACGAGGTGGTTTCGAAGGCTTGATCATAGGTAAATTGTTGCTCCAACAAATTGTTTATTGAAGTGGTTGTAACACACTTCCCAAAAACAATAGTCAAGTGATTTAGAAATGTTTATAGGTTGGAATGGGTCACCATATCAAAAATAAGAGGTTAGGATAGTTCACCAGTGGAAATGAGGTTCAAAATTGCTACTTGTGCATCAATTTTGGGATACATTTGACACAATTTGAGCATAGTTTAAAAACTACCAGTTTGCATTGTAGAGCATGTTTTTCAAACTAGTTTGACTATTACGTGAATGAGCTAATGAAGCATACAATATAAGTTTTTTTGGTCTAGTTTAGGGTCTAGTGTTTTGGCATGCCATCCAAGGTGGTTGTTCACGACATTAGTTTTACATGATACACAAATGTGGTGAAAAGAGATATAGTAACATAACATCTAAAGAATACAAGCTTAAATCCATATTTACATTTAAACTTTTATAACAAAGATAAATTAAAAGTGAGTAGAAAGGGAGAAGTGAATCCATGCCGTAAGTCAATGAATAATGGTACAAGATGTGCTCTGGCACTTCACATGCATCCCAAGAGACCACGTTTTTCCTACTACCAAGCTCTCATTTTGGAATCTCGGGTAACCATTGCATTCAATGATACCATGCTTCTTTGAGACATTCTTTTGTGAAGTTTGACCTTACTTCTGCTGCTAATATTTTACTTCAAAGTTTCCAAGTCTTTCTCCATAAGCCTATTTTGTGCAAATTTTGAAATCAATTCATTTCTTGATATGAAATTCAAAAGAGGCATTTCTTTGAAGGGTCTAAGAAATTTAAAAGATTTCCATTAATTCTAAAAATACCACATTTCTCCCGGTTAAATAACAAACAATTCTCATGTCTAATCTTTACTCCCACATTTATATATGTTTAATAGAAAATACAAGGTGTAGCAATGTTTTTAAACCCAACACAAACAACAACAAAATTTTATATTGCAAAAATACTCCTATCCCATTTCCGTATGCGCTCTACAAGCACCAAAGAACTAGATCCACACATCAACCCCTTATTTTCCTTTTCTAAGTTCTAAGAAAACATACCTACAAAACCACCATAGGTTCAAAGGAAAATTGAAGCCCAAGTTTAAATTTTTCCTCTAGATAGTCAAGACCTTTAACATTGCCATGTGGGTCATCTAAGCAACAAATCCACGTAACCACAACAACTTTTAATATGCACATCGATGATAAATTTTAGAGTTTCCTAGAGATAGCTATCGCATCCAATATAGTTAGCCATATAAATAACATGTGTATTTATTTTATTTTATCCTACCCTAACAAAATCCAAGGCACCAACATCCTTAAAGTATATATGGCCTTCCTCCACACAACTACACAACTTTGTAAAATTATTTTATCTATACTTAAACCTCCCTTATCTATATTTAAACCTACCTTGTAATATATATTTTCATCTATATTTAAACCTCCCTTACAAAACTTTCTCTGGTAGCTTCTCCTCTATAAAACCGACCATTAACATTGCACGCCTCTACATGGGTCATAAGGCCTCATGAATGATAAACACACAAATGCATCGAATCGGGACACTAAACATGTGAGTGTGATGAAGCACCAACAAAAGGGGAACTACATCTCCCTCCCCTTATAAGAGCATCATCCACAATGTGACCAAAGCCAAGATTTAGATAGATATCCATGAACAAGGAGGATATGCATAACGACTCATGTCTTTACAAATGGATCATGTCACCCAAAAGTAACCAAAAAGGAACAAGCGAGTTTGAGTAAAAAAATTCACTTGCTTATTTTATGTGAAGATTGAAATTCATTACCAAACTAATTTCCAAAGTCATTACCAAACTTATTTATAGTGTTTTCTCACGAGCGTATTCATAAAAATTTGTTTTCTCTTAAGTATATTTTCTCAATTCCACATTCCTTAACATTTTCACCGTTAAACACTTACATTCCATTATTTTCATAAATGTTGGTGGATATAGATGTACTTATTCAAGCTACAGATATATTTGAGATATTATGATTCAATCGAGAGGTTATAGTAGCTACTTTATTTGATCAGTTATTATGATTATATGTCGAGATGCACACTCGATGTTGTAGTACCCCTCTTGGAAAACACTAAAGGACACAGTGAATTTGACGTGAATATTTCTATGTATTTTATTTGTAAATTTAACTTTCTCAAAACTAGCATTTTATTTAATTGAATGATTTAGAAGCTTCAAGGCTCTTCATGTTTCTTTTTCAATTTTCTTGTGAGATTTTTTAAGTTTGAATGCGGCTACTTGGCCATTTTTCTTTGGTTGTCGAGATTTCTTGGTTTTGTTTATTTATTGGAACTCAAAGCTTCATGGTTTTTTAGGTCACTTGGCTAAATGTCATCAAGAGTGTAATGTGGATTTTCTTTTTTATTTGATGCACTAGTTCTATCTTGTTATTTTTGTATATGCATGTCATACATGGGGTACTCCCAAGGTGTCATGTCTGCATGCATGGTGCTATAGGACATGCCCTTGGTTTTGAGGTGACGAGGCTCTATGCATCTAGGACCATGGAGTGACCTAACCTCACTTGGATACTTAATACTCAGTCCTCTTATGGTGGAGTGACACTTATGATATTCAGTCCTCCTATGGTGGAGTGAAACTTATGATATTCAGTCCTCCTATGGTGGAGAGACATATGTGATACTTAGTCCTATATGGTTGAGATACTTTTATGATATGTAGTTCTCTTTAGTAGAGTGTCCTCTATGACATGCATTATAGTTGGTGGATTTGACAATGATTTTTGTTTGACCTTGCATCCTAGGATGATGTTATTCATCATCGAGAAATATATGATATTCAGTTTAGACTTCATGGATTATGATTGGGATTATTCACTCTTTAAATTATGGAAATCTTGAGAGAATTGTACTTTGGGGTATCCAAGGAATACACTTGATAGACATATTAATGGGATACTTGATACTTTTTTGGGTTTCTTTTAGCTCATTTGAGGAGAAGTGGATGTATTAGACTAATTTTTTTGGATAGATGTTGTTATACTTTGATTCATTGGGCATTGCACATAGAGAGACTTGTTACTTTAAGTCTTAGGGACCCTAATATGGATGTGTTTTTGTCATACCTAACAATAGGTTTGTTTTCTCTTACCCTTTCTTATATGTATTGTGTAGACCTCATGATATACCTATCTATATGGATTTTATGTTATGGGGATTATGTTTCGGGTGATTTGTTACGTACTCTCCTAGGTATGTGGGTGTCCTTTTAGTGAGTAAATGTTATGATTTTATGGTATTATATTTTTGTCATCATAGACTTATGGCCAATTAATGTGATATTTTACCTTGGTATGGTGAATGTTATGTGTACACCCTTCCTTTTTGGTGATTGTCTTGTTATATTTGTGTGCTTGATGTGGTAATAAGGGATAGGTCAAGGAGATGGTCTACGGTTGGGGTTGATGGTCTTGTTTCATGTTATTGATGTGAAAATTTAAAATTTTCTTGTGCTAAGGTTTTGGATTTTGGATTACCTCATGATGTCTTGCATTGTTGGAAAACTTGTGAAAACAATTAATTTTATTTGTTAAACAAATGGGTGAAAGCACAAAAGTGTGTCTCACTTCTTGTTCTAAAAACGGGGAGGGGGTGTGGGGGTTTAGTTAAGTCAAATTTATGGGGGTTTAGGCAAATGTCCCTTTTGCCCCAACACCCTTCGCATGAACTTCCATGTAACCCACATAATAGAGTTTGGATGAACCACCCCTTCACGCGACGAGGGTTTAGGCAAACACCCCTATTTATATATTCACGGCGGCATCCAACCCATAATTTGTTCCCTCCGCCGATGTCTACATAGATATTTTCTTGAAAAAATTCTCACCTGAACCATCTCAGCTACACTTCACAACATGTATTCCTCACCCCGATTATGGTTCTAGTACCAAACCGAAACGTTGGTGTTAATCCTCTCTATGCAAAGTATATCTAGAAGTCAATTTATTTATTTAACCTACGATATGAACTTAAAATATTAGTCATTCCTCTTTTCTTTTCAAATTTTCTTGAGTTTTTTGTTTTGTTTTTTTCAAAAATTGAAAAATAGGGGAGGTTTTCAATTTTTTTGAAAATAAAGTGAAAACATGAAATTATAGCAGTTATAGGTATATGTTACCTAAAAATGTATTCTAAAATGAATTTTATTTTAATTTGTTATAGTTATGATGTCTTCTTATGTTAATTTACATGAGAGAATTGAATTAGAGATAGCTAAAACTCTCTTCTATTCTTCAACAACCAACTATAATTGGTCATTACAAAATGCATTGTGAAAATATATTAAAAGACCTTCAAAAAATATAATTAAACTTGAAAACATACAACCCCTTTGAGCCCGAGTCATTAAAAAAATTATGGATGAACTAAAATCTAGTGTGAGAGGTGATGTGGGGTATAGTGAAGTAGTAGGTAGAATTTTGGATAAGGAATTCATTAAGAGCTCGTGTTGGACGATTTATGTAGGAAAACAAAAAATTAGGGGATATTATGTAAACAATGTTAGCCATTGTGTATTTTTGTTTTCATTGATGTCAAGTCCATTGATGGAAAAGGGTGTCATGAGGTCATGAGAGTCTCCATGAGGTGTCAATCAAGGTCAAGTATGAAGGCTGATTGGTAGTGACAGGATTTGGTGAGTTGTCATGTTGTCTTGGAGCATGGTTCGGTGTGCATAGTCATGGTCCAAGTCCTCCCAAGTGAGTTGAAGGTTTTCATGAGGTCAAGAATGGTCCTATATGTGAGTTACATGTGTTAATGACTATGTAATGAGTCATCATGGTTAGTTCATGAGTCATATGGTTTGAGTCAAGTCATTCCAAGCTTAGTCTTAGTCCCTGAAGCATAGAGAATGGTATGGAGGTATGATTTTTTTACCTAATCAATCCTAACCAAGTATGGTAGAAGCATGGTGATAGTGTACCTGAGGTTTATGATGAGTTTCAGGTCAGTTCTAAGAGGATTTTGGTGCTTCATGGTCCTTGGGAAGCTAACAGGTGAAGAATAGGCAAGTTGGAATAGGTAAGTCTTAATGGATGGAGATTTTCAGACCTATTTGAGATATGATGTGAGTATGATCAGTTAGAGGATGTTTTCATGATTATTTATGACAATTTTTAGGTCATTCTGAAGAATATTTTGCAAGATATGTTAGTTTTGGAAAACTGGGTAATCTAGAGTGTGTTTTGAAGCAAAAGTTGAACTTATGATGATTGTTGTGCGATGTGTACTTTTCATTGGAAAGCATAGCGTTTTAGGTCAATTTTGAAGGTTTTATAAAAAAAATGAGATGGTTTAATCATATTTTTTTTATGAACGATCATTAAGAATATTAATTGCTTTGAAACCCTAGTGTTATCCAAAATTCACCCAAGGTAATTTTGATAACTTGCACAATTTCTTTAGGCTTGAGCAAGTAGAAATGGTTCGAGGCCCAAAATCAGGTTTTGAGGGATCCCTTGGCTTTTCTCTAACTTCCCTATCTAAAGAAAAATCCAAGGAGATAGTGAAAAATTGCAAAAATTTGAAAGAATGAAGTCAAGGGCCTATTTTAGTGCAAATCGGGTCTGAGGGCTGCAGATGGAACCAATGTGGATCGTACCAAGTTCAGAGCCTAAAATTCTAAAGAGGAAGTGGAATGTGACAAAAGTGGATAAAAATGTCCCACATGGTACGTAGGATAGGCTGGGACAAAAGTACTGAAATGCCTAAAAATCTGAAATAGTTGTGACCAAGTGCAATGCGGTTAAGGCGAAAAAAATATGTCTAGGGCAATCGGGCCCCAAAAAGTTGAAATAGCTCCAAGTCTTTAAGGTGCGGATATGTCAAGAGTCAACGACCCACCTGGCACGGTCAACAATGGATGTGCAAGGACAGAAAATCCCAAATTAGGTGACACGGAGAGAAAGGAGGCCTATGTGGTCTAAGTACCAAGCCTACATTAGGGACATGAGTTCCCAAAACCAGAAATCACCGCAATACAAAGGGAAGTGGAGTTATGCAACCCCGAAGTTCAAACGAGCATAAATTTTTACCTAGAGCTTTGATTTTCACAAAAATTTTATTTTTAATGAGGGTAGATGGGTGAAAAGAAATAAACATCTCTAGCTCAAAAAATTTAAATGCTCATCCCCGTCAAATGCAAGAAATCCCTAGCAAACCCAAAATAGTTGCTCACACTCAGAAGACCATAAATTTTACAATTCTCAATGGATTTTCACAAAATTGGTCTCATTGGAATCATGATTCCAAGCCCAATGCACAACAATCAAGAAATGTAGAAATTGATGAATTTTTTATGTTGATTTTTCTGAAAATGTGGCCAGGTTTAGAACAATGATTTTATTGGTGGTTGTGAGAACATTTAATGAAGCATGGGCATACATTTTTCACTGTTGCAAGTTATGGGATAGTATGGGGAGCCTTTTGCAAGCAACATACCATCATTTCACTTCATTGATTACCTCTTACAAGTTATGGGAAGTAAAATTTTAGGATTTTCATTTCTCCCTCTCTCTCTCCTCTTAAAATTCTATAAATTAGAGTGTTGGGCTCATTATAAAGAGATAGTTTTGAGTAGCAAAAATCTGTCAAATTGGTTTTGTGAAGCCAATGTGTTGTAGGCCCTTGTAGTGGACTCTTGCATGGTGATTCAGGACCTTATTTTGTAACAGATTGAACTAGTGCATATCATGAAGCAATAGATGCAAGTTTGTGGATGTATTTTCCCCTGTTGTGTTTGTTTGCATTCTTCTTTCCCTTTCAACCTCATTACAAATATATTGTGTCTATTTTATGCTCTTGCAGGATTCATTATCATTGTGTGTGTATGAAATATTTTTGTGAATACGATTTGCTAGATTGTGGAGAACTGTTATCACCCTCTCTAGTATGTATTTTTCTTCCATTTTTCACACATTGGAAATTTATTCTCATTCCTCCTTTTTTGGTGTATCATTGCTTTAGTGTAGGCATTGTTTTCACGCACTCTCTCTCCCTAGTCCCTTGGAAAGTTAGATTAGGATAAGATAGTTTTGCTGCATTAGAGTATATTGTGGCAAGTAGTTTAGGAGCAAGAACTAGCTTTCTCGGAGGTCTATATCAAATAGAAAGTCCCATAACTTTGAGATAGTACCCATGTTATCTGGTCACGATGTGAGCTCAAGCACATACACTTGTGCAAATCTAAGGGTCTCATGATTTGGTGATAACACCTAGCTCAAAGTGACTTGGAGAAAATGGAGTATAATTAACCTGTTTTGATTTAATTTTCCAAATTTATCATTGGAGGTTGTAGAGGACTCCTCCATGTTTTCATAAAGGTGCATTAGAGCATGTGATTGTATGTGGGCCCCACCTGAAAAATGCAAATTTATGAAGATATTTAGTTTGTGACAAAGTTATCCAAAGAAGGTGATGAATAAATTGACATTTATTTTATCCCTAGAGTTTTTCTATATTTCCATGATATTTTCAGATCATGGTTGAGCTTATAAATGGAAAAGTGTGCCTTATTTATGAAGACTAGTTTTTGGGGCAGTTTGGAGCAACTTGTGGTAAAAGTGGAATTGCAGGAGTGGCATGTGGAGTTAGACCTAAAATAATATTGTGTTGTGATCCTGATTCAGAGATATTTAAAATGATATATAAAACTTTTGTTTTTATAAATTATGAAGAAGTTATGATCTAATATTTGAGGGATAAATCTTGAGGATGTTTGGTTTGGCATGGTTTTGAGTAGCTTCATGAGGTAAGATGATTGTTTTGATTTTTCCATGATTTTTGAAGGTTTATAAGTGCTTAGAAAAAATTTATAAGGGTGTTCCATGTTGTTAAGTTTGGAAGTGATTTTGGAGGTGATGGAGCAAGTTGAGCTCAAGGCTAGTTCTTGTGTCCTAGACGGCTAAATGAAGTGTTTCAGAGATGGACTTGGTTAGAGACCTTACACTTTGATTTGGAAGGAAATGTAAAGTTTAATATTAATAGGATTCAGATTTATTTTCATTGTTTTAAATTTTATTTCATTAGGATATGATTTGATGAGTCATCCAACCTAGTTTATGAGAAAGAAGGTAATTGATTTTCAAGACAAGTTGCTCGGGCAAAAAGAATGAGGTAGATGGTGCATGTTTTTGATTGGATGATTCTTTATATCAGTTTTAAATTGAAGAGGGATGAATTTTTTTCCTATTGAAGGAAATTTTAGGTCTTGAAATTGACATAAAGGGTGCAAACCAGTTGAGTTTGTAAAACTTTTTTTGGGCATCTTAATTTGGTGAAGAGAAAAGTTGGTGTGGTTTGCACATATGGATATTTCATGATCTCTACTATGAATGGATGTGATCTACATGGATAGGGGTTTCCAATGATTTGTTACATTCCATATTTGAGATTTTCTTGGGTGGTATTGAGGCCCAAAGGTGAAGATAAGGTCTTGGAAATAATTGTTTTGTGAAGGATATGAGATTTCTTGAGTTAGTTATGATAAATTTTATTGTTGCAAGATAATTAACGACCATGGATGGTGTTTTTATGTCATATTTGACATGTTTGGTGAATTTGGGAGCTTTAATAATCATGGTTATGGTGTTTTTGGTTTTAGCTCATCCAAGTGATGGGGTTTTAAGTTGATTTTGAGCTTATTGAGTGCATTTGAGCATGGCCAACCTACATGGGTCAATTCTAAGTGATTTTATGAATTTATTGTTCTATTTTTAGTTTTATTTTTGAGATAATTTTTAAACACCGATCGATGGTTTTTTTGAATGAAAATAATCATATAAAATAAAAGTTTTGGTTCAAATGTGAGCTAGTTGAGCATATAGAGAAAATGTGACCTAGGTGAGGGTTTAAAATATAATCAAGGGCATGAAATCAGAGCTGGGGGTGTTTTAAGAATGTTATAGGGCATGTGAAAGGGTTTGAGTCCAAGACAAGTCATGAAAGAAGAAAAATAAAGTGAGTTGAGGAATGAGGGTTTGAAGGTGTGTGTGTGTGTGTGATCTGAAATTGTGATATACTTTAGTTGTGGAAGGCAAAAATCATATATCTTCATCTTCATATGGTTGAGTTATTGTTTGATCATCTTAGGGGTTGTATCCTCCTTTTGGAGTGGGTGCTTCACTAAATTAGGGGTTGGTGCTCCTTGTAGAGTTAGTGCTCCTTGTGAAGTTGGAGTTTCACTAAATCTCTTTTCTTTATATAATATAAGGATATTTTCAGTGGGTTTTATTCCACTTGAGAGTTTCCCACTTAAATTTGGTGTTCTGTGTATGGTCGTTTTAAGATTAATTAATCACACATATGGTTCATGGTTGATTGTATGGTTGCATAAATGATAATGAATGATGAATGTATAATGGAATAAAGTTTTAATATACTGATTCACCCCCCTAGTCTATTGTGCTTGCTTCCAATAATTGGTATCATAGCAAGTCCTTAAGAAGCAAGTTTAACAACTTGAAGGAGATCCTTTTAAAGCACAAGAAATGGGTAAGTCTTCAGATATTGAGGCTGCATTAAGAATGAAGTATGAGGTTTCGAGTTAGTGATTCATAACTTACAAGATCAGATCAAGTGTATGGAGATAGAGCATGGTCAAGCCATCAAGGGTTTGGAATTGCAAGTTGATAAAGTGACTAAAACCCTAAAGGATAAAGAGGAAACTTGTTCCAAGTATGAAGAAAGGTTGAAAGCCCTAGAAGTTGATTTAGAAGATGCATCTAATAGGTTGAAGATGTATAATAGGTTAGATAAGATCTCTAAATCTCTTGATGGGATCTTAGAGAATTTCAAAGAGATATAAATGGTAAAATAGTCCTAGTTTGTAAAGGAAAGTAAAAGGAGAATGATGAAGGAGCTGGACCAAGTTCTCAATCTGATGTAAAGGTGACCAAGAAGACTAATTTGAGAAGGTCTAACTTTGTTAGACAACCTAATGCAGCTAGGTATGGTGCTTCTTTCAATGGATATTGTTTTATTTGTCATGATTTTGGTCATAGAGCTAGAGATTGTAAAATATTTTTTCTAATAAATTTGAAACTCTTTTCAAAGGTGAATGTTACTCTTGTTGTGGATATGGTCACAAGGCTAAGGACTATGGTTGGAATCTAAGAGTGTATGAGTCAAGAGGAAAGAAGAATGGGATTTTTTTATTTCAAATGTCACAAATAAGGACACATTGTTATTTCTTGTCATCAAGGTGAATCTTCAAAGGGTAACAACAGGTTTCAAACTCAAAATAGAATAGTATTTAGGAAGAAAATCAGTATTATGAATGAATCCAAGTCTATCATATCAGATTCTAAGGATAATAAGATGATTGATCAAGAAAGTAAGATCAATAGAACTGATTCTTAGTCTAATATGCAAAGTATGAATTTTTTTGAATGGGATTCTAGTGCCATCAAAATGGGAGACACGTTCATCAAACCTAAGATAGATCTTGGAAGCATGTTTACTCTAGTTAAAGAAGATCATATGTATCTCAATGCTTTAGTGCATGAGAAGTTGAAGATGTTAGGTGTGTGGGACACTTCAAGGGTGATAAGGTATGGGATATGATCTCTCCATATGTTTTTGAGTCTGAGTTTCTTGTAGGTGTCTGATTTTTTTTCATATTATGTATTCTATGTTCAGATAAGTATATATGTTTGTGTCCTTCTATGCCTAAATTTATCAAGTTAGACATTTGTTTCTATGTGAATTTTTTTCAGATCAAGTCATAAATTTTTTTAATATTGGTAAATAGTTTTTGAAAGGGACTATACCCTTGTGTACAAAAGGAGGCCTAAAAGCCTGAATAAGAGAGAGGAGCAGAGAAGTGTATCAAAGCACAAAAGTTCAAAGAAAGAACACCGGCAAGCCAAAAGTGAGATCAAGTCATAAATTATGACAAGGTTAGTTTGAAATTTTTTGAAGGTCTGAGTTTATATCAATGTCTTGAGAAGTATAAAATGGTTGTCCTTGATCTAATATGAAATGTCATGAAATCATGAATTATGGTCTCTGTGTTGTCTAAGTATCAAGTCTTGAAAGAGTTTATTATGCGAGGTATTGTGTCATGATAAGTTGTTTTGATCATTTAAAATGAGAAGAACCTGTAAGTGTCAATGAAATAAGGTTTATCAATTTGAGAAAGGTATATAAAATAAGAGGATGTTGATTAAAAAGGGCATGTTTGAAACTCTTTAAGTTGATGCTCATATATTCATGTTCATAAAATAGTTTGTCTAGGTATATCAAGGTCAATCGAGTTGTATATGGACTTTAAAGTCTATAAGGTGGTTTAGACCTACAAGTTTCCCTTATGAAAAGTTGGAGTAAATAGTATATCCTCTCGATGGTTTGTGCCATGTTGATTCATCAAAGAAGATAATTTTGAACATAGAATCAAATGATTTGAGCAACATTAAGGTAGGTATGAATATTTGTCCTTTGATCTGAGGTTTCCAAGAATGTCACCAAAGATGGGTATATGTGTAAGAAGCCCTCAAAGAAAAAAACATGTCATGAATGTATGGTGATAGTTGAAAATATGTCTAGATATGGAATAATTTCATGCTTATAAAATTGATCTTGAAGATGAACCTATGGTTGAGGCCTAGTGCATAGATATGGAATCCATGAGAACCATGATTTCACTCCTAAGTACAAGGTTATGATCGACCAATTTGGAAGATCTATGTAAATCCTTATAGGTGTCAATACGTTGTGATTTTAGGATAAGATGGAATAAAAGAGGCCTTATGGCCAAGTGGAAAGGTGTAAATATTGTGCTCTGAGTTTAACATTTGTGAAGACATAAGCTAAAATAGAGGAATCAAGTTCCTATATGAGTATGGTGATTTGAATGATTTGTAGTAGTTGAGAATTGAAGAAAAATGACCTCTTTTATGGGTTTAAGAAGGTGTGTTGGTTCTTAGGCATCAAGGAATGATATCAACAAGCCTAAAATGAGAACTTAAGCTTAAATGAAGACCTTTGCAGATGTTTTACATGTCAAAATTGATTTATAGGGTGCAAGGTACATTCAAGTGTGGTCTTGAACATTGTATAAAGAAGAATCATTATTGCAAGGAATCAAGGGTGAGCTTAGAATGGAAGGGAGTGGTAATTTTGATCATCCATGATGTATTAAGTGATAATCAAGTGAATAATCTCTTGAAGCTTCATGTGAAAAATAGAGAAATTGGGTACTATAAGTTACTTCATGTGATGTGGCTCAAGTCTAAAAACCGGGATAGTGTGACTTGATAGATGGTCTAAAGGATGATCCATGTCTGATACTTGAGCTCATAAGTCATAGAGTTAAAAAGTGAAAGTCCTAAGTTGTGCTTATAAGTCAAAGGTCCGAGGGTTGAATGGTTATGCAAGGAAGAAGTGTTCATATGTACAGTGGTTTGAATTTATAAATGAAGCCTATGACTAGAGATGAGTGTGTAGCATTGTACAATGTAAGTCAGTCACAATAAGGTATCAAAGATGTTTGTGTAATATATTAAAGGTTATTTGTAGAGGTATGTGGTCATGGCTTACACTTCTTAAATCCACGATGGTTTGAAATGTTGAAAAAAACCTAAAAATCCTTAAGGTAAATGTTTATGCTTGATATGAGTTATGATTACATACATGTATTGATTGAGATTAGGTACTTTCAAGAAGTTCCTATAGCAAAAGAAATGAATATATGAAGTGGGATGTCCGAGCTATGATGATCTAAATTTCTCATCTGGGTCTTTATCTTTTTATTTCTCTAACTTTGTGTCAAGACCAAAAGACTAAGAAGAAGTGCATGAATGTTGTCAAAGCAGTATTGAGATAAAAAAATTGAATATACATCTACGAGTTAGAGTTCGATTGGGTTTTGAGTTTCAAAGGTACATAGATTATTTGGTTAAGAAGGTATGAGTGATAAATTATAAGTTCTAAAAAGACCCACATGTTGGGGGAGCCAATTCTTAGTTTCTATCTAATGCAAAAGAATACAGAAAGGCTGTGAAATCCTGAGGATGTTTCCTGACTACAAGTGTAGTCTACACGTCCAAGATGATCTATTAGGACAGGAAGGCCTATTATCTCCTTGACCATGTAAGGAAGGTGTCATCGAGTTGTAGGCAGAATTTTATAATGTTGTACGTTACCTTCAAAGGAGATATGGTAATAAAAAAAATTTAGAAGGCACTATAGTTTACTTTAGACTATAAGGGTATGCTACATGTGTATAAAGATCTCTCAAGGAAGGGGGAGCCTATGTTAGCCACAAATCAGGTATGAAGGAGGTTATAAAAAGGCGAGTATAGAAATGGGTGATAATTTTTAGGATGAGTGAATGTTTTGACTCGAAAAGGTTGCAAAAACAAGAAAAGAATACTATGGATATTTGAATAAGTGTCTCGTGGACTATGGTAAGTAGATTGAGCATCTACAAGGTAAGAACTCAAAACTTTGCATTTATTATTTTAGTTAATTGAGGCTATATGAGCCAAGGGGAATTTATAAGGAGATGATTCATAGTGTGCTTGGGCTTCTAGAGAATGTAATAGTTGGTCTAAAATGCATGAAGGTCTGATTTAGGTCCAATGGTCTCAAAAAGGTGCAAAGGTAGTATTGAAGGAAGATTTGGTGCTCTCAAGCATGATACAAGAGTCTAGATAGAGTGGTAAATCATAAATGAAGGCTAAATTAGAGTGCATATACTCAGGGGTATATTTATTAAGGATCATTACAGGTCCATGAATCTTCATATGTTACTTGAAGAAGTCAAAGAAGAGCAAGTATAGTCCAAGAGGGAGCCATTTGAACAAGTAACTCGGTTGTTTTACATCGTTTCCATTATGGCATGTCTTGTGTTCTCATTTCTCATGTTGTTTCATCATAATATACTTATGTCATAGATGTCAAAGGTGGGGAGAAGAGCATCAAAACATGAAAATGAGTTCTAGTAGGTGAGTTGGTCTTGTTAGTTGCCATTAATATTTCTTAAGATGGTTTCATCAATGACAATGGGGAGATTATTGGCCATTGTGTGTTTTTGTTGTCATTGATGTCAAGTCTAATTATGGAAAATAGTGTCATGAGGTCATGAGATTCTCCATGAGGTGTCAATCAAGGTAAAGTATGAAGGTTGATTGGTAGTGACAGGATTTGGTGAGTTGTCATGTTGTTCTCGAATTATGGTTCAATGTGCATACTTATGGTTTGAGTCCTCCCAAATGAT
The DNA here is from genome assembly GCA_018340775.1 of Taxus wallichiana var. yunnanensis. NCBI lineage: Eukaryota > Viridiplantae > Streptophyta > Pinopsida > Cupressales > Taxaceae > Taxus > Taxus wallichiana. The sequence goes on from CM031239.1 coordinate 343,541,737, forward strand.
TTGAAGGTTATCATGAGGTCAATTACATGGTCCATGAGGTGAGTTACAGGTGTTCATGAGTCTGTAATGAGTCATCATGGTCATTTCATGAGGTTATATGGTTTGAGTCAAGTCATTACATGCCTATTCCTAGCCCTGGAGCATGCAGAATGGTATGGAGGTATGAGTTTTGGAGCTAATCAGTCCTAACCAAGCATGGTAGCAATATGGTGATAGTGTACCTAGGGTTTATGATTAGTTTTAGGTTAGTTATCATATGTTTTGTGGTGTTTCATGGTCCTTGGGAAGAAAGAAGGTGAAGAATGGGAAAGTTAGCATACGTAAGTCTTAATGGATGGAGAGTTTCAGACCTATTTGAGCTATATGGTGAGTATGAGAAGTTATAGGATGTTTTCATGATGCTTCATAACAAGTTGTGGGTCATTCTGAAGAATATCTTGTAACATATGTCAGTTTTGGAAAAACCAGGTAATCTACAATGTGTTTTTGAAGCAAAAATTGACCTTATGATGCTTGTTGTGAGTTTTATGATTTGCATGGGGACCTATTATCTTTGGAATATATTTTTAGGTCATTTATAAATGTTTCACAAAAATGAGATGGTTTGATCGTCTAGTTTTTATGAAAGATCTTTAAGAATATAAGTTGCTTTGAAACCCTAGCTAAAAGAGACTTGGAGAAAATGGAGTATATTGATCCTGTTTTGATTGATTTTTAAAAAGAGATGATTGGAATTTGTAGAGGACTCCTACAAATTTCTAGAAAGGTGTATTATAACATGTGACTATATGTGGGCCCTAACTAAAAATGCAAGTTTTGAAGATCTTTAGTTTGTTGAAAATTCATCTAAAGAAGGTGATGAATAAATTGACATTATTTTTAGCCCTATATTTTTTATATATTTCCATTATAGTTTTAGTTCATGGTTGATCTTATAATAGAAAAGTGTGCCCTATTTATGAAGATTGATTTTTGGGGTAGTTTGGAGCAACTTATGGTAAAAGTGGAATTAAGAGCTACGGTGTAGAGTTTGGACTTCATTCAAGTTGTGTTGTGATTCTGGTTCATATATATTTCTTATGGTATATAAAAATTTACTTTTTTATAAAGGATTGAGAATTTATGACCTAATATTTGAGGGTCAAATCTGGAAGATGCTTAGTTTGGCATGGTGTTGAGTAGCTTCATGAGGTAGGATTATTGTTATGATTTATTCATGATTTGTTAAAGTTTCAGAGTGCTTAGACAACATGTTTAAGTATTTTCCATGATTTGGTTAAGTTTGGAAGTGATTTTGGAGGTGATGGAGCAAGTTGAGCTTAAGGCTAGTTCTTGAGTCCTAGAAGGCTAAATGAGCAGTTTTAGAGATGGACTTGGTTGGAGGCCTTACACTTGGAGTTGGGAGGAAATGTAATGTGTTATAGAAATAAGATTCATATTTATTTCTAGTGGTATAATTTTTGTTTTATGATGATATGATTTAATGAGTCATCCATCTCATTTGTACGAAAGAAGGTTGTTGGTTTTTAGATAGGGATTGCTCAAGTAGAAAGAATGAGGTATATGGTGCATGTTTTTATTGTATGATGATTTCTATTAGTTTTAGAGTGAAGAGAGATGAATTATTTTCCTATTAAATTACTTTTTATGTCTTGAAAGTGACATAAAGGGTGAAAACAGTTGAGTTTGTAAAATTGCTTTCTAGGAAGCTCAATTTTACGAAGAAGGAAGTGGTGTGGTTTGCACATATGGGTGTTTCATGAGATCTAGCATGCATGTATTTTATATAAAAGTCTAAGGTATTCTAATGAGTGGATAAATTCCATATTTGATATGTTCTTGGGTGGTCTTGAGGCCCAAAGGTGAAGACATGGTCCTAGAAACAACTGTTTTGTGAAGGATATGAGCCTTCTTGAGTTAGTTATGATAAATTTGATTGGTTCAAGATAATTAATGACCATGGATGATGTTTTTATGTCATATTTGACATTTTTAATGAATTTTGGATATTTAATAATCATGGTTATGGTGTTTGTGGTTTTAGCTCATTTATGTGATGGGGTTTTGAGTTGATTTTGAGCTTGTTGAATGTATTTGAGAATGGATGACCTACATGGGTCCATTCCAAGTGATTTTATGAATGTTTTTTTATATTTTTGAGTTGTATTGGTCTATATAATTATGAAGGACCAACCTATGGTGTGTTTGAATGAAGAGAAGCATATAAAAGCAAAGTTTTGGTTCAAATTTGAACTAGTTGAGCATATAGAGAAAATGTGACCTAGGTGAGGGTTTGAAAGCTGATCAAGGGAATGAAATCAGATTCGGGGATGTTTTAAAAGTTTTAATAATGTTATAGGGCATGTATACAAGGGTTTAAGGCCAAGACAAGTCATGATAGAAGAAGAATAGAGTGAGTTGAAGGGATGGGGTTTGAAGGGGTGTGTGTGTGAGAGAGAGCTAAAATTGTGATCTCCATCAGTTGTGGCAAAAAAAAAAATTTAGAGATCTTCATCTTCATATGGTTGAGTTAGTTTTTGATCATATTAGGGGTTTGTAGCCTCCTTATGGAGTGGGTGCTTCACTAAATTAGGGGTTGGTGCTCCTTGTAGGGTTGGTGCTCTACTAAACTAGGGGTTGGTGCTCCTTGTGAAGTTGGTGCTTCACTAAATCTCTTTGATTTATGTAATATAAGTATAGTTTTAGTGGTTTTTATTCCCCTTTAGGTTTTCCCACTTAAATTTGGTGTTCTTGTGTACTCTCTTTCCTTTTCTCTTGTGTATGGTTATTTCAAGCTTAAGTAATCACACATATGGTTCACTGGTTGATTGTATGGTTGCATAAATGATAATGAATGATGAATGTAAAATGGAATGAATTTTTAATAAACTGGTTCACCCCCTCTTAGTCTCTTTTTCTTCTAATAAACAAATTTACATGTCACCTTTGTGTACCTTTGATTTATCCTATATTTGTGGCCTCTTAAGGCCAATTTCCTAACGATGATCAGTTAACGTTATACTTCATTATGATGCTACATGTTGAGGTTCACCTAAACCTAAAGGTGATATTTTTAGACATCCCTACATATTTGGGTAGGGGCATGGATGCATTAGCTATAGGCGTGGATATCGATGGGAAGGAGCTCCTCCTATTTTTGACATGAAACAGACTTATAGATAGGCCATGACATTTCTTACCCAGCTTTCAGGATGTTGTTGCGCATATGATTCTGAGTTCCCATGAGGGTGTTATGGAGGTTCTTGAAAAAAATTCTCATGAGACCCAATTTATCTATTCTAATCATGTAGGTTAGTTACTTCAAATATGTGGTGTCGGTGGGCACGAATGTAGCAGCAATGAGGAACATAGCAAGTTATACGCTCATGCACATTTGATATCACCTACTGAGGTCGAGTTAGTTGTGGATGTTACAAAGTTGTGTTGGTTAACATGCATCATGTCTAGTGACATTTTTCACGCATATGATGTGATTACATGGGACCTTGGCATTCCATTATCGGGGTATTGGATTATTTGGAGCATAGTACTGTTTAGGGTAACATATCTTCTATTCATGGTATAGAGCATACTATTGCGAGATGGTATAGTTGGACCTCCTATTTTTAGGATTGTGACACCAGATGTTGAGCACTATTTTTTCGGTGTGTGAAAATTAAACCTTAATGTAGATTAATATTTTATTACATTATTACTTTACAATATTAATATTTAAATAGATATATAATATCTAGTGTTGACATGAAATATTGAACATGTACTTGTGTGTTTAGGATTTTACTCCAACGCATGCGGGTGAGTGTTATGATGCTTCCCATCCCAAAACATATTTGTACTTGAAATTTTACAACTCTTGAATGAGCCAAGCCATGATGCATTGCTTGATCTTGAAGGCATAAGTCTTAGTTCATTAGCATCATCTTTATTTATTGGTGTTGAGGTCATGGGTCATGCAGAGACATTTGTATGTGGTAGACCCATATATTTCGATACACATTCCACATAGGTATATGTATGTATGTATGTATGTATGTATGTATGTGTATATATATAGTTTTTATAGTGCGGTAGTATAGTTGAACAAAATAAACACAGTAATGGTCTATATTATTATGCTATTACAATGATTATTATATAGCCATGGAGGTAGGAAAACTACCTCCTACAAACAAGGAAACAATAACCATTTATAATATTATGGGTATAACAATTTAACCATCTAAACAATGTTACTAACTTATTATGTAAGAACTACTAATATTTTCCTAACATTCCACCCTTAGTATGAACATGGTAGAAAAACATTCACACATCAACTGCAGATGATCACCCCTGTGAAACATGTCCTACAATGTGAATCATGATCTTAATCGAAAGAAAGGCTCTCTCCTTCCATGGTTTTAAAGAGGCCTACTATAAACCTTGACGAGAACCAACCCCATCAATTGTCCACCTCGCATAGTTTTCTAGATCCTCATACAAACCCTTTCAAGATCCATGAACTAGCTTACTTTGGTGTTTTTGTTTTCCACTATTCTTGTACATCGGAGTAATTATATTGGAATCACTTCTTTCTTATTACAAAACTACACAATAGAGCATATACATGAAAGAGATTTCACATTACTTCCTATAAGAATCGTAATGTTCTTAATTGTAGCCACTTGTTGTTAATCGCGCCACTTGATCTCGAACAACATAGACAAATACCACTTCCTTTGGAAGATGCCTTTGGATTTATTTGTTTTGGGTGTAGAATGGAAATGGAACTTTGGTGTCATTTCCTCCCGTCCCCCTCTCCCCCGCCCCCCACATGATGAAATTTCCACACATGAACACTGAGAAGCAAATTGTATCAAAGTACATACTACTGATTGGATCTTTCTAGTTAGATCTTGTTGCACATGGTCACCATTACAAGTTAATGTATTCACAAGTGGGCCATCTTCCAATGAAGTAAAGCAGTCAGAGGATCACTTAAAGTAATTTGTGCTCCAACACAACTCTTTTCCAACATCTAGAACCACACAAAACAGGAACTCTAAAAAGAAACACACTACAAAAACTAAAAGTAAATATTCACACCACAAAGATGCCACCATAAGCGATATGTAGTAACATCGTTGGCATCGATGAGAGGTCATTGATTGACCTCCAACCGCTGATGCCTATGTCCTCTAGTTATTTTGTTGTTAAATTAGTTTGATCTAGCCTTGAGGATCTTTGAACAATTCACCCCCACAGGATGGATGTCGTATATAAGTGAAAATGCATCCAATTATTGAAAAGTGAAGAATTTTATTTTATTTCGACAATATCAAAAAATCATAAAATCACCTATATGACTTTGACTCTTTTGATAAACTCGACAATAATAAAATTTTAATTTTGATGAGTGATTTTGATAATATGAAATAAGAATACATAAAATTTTACCTAAAATTGTTTTCAAATGTAACTAAAAACATTTGAGACATATAAGTTTATGATTGACTATTTCTTGGGCATACCCTTACATCACGTAATACCTAGAAATACAACCAACCTACAACAAACTACTTATATTTTTGTAAAGATCATAAGACTATATGCAAACTACCTGAATCCATTTATTCATTGACAAGGGGACTATGCACGTGGCTCGCCAATCATAAAAATGGAAGATGATATTATTTCAGGTTTGAAAAGAACTAATGAAATCTTGAAAATAAAATCACCTCGTATTTATTTTTACACTTGGCAATTCGATCCAAACTGTTTTAGAGTCTCAGGGTGATGTGTTACCTCTAAAATGTGCTTGAGCCACTTGGTGAGTGGATAGCTCCTGGGATGGATGCAGCCGATTCACTGACAGAGATAATTTTTGAAAGGAACATGAGGCGAAGGAAGAGATGGAGTTTACTATTCTACGCAACATAAGAATAAGGGTTCAAATCAAAACTAGAGATCACATGCTTCTGCTTGGTTCTCATGCGCCTTTGCAAGGACTAGATACCAAATGAAACTATTACAAGCAACATATCCCTTCTTAGAGACTTGGGCGCAGATCCAGAAGTGAATGGGAATTATATTTCTCTTAATACATGAAGCCAAGAATTCATTGATCAAATTAGAAAATAATTTCTTTCTGTTGTGATCCAAATAATTCAGTCTGACGTGGAAATAAGGAATGATGGCTGAACCAGCGAGTACAAGATGCTTTAGATCTTTTTGCATAAAGATTCAATTTTCAACAGTTCTCCTCGTCTTTCACAACCGCATCTTTCTCCTTCACACTCTATTTATAATTGATGCATCGAATAGAAAGAATTCTCGGGCATAGCTGAGACTACATCCGAACACCAAATATCATTTGGAATGCATATAACCAAGGACCTAGAGATGCTCACAAAAATAATATAATAAACTATAAAAACTAGCTTGATAACCACTAATGACACAGGATGCAAAACTAATTGGAACTCTCATTAATCAGGGCAATCTTAAAATGTGAAGATGCCCCTCATAGGTTCTCAAAGGTATTTCATGCTCTGATGCCAAATGATGGTACAACAATGGAGTTGAACAAAATAAATACAGTATTGGTCTATATTACTATTTTATTACAATGGCTATTATATAGACATGGAGGTAGGAAAACTACCTCCTACAAACAAGGAAACAATAACATGTTTATAATATTACGGGTATAACAATTTAACCATCCAAACAATGTAACTTACTAACTTATTATGTAAGCACTAATAATATTTTCCTAACAGTTTTAGAGTTAATATTTAATCTAAATTGAAATTTGTGAAATTTATGTTTTATTCAAAAATTTTTTATCAACTTCTTACATTTAATTTATTTTTTTCACAAGGATCTACAGGCTAGAGATCTACACATAGTGTAAATAATCCCAACATTCGCCCACATATAGATACAGAGGTAATCAATTAAATAGTTGTATGATATATTCAATTATTCAAGAAATTGTTGTAGAATTTTGCTTATATTTTAATATGGTATGTTCTATATAGTTTTTATGTGTATATTTATTTTTATAAATGTAGGGTGTAGCAAAGCCTAGTGAGGGATTTTATACTCGCCCTAGTACACGGTGGAGACTATAGATGATACATACATTCATTTTCATGTACATGTATATAGTGTTTACACAAGATTTTGATATGACTCAGACATGTATATATATTTTTGGGACATTATTTATATATAGATATTGATTTTGAATATATGATTTATTGATATTGGGTGTTCAAACATTGTTAATTTCACATGTATTTTTTATCTATATATGTTGAAATTATCTCTATATTTAAATACATAAATGTGAGCTAAATATGTAACCTTGGACTCAAATAATTATACATAAAATAATATTCCATCCAAATAATTATAAAATTTGTTTATAATACATTAAAATCATTTAATCATTTTCTTAATTGCTCCATAAAATAATATGAGTAAAGAATAACACTCACTATCCTTTGTGTAAAGAGGCTTTTCTCTAACAAAGTGTACTAAACTGATGTATAAATTTGTTGATTAAAATTATATTATAAATTGCATTAATACATACTCTATGAGCTTGAAAAACATTTAATAGGTAAAATTTTATAGAAAAATGATGTTTTAGTGTGATACAAATCTTAATCTCGAAGATAATTGTTATAAATAGGAAATGCAAAATAGGTATGAAAAACAAGATAATGCTTGCATTAAGTAAACTTAATTTTGTACTCTTAGTAACTTTTGGTAGCTAAGTATAAATCTTTTACAATTTATAATCAGAATCAAATGAACATTGATGTATTCATTCTTCTGTCAAATTACACATAGATTGGTGTAAAAGACAACATAATTTACAATGATTAACTCAAGAATCACTTTTCTCTATGGATCATGTGGATATTATTGTTTATTGGGCATGAATTAGGTTAGATATGATATTTGAAAAGTTAAAATTGTGCATTCACTATATGCTTGTGCTATTGTTAGTGTTTGTGTTATTAGATTTACCATAATTTCTTGTCTAGTTTTTGTGCCACATTATTCTAACACTTGGCATCCTTAGCTAGTTTACTTCATGCTTTGGGTTAGACATTCATGTGTAAGTATGAGTGGAAGTGTCCACGAAGATAAATTCATGTACTTCAAAGTTCAATAAGGTATGTATAGTATCATATTTTTGTAGAGTCACAAAATGTCTAAAATTAAGCCAACAAGTGTGTGTGTGTGTGTGTGTGTGTGTGTGTGTGTGTGTGTGTGTGTGTGTGTGTGTGTGTGTGTGTGTGTGTGTGTGTGTGTGTGTGTGTAACGTTTTGTTTAATCAACACATGACTCAATTATTTTAATTTACACATCATAAGTTAGGTTGTAGACATTTAACGCAAATTAAAAGATAGTTAATTTTGTGAAATGACCGAATGTAGATACCATTGTAAGTGTCACAACATATGCCAAATGACATAATGTAGATACCATTGTAAGGTACATATATCTTAACTTAATTATACAAAATATAAAAATATTATACAATGGGTCATTTAAGTCCTAAAACCACATAAATATTGAACAATAAAGGTCAAATTCCTAGTAATTTCTTTTTAAAACATTATCAAAATCAACACACTATAAGTCATCAATAGTCATACCCCCATATTATGATTATTATGAATAAGAACTAAGTTTCAAGCTCATAAATATGAAGAAAGGGAAATATTTTTTTACAAACATTATAAGTCATCTACTAAATATTTTCTCCCTCCTCTAGGAATCAATGTTGTCATATTTAGTCATCCCAACATCCTAAGTTTAAATGGGTTTCTAAATCTAATAAGTTTATTCCACAAGATAAAAAATAATAAATAACTTATGTGCATTAGTAGTACAAGAAAAATCTAATGTGAAACCATAAATAATCAAAGGTCATCTAATAAAAACATTACATCCTCATTAGAAACATATATAATAAGAATATCTACACTATCCTAAGAGGTCAAATATTCCCTTTGTCTTTTCTTACCTACAAGCATTATAGTAACCCATATCATTAAACCAACTTCTATAGTAAACTTATTTGTACTAAAACCTTTGCATTTTATACCTACAAAGTCATCAATCTCTTGAATGTTTTTTTGCTAACTCCATTCTGAAAAGGGGCATAGGTCACATATCAAGATCATCACAATATGAGGAAAAACTACTTAGAACAAGCATAACATGAATTACAAAATAAGTGATGCCATAGTCAATTTTTCTACCATTATTAAGGGATAAAATTCTTACAAACACTTGTGTACTTTGTAATGTAAATGATAAAATTAAGAGTTTTATCATGTAATTATCTATTCAAGTAATATTTTTGTACCTACATTTTTAATATTTTACCTCTTCTTCAAGAAATTTTAATCCATAACATATAGGAGGAGGATAATTTTTAATTCATAGCTCAAGAAATTTTCAAATATTTATGCTAAAGTAAGAAATAAATTAGAGAAAAGATTCCATTGAAAATATATCACTATAATATAGTCTATATAATACCAAGTGGTTCATCTCATTGTTTAATGACCTATAAAATTTTGCCATGATCTTATATATATAGTCTCCATTTTTGTGTCCATGTGCATTCTTCACCTGATGCAATTGTAACTAGCAACTATGTGATGGGTGTAATGATATACCTTGTTGTTCATTCATAATCAACAAAGTGAATCCCACTTTGGAGGACTTTCACTTGCCGTAAATATGTTCCCTACACTACAACCAAGCCAATATAAAATTTTGTCTCCTCACTTATTATTTCACTTGTTAGCTTTGTTCTCTCTTTTGTGCAACGCAACAAGTAGTACTCCACTTTCTCAAGATTTCCTTCTTCTACAATGATTGCAAATACATCACCTACAACAAAATCATTGTACACACAAGTCACATAAAACAATATTCAATGATTTGTATACTATAAATTATATATTAATTCAATGATCAAAGACAATCCTTTTAAACAAAAAATACCTTGTTTAACAAGTCCTGATATGTGGTCATAATCAGGTGAAATCAAGGGCACATCTTCAAAACTATCATCCTCATCTGATCCATATGAATCATCCACAACTAAAGGAACTTGCTTGCACTCACCTACATAACCACGTTTTTACTATTCCACTATGTATATGATTTTTTCATGCATTCATAACAAAAACAAGAATAATCCCTTGTATAGATTGTCCAATTATTACTATCCACAGTCATCACATAGTACAAAGACCTCGAATTATGAATCCTTTCACATCCATGTTTTTTCCTTCGATTAATACCTGATTAATCATGTAAAATCAATAAATTTTAGCAAACATCAAAATTAAGAAAAATAAATTTACATGTACCTAAGTTTATGTGTAATTTTTAATCAATTTCACATCAAGATACATATGTTATGCACGTACATTTTATCTCTCAAAACAATTTGTTTGGGGTCATATGTAACTCTCATGTGAGGATTCTTGAATTGCAAAATGTTTCCTACACTATTCAACAACAGTGTGGCCATTAATCAATTGATCTCCCCCATAATCAAATCTTTATTTCTTTAAATCACTTTTGATGCATGTACCCACACCATCATGTTCTCCCTTCCCATGACCACTATAAGAAAAACTCCATAAATGAGGTATTTTGATATAAATTTTATAGCAAATAAGTACAAAAAAATGGATAGAGGATTTGAACTATGATGTGAAACCATCTGACCAAACAAATTGTTGATCTACTTGTATTCCTCGTTGATTAAGATATTAGAAAAAAATGTTGTATGAAGTGGGTGTCATGTTCCTTATCATCACTGATATAGAAGTGATACTCCTTAATCACTCACTTCTCATATGTACTTTCAACACCATCCAAAGCCAATTTTGCATGCCTATAAAATACATGAACCATGATGGTAACCTGATTAGTATGATAATATTGTGTTTGAATCTCTTTTTGATGAGAAAATGAGTAATTCTCAGCAAAATCAACCACGAACAATATGGAACCAAGATGGAATGTGTCTCTATTGGTATTAAATTACATAGCCTACCACTTTTTATAGTGAGAATGTTTTATGTAAGGACTAATCAAAATTCAAAAACTATGCATGAATGTTGCAACAAGGATTTCCTCTTCTACCAAGTCCAACCTTATTGCATTCTTTCCAAATCTTGTTGAATATTTTATGTATTTGAACCTACAAAATAAATAAATAATGGAAAACTTATTATATTCATTTTCAATAAACATTAAAATCAAAATAAAATATGTACATCCAAATTTAAAATTAATTAAATTTTATTTAAAATGATCACCTCTTGCAAGTCACCATTTGAACTGTGTCCAATTCTTCATTTGTTTCTAGAAATATTTTCAATTCCCCACACTTGTCACAAACACCTTTGATGCAATCCATAGGACCATCCACATTATCATCAAATATTGTGTAAAGAATTAAAGCTATGAATTCACTCACATGTCTAGGGGGCATTTTCTGGACCATTTGATGCTTCTTGTAACTTTCTATACACATGAAAAACATATATATTGATTACATAAATTAAATCACATCTCATATAACAAAATAATCATTTCTAATAAACCTATAAATGAAATCACACTTCAATATGTAATATTTTTGTGTACCTGATAGTGATAATCAAACTCGACATGATAACAAAAACAACATGTTTCAAGGACTTTATCTACTCACACATACCAAGGCTTCAAAATCTCAAACATTTGTTGCCCAATCTTAATATGTGGATGTTCTTATTTAAACCTGATGTACATCTCGTGTTGAGTTATTTCTATCCAATGTTTTGGATGTTCTTCATACTCATTGTGACCTATCCTGTGTTTTAAAAAATCCCTCACATTTGGAGAAGAATGAGTCCTCTCACTCAAAAAATCAAAAATTCCTTCACAATATTATTCTCAATTTTATCAGAACGCTGATTTCTACACATTAGTGCCCAATTTTCTTCCACAGTAGAATCATCTAATGTCTTCTTCCTCTTCGTATACCTATTGATGGTCTTTATAGAAACACCCAAGTCTTGATAAATAATGATAATATGATGATTCTTTGTTGTATCTTGTTGTCGTGAGTTTTTTCAAGGGAAAAAATCACACCTGAAAGCATGACAACCATACCCTACAGTGAAATTTTTTTCTTGAAGGTCATCCCGAACCCTCCTCTAGATCGCCTTAATCCTGTGTCGGACCTATACCATCCTTCCAAGTATTCCAATGTGTTATGTCTTTGTTTCCATAGGTTATTTAGGGATATCTATTATATTTATGTACCTTTAAGACAAGATCTTTTAAGACAAGCTCTCTATAAAGCTTTAGGAAAGGTTATTCTCTAGTCTTCTTGAGGCTAGTACACACCCCTCAGAGTGGGCGAGAGACTCAAACTCATCAAGAAGGTGTATCAGAAATATGATAGTGTTATGAAATTTATTTTGGAAGAATCTGGGAAGTTTCAAAAGTTTTGGAGAACAGTTTCAGCAAAAGTGGATCCTGGAGGGTGAAGCAATGCACAGTTCAAAAACAGCTCCTAAGCTTTAAAAATCAATTACGAGAGCTCGTAAGGAGTTAGGATCCAAAAAAGTATCTTCATAAAGATAATTCATATCCCTAAAGATGGTGGTCTAACGTTTTACACAACACTCGGGTGGTTACGTCCACGTCTAATTTCATAATGCACAACCCCGAGCCTAAAGAAAAATCCTATTTTTTAAGGGGTTGTAGGAAAAATAAAGGGATTATACCCCACCATTTTTATATAAGGCCACTTTCATGCAATTTAATATAAGTTTCAAAAACTCTACCGGGAACTCAAGTTACGACTTTGATAAGTTAGTCAATTTTAGGCTTGAAAATTGAACCAATCGAAGAGTGGTGCACTTTTGTGCACCAACTGTCCCAAATATTTGGTAAATTTGGTGAAAAAAATTCACCTTACTCTCATTTAAGCCCTTGGACCTCGATCTGACCATTCTAGAGCTCCTTTTGCCGACTTGACTTAAGCCCCATGCATTGATTTTGAGCCCTCGGCTCTGTCCTGCACGCAACACCACGTGGACCAATGGCAAAGGGCACACTTTTGTGCACAAATGATCCCAAATTTTTGGGATGGTTGGAAAACAATAATTCCCCCTCCTATTTTGTTCCTTGTTCACCCCACATGACCCGTAGCAAGTGTTTAAGAAGCTCATTTCTAGTTCCCCTCTTCTTCCTAACTACAAATCACAATGCGACAAGTGGCCCACTTTGGGAAGGGGGTGAAATTTTTACACCAACCATCCCAAATTTTTTGGATAGTTGGGAAAATAAATTTATCTCCTTTATAAGTTGTGAAAATGTGTAATTTTTAGTTTATATTGTTTCTTCCAAAGTGGTACTTACACATACGCTCATATAAACCATCATTGTCGAATTTTCTTTCTTCCTCCATTTCTACCACCTCTCGAACCTTTTTCATTGCATATTCTATTCATTTACCATCCTTACCCACTAATGCAACATAAAAAAACAATATTTTTTAGCCAAAACCATGTCAGTGTTGCCAAAAACCCTCATGGTGAAAAATGAAGATTTTCTTGTAACTTGCAAAACCCGGTGGTGAAACTCAGTGAAACTTTGGGCATATCCTCCTCCCTAGGTGCCTTGAATCTGAATGAAACACAAATTCAAGAAAATTCCTTTAATTTTAATGGCATCCATCCAAAAAAATTCCCTAGAGCATTCTTTTGTCATTTGCCATCAATTTGGGAAGTGTTTTAACTTGAAAATTTGAACAAAGACCTCGTATCAAAAGCATAGAAAAATGAAGGTGATTTTTTGTCAAACTAACATGGGGATGTTCATATTATAAAAATAGTAAGTGCTGCTGGTTCACACTTTCCATTTTTAGTAAATTTCCTAAAAGATTAAAAAACCTGCAGAAGAGGAAACATTCAAAATCACAAAAACTGAAAACCATGGCACACAAGCCAAAAAATGAAGAAAAAAAAATCAAAAAAAAAAAAAAACAACTTTCTAGAAATAGAAAGTGCTTAAAATTGTCCATAAAACATATTTACAAATTCTCTAAACATGGTAAATACCCCTCAATACTTATATCAAGCCAAAAAAGCAATCTTTCTGAAATAACTCTCTCTAATATTGATGGCTAAAAATAGAAAGTCCCAGTGTTGAATGCAAAAATTTGTAGTAGGCCCAATTTTAAGAGATCTCACTACCTTTTTCATCCTCTAAATTTTTCAAGAAGTTTTCATAGCTCAAAAAAGGTATTTCATCCTTCACGGAGGTCCTGAGTCATCAAATTTGTGCTCGGGAGCAAGATAGAACACCTTGCAGTCGCAAGTGGTAGAACCAGGGGACATTGTACAATCTAATAAGTATTAAGAAGGGGGTCTAAGGATCCATAGATCATCATTATAAATATTTTTCTAGGTTAAAATCATGTACTCTCACCTTAGTGATTTTATTCAAAGTGAACAAGGTCAGTGAGCTCGGCAAGCTGGAAGAATTGGTTAAGTGAGCCAAGAAGAGTTGGTTCGTTTAAGCTTTCCAAGAGAAGAAGAGGATATTCATAGCAGTGTATATTTCTACATAGGCCTTCAGATATGTATTCTCAAGGGTTATATCTCCCCCAGAGTGATCAAGAGTTTCCCCTATGACAAGCTTCGCATGCACTCCAGAATGGCGAAATCGTGGTAACTCCCAAAGAGTCATTTCCATGGATTTAAGAAGTGCTTGAGAGTGGGCCAAGAACAATGCAAATCCTTTCCATTCCTAGTATCATGGAAATCTCCATAATTTTAAATCCTTAGTGAATAAACAAGGCCCAGATAGCTTCATGCTTCTTCATTGGCACCTTAGGTAACCAGTATGTTAAAGTTGTTAGGCCTAAGACCGATAATCCCATGGAGGAAATGACTCCATCTGATTATGAGTTGACCCACATCTCATTAGGTAAATCTTCTCATAAAGGTGAAATTCACCTCTTCAAATAATACAATTCATATTTTCTTGCTCGATTTGAAGAATACAAGCAAACCATTGTGTAATTGGAGGAACATGTAAGATATCTCAGTGCATATGTTCAACCCTTCTCAGGGGCTGAATCAACATCTCCCCTTCCGATCAAATATATCCCTCCAATCATCAATATTAACCCCAAGGAAATCAATAAATTATGTGGATACTTGATGTGGGGAAATCTTATGAAAAATGGATTGAGGAAATCATCGAGCAAGGCAAGGCATTGTGTCCGGTCATCGTTTGTCTCATCTAGCCTACTCATGAAACATTGTTTGAAGCAAACAAGATGGAGGAGTTTGCAAAATAGGTTAGTCATTTGGAGGAGTAAATCCCACTTGTATCTAAAATGAGTTTTTTATTCTCACACCCTCGTGAGAAAGGAAGTTTTTGCATCAATTTCTAAATACTTTCCCAGGTTTGGATCCACATCATGGATGCATGATATGCAATTCTCAAGAACACCATATACGAATTGGAATTTTATAGATGTCAAGTTTCTATAATCTTAAATGAAGTCTACCACTGTGTTCAAAGGTTTGATTTCCCTCCACTCAATGAGGACTCGTCATCAGAGGAGATCATCATTACATTTCAGGTGATGGTCAAGAAGGAGGTAGGTGACCCTCTTTCCTTCAATAAAGACAATCTTAAGTCCCTAGCTAGTATCAAGAGTTGCATTACCACAATTGCAATGGATCACGAAGGATGGATTCATCAATGTAAAAGGATCAGTGGTTTCCCTGAGACATGGACCAAGGTGTTGGGATGTGTTTTCATTCCAGGGGAAGATAAGTTGACAGTTGTGATAGCTCAATTCAACAAAGAATTCAAGGAAAAGGAACTCGTCCAGAGATCCACCATCAAGAGGCATGATTTAGTAAGTTTCATCATCGTAAGGAGCTTCTTCATTGAATATGAAAACCTATTCCTTCCTCTCCCTTTCTCCTTCTTCTTTCTCTCCCCTTTATAACTCTTCATTGGGCATAATCATTTTATTTTGTCTCATTCACTTAAGTGACTTCATAATGTAATATTGTAAAATTCCCTTTAATTTATAAAAAGGGAACTTATTTCTCACTTCTTAGGAAGGTGAAAAGTCACGAGTTGAATGAGACAATGAAGAGTCATGTGGGGGTAGGCAAAGAGTCAATTCACATTGCTATAAATTGGGATGGCTTCTCCATTCCAAAGGATCCTAAAAATTTTGGTACTTTGTGGCAATAGTGGATTGTGTTTGTTGAACTTTGTGTCATCAATATACATGAAATAAAGCTACAATTTCTTCCACTTTCTTATTTTCCTTTGTTTTGTACAACTTGTGTAAATTTCAATCAAGGAATAGAGTTTCTTCTTTCTAAGATGTATGAATGTGTGCAAATTTGTATGCATGGTTTCCTCTCATCATTGACATAATAAGCATAGTTGTTATAAGCATCTTGTGTTTCTTCCACTTCTCTCTTTTATGCACTTTGCAAGCATAGTGATGCAAGGGCTTTGTATCTTGGTAGATGAATATGAGAACTTGGTATCTAGGTTTTTCCATATCACTAGATAGCTTCATTTTGTTTTCCTCTATATTGAACGTTGAACTATTCTGGTTATTGGGTGTGAGCTCTGCAGTTGTCCTACTCATGACATTAATCTTCCTTTCCTAATTTCTATCCTTCCCTTCATTGTTGTAATTATCTCCTTGTACCTATACAAGAACTTTTCCACAAGCTCAATCGAGTTTCCTTTGTGATCCCCAACCAATTTGGCCACCGACATCATTTATATAGGATTAGGATTAGTTTACTTTCAATCATGGGAGTTGTACCATTTAATGCGAGAGGAGTAGCCCCATGAAAGTTGGTGGAGACACCTAATTTTCCATATCAAATTTTTTTCCCACCAACATATCTTCACTTACTGATTTGAAGTTAATATTTCTTTGTAAGAAATACTCTTACCACCAAACCTAGTTTTGGTACCCACTAAACTTATTCCTTTAGACACATTCACAAAAAATTATTGTTCTAATTGTTGTGACTTTCCCCATCCAAAATCGACACCCAAAAATTGTAATGTGTCCTTCATATCAACATGATTCAAGAATGAAACCAAAAATGTGCTCTAGCAATTGTAGTCAAATTAGCAAATTCACTATATAATCTCTCAATAGATTTTGTTGTTTTCTTTCTTGATAGTGGTTCTTTTTGGGCAAATTCTTTTAATTTGTTGAAATCCATCTTCACCAAGTGTTTGAAATTTTTCTTGGGAAGTAATTTCATAACTTCTATTATCAAATCAACATATGATTTAGGAGAGGGGGCCTTCTTTCTGCATCATTTGTGTCCATAAACATTGCAAAAAAATTAAAATACATGATTACACCATTCATGAATGATTTAAAATATATAGAGCTTGTTTTGCAACATTGATTAATTTTTTCTTTAGTCTTCTTATTGTCATGCATATATCCTTTAGCTATTTTATTGGAATGTAGATCTAATAGATGTAGATATTTTCTCACCATATATTATCATATTAGCTATTAGGAGATTAGTCTCATAGATTTTGACCATTTGGCATAGTTCTTACAAGGATATGAAGCTAGAAAACATGACTTTTCCCTATGTTGTGGGATAAGAATAGAAACGAATACTTAAAGTAAAGTAAAGTAACACAATCCATATACAAAGTGAACAATGCATAAAGATGATGTTGTGGATCAGTCTTGCCATCACATATTTGGGTACAAAAAATACATGTCATAAATGATAAATATGTATCTCAAGGGCTAAAGGATGGTCAATTAAACCAATAAATCATGTATTAATGTTGGATTTTCCTTGTGGAAAAGGTTATAATTGAGCTTGCATGTCATGCATATGTTGAGAATACAAATTAGGAAGAGGATTTACAACAATATGTATGTATAGGGCTAGGTGTTACACTAAAATACATAGGTTTTGTAAGAGTAGGCATGGTAATATGAGAAGTAATGTTTGATGCCCCCATAGTAAGAACATTATATGTATGAATTGGTTGTGCAAATATACCTTAAGGGTGAAAAATGAAACCCTAGGTTGTGAAGTTCAAAGAATAAAAAGGATTCACAAAAATGAAATAATAAATTTATATTTAAGGGCCTAAATATGATTACTAGTTGTATAATATAATCTAGAAAAACATGATGATAATCTAAATAATTCTAAATTATGTATTTAGATCATGTCACAAGATATGTGATAGATTTATCAATTAAATTATAGTTAAAAATCTAGGGTTATAAATATATTACTATGCACTAGCCTTAGAATTTGTGATGGTGGATTGAAATTAGAGGTAGAAGATGGGTAGAGTGTCATCAAGATGGTTGTAAAATATAGGGAGTTAAAAGTGTGTATAAGATATGTTTGACTGTAGAAGGACTTTATGGCCAAACCTATATGATAGGCTATGAATTTATCCTATATTTTTTCAAGCTAAAATATTCTTTTGGGATATGGTTCTCTTGTGTTCTTAGAGTAGTTTCTTGCATCTAGATCAATGTGATGATAGTTTTATGAGTGGATAATTATTCTCCTCCCTCATTGACCTAAAAATTAGTTTTCCATCATTTGTATTAGAATGACCTCACCATACCCTTGTTGATGTGATTATCCCTATGTACCAATTCTTTTAAGAGGGATTAAGCCACACATAGGTCTCCCAATTCTCTAATTTGAGATGGAGAGTGATACAAAAAAACAAAAAAATAGATCCCTTGATTTATCCCTCACACTTGGAAATTAACAATTGGCTTAGTTTTAACAATTGGAATGTAACACATGGGCTAACCAAGATAAACTATGAATTTGAAAATATGATAGTTAAAAGTAAAAGGGATGGGTTCATATCATGTCGATAGGTTCATTAGTTGATCTTTTCTTGGGTCCACAAAATTTTTTGAGGTAAAGTTGGAATTAGCTTTGAGATAGGGGATAGTTTGTATATTTATTATATAAAGTGTGCAGTGATTCCTAAAGTGCTAAGATGGAGAATAGTAGTGACCTAGTACATATGAAAAATATTTTGGTACTACACAAAGGTGTAGGGTTTCAAAACCTATGTCTAAGAAATGGTGTGAGGTCTTACTAAAATCCTAAAAATGTAAGAGTAAAGGTCAATCCTAAGAGTAAAGGTAATACTAGATTCCTAAGGATAATCAAAAATAGATAAAAAACATTACACAATATTTGAGGAGATACAATGAGAACATTCTATTTGATTTTATTAGGTCAACCTATGACAATAGATAGTTTATAACTACTCTAATTTTAATGAATTCCCAAAAGCACCACCAAATTTATTATGAATTACCTCACTCAATTTTAAAATGTGTTCCTATATATATAATCACCACCTACTTACAATATTATCTCTCAACTATATGCTACCCATGTGAGATATTTTTAAGTCTCCTATATTAAATGTGTAATAATATACTATATAAGATCAGGCCCAAATGTTATTTAATTGATTTACAATCATAACACAACTCAAAGAAACTTGAGTTCTGTCAATAAACAAAATTATTGGTTAGGTGAATATTTTTATCTCCTTTTATGCAACAAACAAATGTGAATTCAAACTCTTACACTCTTGAAGATCATACACATGTGTCATGTACACAAGAATGTGAACCAATCTTCTAAGTAAATCCCTATGTGTTCAATCAAACAACCTCTAATGTATTTTGGGTTTCAAGGGTAGATGTTCACCATCAATATGAACCTTTGGTGATAACATGAACTTGTAGTAATGAATTATGTGATACCTCACATGAATACAAAGGGTGGCATAATGTTTTTAATTGTATGAAATATCTGGTCTTGCACCAAGTGCTTAATTATTGTACCAATAATCTAAATCATTATGCCACCCTTCTCAAGTTTTATGTATGACGTGGAGATGTCATGATGAATTTATTGAACCTCAATTCTTGTTCAAATATTTTGTTGTTATTGAATTTTTTTCCTTACACTCGTAAAAACTTTTAAAATATGTTTTAAACTCTATAAGATGCCAAAAATGTATTGAAATCCTCTGGGTATTCTACAAAAGTAATATTATGAAAGCATGCAAAAAACTATTATACAAATGAAATATTAGGAGTGCATGGTTGTGAAGTTGAAAGGAAAAAAATATTTGTATTACTTGTTGAATTTATTGAAGTGGTCACATAATTTGTATGTAGAGTATCTTTATAAGATTAATGTTAGAGTTGATCATAACAAAATGGATTGTGAGAAATTAGCGTAGTATATCAATACAATAGCGTAGTATTTTTTGTGTATAGAGGTTGGACATACGGATTTTGAGTCTCCATATGGACATAAGGATGATGGAAAGAATGAGGATACACTTGTGTGCATGTTTCATGTATGTAGAAGAGGAAGTTAAAGCTCTAGAGCATTACATAGATGAACATGAGCTAGGTGAATTAGTACTCATAATGAAGAAAATAATAAGGTTTATTAGATGAAGATAAGAGATACAAGGAGATAGGAGACCCATTATTCACACAAGATACACAACAAGAGGAATGTGTTGCATGGTGGTGATAAAAAAATGATAGCATAAAAAAATTGGTATTTGTGAAGATGATATGGAAGTTAGGATTGGAATGGAGACCGTATCGAAATCCTTATCTAAAAGGTGACATGGTTTATGAAAGGAATAACAATCATTGTGAAAAAATAATGTGAATTAGAGAAGAATATTGGTCAACTTAAGGATAGAGTTCTATGGGATATCTTATTGATGGATGCATGCCAAGATGTTTTACGAAGACCTTTGAAGTTTGAATATAAAAATATATAGGATTAATCAACAACTCAAGATTAAAGAAGCATCCAGGAGATAGCTCTTGATCATTCAAAATGTGGCTTCTAATAATTTTTTAGGAAGGCAACCTAACTTAACATATATTTTATATTTTACATAGGTGTGAATGCCAATAATTTATAAGCATGGAATGTGACAAATGATATGTTATAAATAACCATATTTTTTAGCCCTTAATGATAAAAGCAATGATCCTAATTTATATGAGGTGTGATCTATAAACTATGAAAATATATGATAATATGAGTCTAACACACATGTTATAATTTGAGGTATGACAACATGTCTTGAAAATATGCAAATCTATGATAATATGAGGATTTAAAATTATGTGAAAGCTAGAGTTTTTGGTAGGAGGATAGGTTTATAGCCAAACTTGTCGAGGGATACCAACCTTAGAGTTAAAAACACAATACTAATCATAAATCGTATTCTAAAAAACACAATACAAAATCAAAATACTAATTGGATATTGTATTTATCCAATATTCTTCTATCTAGAAGGCGTTTTAAAGCTAAAACCTCATATTTACCCTAGATGGAAAATTTTACAACCCTGGACGATTTAACATACATATATATCAAAATAAAATTATGATATCAAGGGTTTTAAGTGTGTATGTACCAATGTTTCCTTGTTTAGTAGCCTCTTCTGTAGCCGTCTCTCTCTTTTTGTCTCTCCCTACGAATTGATCTTCTAACATGCTTATCTTCTAGATTTGCCTCGCTATATTTTCTCTTGTTATTCTTCTTATTTCCCATGATTCCTCCACTTCGATAATTTTCACCTGCACACACAAATTGAGCTAGATCTGTATCTAAGGATAAATTCAAATGAAAACTATACACTTGTAGCTCTTATTATATAGAAATATTAATAGATTAGGTTATATTTAATTAGATGTTTTACTAACTTTAAAACGATCACTTTCGTAGGGATCGTTTGGTTTGTTTCCCCATTACTTGCTGAACTCTCTTGAACGCTCCATTCTCGAGTTTCAAAAGCATTCCTGGCGATTCCTCCTGCCAAGGGCTCATTTTGTTGCTGCACAAATGTTGTCTCCTCAAGTTTCCCGGTCTCCCATCCTCCCCTAGCTCGATTCCCCCTCTGCCGGGCTCTGCTGCTGCCAGCCCTATTTCTCCTTTCTCTGCCCCGCCACATGCTGCTTCGCCCCCTTGCCGGCCGTTCAGGCATCTTCTCCCATTCCCCCTTCTGTTGCTCCCACCCCCACTTAGCCTCTTCCTCGAGGAGACCGGTTACCAGGGCTTCTAGGAAGCTTAACCTTGAGACCCTTGCTGTGGAGAAGGGCTCTCAAGAATTTGAAATTGCTCATGACCTCCTAAACATCAGCAGTGCCAGCCCCCGGGAAGTGCAATTGGAAAGCCCTTCAAGAAGGCTGGAAGCCTTAGAGGCTGATATGAAATTGTTGAAGGATGAAGTTAAAAACTTGGCAAAACGAGATAAAGGAAAAAGGAAAGAGGAAGGAGGAGGAGGGAGGATGTTGGAAACTGACCAAATTGAAGATATCTATAAGAAGTTGCACTCCTTAGACTCCCACTTAGGGAAGGCCAAAACTCGACATGATTACAACATTGCCATCTTTAGGGCGATTGAGGAGTTCATTGAGCAACACGTCAAAAGTGTCTCCAACCTAAGCGGAGTTCCGCAACTCTTTGGGGGAATGATAAAGAAAGTAAGAAAACCATGGAGCAGCTGGATTATAATGACGCTGCCCACATGACTACTTTGGGTATGTTCAAATCCTGAAGAAGAATATCAAAACCATCATTGACAAAGCTACTAAAAAGTAGTTGTAGATGCTTCTCATTGTCCTTATTTATTTTTTTGTTGTTTTTGCGGGCCCTCTTACCGCTTTTTGCGGTAATTTTGTTGTTTTGTTTCGTCTTGGTAGCTATTTTTGGCTACTTTGAACTTCATTGTAACATTTAGATTCTAATCATTTTCTCTCTGGTTCTCTTGCTTATTAAGCTTCTAGGCCTTCTTTTGTAAACAAGGGTATAGTCCCTTTCAAAAACTATTTGCCAATAATTTAAAAAAAAAAAAAAAAACTACTATTATAATTTTTAAACAATTTAAATCTAATATACAATTATTAAATTTTTGTAATGTCTTTTTAATAAGTTTAACTAGATAAATATCATTATGTTTTAAATTTAATTTAATTTATATATATATATATATATATATATATATATATATATATATATAACACTTTTTTATTTATAGTTTTTAAAAAATAGATTTAAAAATAATATACACTTTTGATTAAAAGCAAACAAAAATAAATTTAAAATAATATGAAAAACTATATTTTAAAATTATAATTTCAATAAAATTTTGAATCTAAAAATAACATAAAAACAACATTTAAAAACTATGCTTTCAAACTATAATTATTAAAAAACAAATTTTAACTTTAAAACTAAGTCTAAAATTAAATGTTTAGTTGGTGGTGTTTAGGTGGTGGAGTAGGCAACAAAATTTGTGTTTTGGGTGTTCGTCCCAAATGGGGGTTTTCCCGAACCCCCTTAGTTGGATCTGTATAGCATATTTTGGCCCTTAATCCATTTGGAGGATAATTATAGGCCAAAATGTGCCACATAGATGTCATGTATTTAGGTTTAATTAATTAGTTAAATTACAAAAATTTATACCAAAATACAAGTTTTTATTACCTTTCTAAAAATATAATTTTTATTTTTAAAAATATGTTTTACTATTTTTTTTTTTTTCCAATGTATGGTATTTTATGACAATCAGTAGTACACTTTCAACATAATTTGAAAATAGTAAAATATATCCAAAAATTGAAAAAAAAATTACTATTTTTGAAGTCTTCTTCATACTTATGAAAAAAAAAATCAATTTCGATATAAATATGGAAATATATTGTCATAAACATATGTACGCCCTTAATCTAAAAATATCTTCACTAAAAATTAATTAAAATATATGTAAATAAAAAAATGCAAATTTTTCAGGCACTCAATATTCAAATCTAGAACATATATCTAAAATTTCATGGTGAAAAATAAGTTTTCATTAAAAAAACGACATCGACACATTGTTGCTCTATTATAAAATAAGAAACATATGAATAAAATTAAGAAAAATATCATATTTTTTTATGTAAAAAAACAAAAATTTACATGTATTCTACACTCTAAACACAACATTTTGTTTGTTA
Organism: Taxus wallichiana var. yunnanensis; assembly: GCA_018340775.1. Taxonomy (NCBI): domain Eukaryota; kingdom Viridiplantae; phylum Streptophyta; class Pinopsida; order Cupressales; family Taxaceae; genus Taxus; species Taxus wallichiana. Next base: position 343,565,928 of record CM031239.1, read on the forward strand.
GTGGAATTTCATAAATGTGCACAGTTTTGTGACAATTACCTATGGAATTTCAATGAAACTGAAAAAATTGTGTTTATAAAGGTACAATAATTACAAAAAGTGGGACATACTTATATGTTTTTGCCCTTAGGGGATAAGTTATGTAGGATCCCCTTCCCGATTCCTTTATTGTCTACATCCTATGATTTTAGGCCCTTAACATGTTTAATTTCATTCATATATTCAATATCCATACAAATACAAAAACTTAAAATATTCATGAAATACAAAATCACAAGATGTATGTGACTTATTTTGTTATTAAATATATTTATACATTGATGTTATCTTTCTTTAGCACTTTACATATCTATTTATTTATGCACTAGACCTTAATGGTATATATGATTTATTTAAAGGATAAACATTTTCCACACACACACACATGATTCATTTCTCCTTAACTTTATATACTAGGGTAAACCTTCCACATTGGTGGCATGCCTTCAGAGAGAATTTTACATAAAACATTATCAAGTTATATATTTTGCATCATTTTCCATTGACGACATAGATTCATTTAGTAGATATCTTATGTTGACTTATACCTTATGACACATGATTTACTCTAGATACTCTATTGTGCTACACTAAATGACTCGGGGTTCACTTTAAGACCCCTTACGAAAATCCAACCTATATTTTCTTTGGTGAATTGTAAAAAATGGGTTTCGTATTGATGGAAAATATGGGGAAAATGTATATAGTGATTCGGGAGAATCATATATCCGGGAAGAGGGGAGGCGGAACTAGGGTCGTCGTCGTGGGCATATAGGTGCCAGGAAAAAAGAAAAATTCATGCGACTGTACGGACACTCGACTACACAGTGTCCACTCATATCAGGCGTCTGCACATATACGGAGTATGCAACCATGCCTCCATGCGTTGGCATATGCAGACAACAAGCTACATTTATAACTAGGTGGCTACATGTACAGATACCGGTTTCACATGTAGTATTTGGGTGGCCACATATGCAGCACACAGTAGCATGTGGAGATGGGAGTCTGCATATGCATATGCTTTCGTTAGCACATGTAACCAAGCACTTGTATATGCTACCTCCCGGCTACATATGTAGGTGGGTGTTTGCATATGCAGCCACCCAGTTTCGCATACACATACACCTGGCGTTTACTCCAGTGTTTTCTTGGTGACCGTAGGTCTTCCCTATTTACCTTCCCACACTTTGTTGATAGGTTTTACAAACCATTTATCACCACATGCCCTTCCCCTCTCTTGCCTATATATAGCCTCAAGCCCTATTTCATTCTCTCATTTCTCCTTGCTCAAACTCCAATTTCCACTCCCGGTCTCTCTCTGCCTACCTTCGGCTACAAACTCCATAGTATAGGCTATCAATTAGGTTTCAAGATACGAGGCTCCTAGATGCTCCGATGGCGCACGTCTCGTATCTACAATCTAGAAATGGTTTCCCATTCAACATCCTACTAAACTCACTCACAGGATAGACCCAAAATTAAATTAAAAAAAACTTATGTAGCCCCAAATTTCCACATTGCTCAACCTAAAGGACACATTCAGTGAATGGGTAGATAAATGTTTCTTTTGAGGGATAATTTACATGCTGCAATATCACACTGACACTATTTTACTACAATTTATTTTATCCAATTTTGACAAATCCACATATGTCTTCAAATTCAAATCTCCATTACAAGAATTTTCTTTTGGGACATCTCTAGAAGATATCCAACGCTTAATTGGGCTTCCATACACAATGTTAATCGTGTGACAAAAAAATCGTTACTCTCAAACGTGGATAAAAGTATTTGGAGTCCCACTTCGGCATACAGGTTGAAGGTAATAATATACTTTTACATTGTCTTTTATTATCACAATAAGCTAATAACATGAATTTTCCTTTTCTGAATGACAAATGTGCAAGTATTGCTAACACCTCTAAATCAAGATGGGGGTTATCTATGCAAGTTGTTCAACACACATTTTTGCTAGGCCATGATAGAATTTTTTTAGGCTAGGATAGTATAGTAGGGTAGCTAATCTAACATACCGTCTTTGGGTTGTTGTTTACATCCTCTGTTCCCTAAGTTATCAACAATTTGATTGGTGTACAAATATATCCAATAGGATACGACATGATTTGACATATACTATTTGCAATGAGGCTACAACATTGTCATGTTGTAATTATATACTTACATTATATTATGAATCCTTTCTTGAGTTGAACTCACAAAATGCTAATATTCCTACTGCACTTGATGAAAAAATGAGAGTAAATTGCCTTTCAAATGATGAGAAAGAGGTAAGTTTAAAGTTTTAATTTGTGCAAAATATTTTCATGAATTTATTTGGAAAATTTAGCTAATTTTCAATTTTTTTAGAAGAAATCAATTTTATCGCATACAAGAAAATAGGCTACAGTAAGAGGTCATCAACCTCTTGAGGATTCTGCTGATTCATACATGGATGTACGAGTATCTCCTACTCCTCCATTTTTAAGACAAAAATGCATGAGTTCTATTACACGCACTCAATTACAATCGCTTCAAGAAATTGCATCAATTATTCCATGCATTAATATCATTTTGTGAAGCTATGAAGTAATGGAACATACATTATTTAATTTTTTAATTAATCAATTATCGACTATGCGTATTTTTAAACATTACTACATATTTATAGATTCATCTGATATTATGCATCAAACATCTCGACATGAAGTTCAACCAACGAATTAATGAGGATTCAACAAATGAACATGGAAGAAACTACTACCCCTAGACATACTCTACAGGGTAGGTATAATGTACATTATTATTATCAGTCACTTCAAACTTTAACTTTTCTGCTAAATTTACTAAATATTGAATTCTTGTGTTTTTTCACATTTAAATTTTGTAGTTCCTTTTCACACTTCTCAAATGAAAAATATGCCACCTCCACTAACAAAAAGACATGTTCAGACAAGGGGAAAATAATATCTTTTCCAGCTCAAAGTGGTGGCACAGTTCATTTGACAGAAACGAGTTTCCAAATTTCTCCTTTGGTGGTCTCCCTAGTGCAATGGGCACCACCATTTTACAAAAAATTGATCTTGATGATGATTTCTTGGGTATTGAGAGTGGTATTGGTGATCTAGCTACCTTTAATCCCCATAATATGATTCAGGGTTAGACCCAAATAGATCTTGTTTTATTGTCATAGAAATCTAGTTCTCAAAGCGGCGTGCCCTCTCCAACTCATACAGTACCACACGATCGATGATCAACTAACAATTTTTCCGTTGCATAATTTTTTCGTAGATAGTTGTTATGTTAGTATTAAAGAGGTTATTATGCCTGATATAGACGCATTGAAAACATAGGTTTTCTAGGAAAAATATTTGATGAGGGAAATAAATTTTGCATTATCACAACCATTCCCAAAGAAATTCATTATTTTCTTTAGTTCAAAATGAGCCAGGAAAGATTGATGTATTGTTGAATAAGGATCTTTCAATTACTATTATAGTAGACAATGGATATAATGATAAATTTTTAGATATAATGTTAAACAAGTTATAAAATTTAAATGGTGAAGCCCAAGCTTACTATAACAAATGGGCTAGAGACAAAAACATGGTTGTCATTGCAAATGCGAAAAAGATAAAGTTGTTGTAAGTTTTGTTCTTTCTTTGCATTGAAATTTTAGTTTTACATATTTAAATTTTTAACTAATAATATTTCTTTTTCAAATGCAATCAAAATATGAAAAATTGAAGAATGAAGTATTGGTCTTGGATCTTCATCTGAAGAATGCATGAAAAATTTTAATTGTTGTTATTTCACTAAAGGAAAAACTTGTGCTCCTTAATAAACAGAACAATACGTTGAAGAAAATTATTAAGGAGAATGGCATGGATCTAGATATATTGTTCAAGCATAAATTTGATGCGGATCCCAGTTTACTTTCAGCAGGTGATGCGGCGAAACAAGATATTGAAAATCTTGCTAGTATCAATGTCGCAACTAAAGATCTAATTAAATCAGGAGTACTAAAATATGATACAAGACCAAGGGGACACCATAAAATGATACAATATTTGTTATATTGTATGACATTGTAATACTGAGAATTGAAATATAAGTCTCAAATATCAATTGAGATGTTTTGCACTTTTGTAAATTGTTTTGAAACAATATGAATCAACACTTTATTATTATATTGTTAATGTTTTCATAGCATCTCTAGTGTTTTGTTTTTCACAACAATGTAAAGTATAATATATGTGTTTTATTCATAATTAATGTTTTCATATCTTATTCTTGCATTGTATAAAAAATTAAAAGGAATAAAGATAATGAAATAATTTATTAAAAAAATAAACTGTAAGAATTTCATATGAAGTTTATAGATAGGATTATATTTATGAAACATGCCTCTTACCAAGGTAAAATCCTAAAAATCAGGTAGCTAAAACAATGTTTGAGCAATCTCTTTATTTCCCTTTCATAAGGAAGTTCTTCCACTATATAATGTGAAACATACAAACTCAAACATGTCTCCAAATTTTTATCCAACCTGTTTTGAAGCTTTGATTTCACAAAAGATAATGCATTAAAGACACGTTCATATTCTACTAATCCCAAAATCATTGTTTAGAAAATCTCATATAACCAAAAATGTTCACTAATACTTTCCTGCGAGGATGTTACTTGATATCTGAGCTTTTTCCATAGCTCCATTTTATGTGGGTTCATTTAGATGTTGATATTGATCAAGCATGGTAATTGCAAAATGTGTTGAGTGAGCTGTCAGTGAATCTTTTTGAAAAATACCTTTAATCTAAACTCCATTTATTCATATACTCTGGTTGAAATGCTTTACCATAACAGACATATAATTGTGAAATAAATTACTTACAAGTTCTTCACTATGACCATCAATGATGTTCTAAAATATGGAATTCACTACTCCCATAGCCTCTAGAATATCATCCCTTTTAAAATGATCATGAATTTATGTAGATAAACTTTGTGAAATATTTCTCAATTTCATCCGTGTATTAGAAGCAATTGTGTCATATAAGGCGTGTGTTACTGAGAACTTCTTCAATTTATGCTCTAACCAAATCAACTCTTTTCTAAAATGTATGCATTGGTATCTCCTTCCCATTTATAACTATATAAAGATAATCCTTATTATTGAATTTCAAATAGCAGTTAAGATCCTTAAGGTATGTTAACGTTTTCGATTCTCAAATGCATTCCCTTTAAAATTGTCTTGGGACACATATAAAATATCTAGATTTTGACATACATGTTTCCTCAACCGTATGAAATCAATAATATATATGGACCTCTCTTGATCATGTTTACTCAAACAATTGATTTCCTTCAACATGGGGAGAATTCCACTTAATGTTAGTAATGTTTCCAAATTTTTAAATGGTACAACAAATATTTTTCCTTGTCAACTTCTCTACGATATTTATACATAAAACTTGTCAATGATGGATATTCTTCAAAAAAATTACATGCAAGTTCATACATGGAAATCCACCTTGTATCAACATATTTTATGATATTTTTACCATCAGTCACACCGATTAAAAATTTCTAGAACTCTGGGAATATTTTGGGACTTTTAGACATATATCCATGCTATTCGCGGATCAGCTCTATGACTTTTGCAACACTCTCAAATGTGCTAACTATTTTGTATGAAAGATTCATTTTGTGTGTCATGTAATGGATTGGAATCATGTATGGGGAAATAAAGGTATAAATTCAAATACAAAGACCATTTTTTTTCCCTTGTATTACTCATGCATCATCTATACCAACACACACCAATTTAGTGGTGATACTATAATCATCCATTCCCGTTATATTCCTCAAACTTGAAACGACCAACTTGTAAATGTCTCTGCATTGCATTTTTTGTCATTTTATGGACTATTAATAAATAAGGTGTCCTTAGATGGTTCTCAAAATTATAGATATGAATGCAAATCCATGATGTGTTTTCAACTACTATGACCTCATCAATAGATAATGGAAACAAACGTGCATTTTTACTTTTTCTTTCAAATCCTCCTTCTCAATCATCACTAGACATTTGGAAATTTCCCAAGCATTGTTGTTTGACCAATGTGATTGTGGAAGATTAGGAAATCCATTAATTTTAAATAAAATTTTATAATCCTGAAAATCATAAATAGGTCTAATATTTTTGAGAATATGGTAAATAGTTAAGACACTGTAGATTTTTGGCTTGCATATTAGATTGTATAGCTTTTCCTAGCTGAGTTGTAATTGTTCCTCCTTTCTCAACAAGATTTTCTAGGTGTTTCTGTTCATTTTCATACTCTTCTGCATATCTGAAATGCATGCATTCTTTTACATTTTTCCATCTATGTGTTTGTTTTATTTGATCATCTGCCTGTTTAAGCTGCTACATATATATTACCCAATGTTTCTCAATTATGTCCAGCTTGAGTTACATTTTGTGATCCTTCCAAGTTTCCGGCTACAAATAATGCATTTACTGATTGGTTGGAGTATCATTACTAATGCGAGAGAGGATAAAACACAATAATATAGACATTCACCTTTCAATATTTTTCAAACATCGATTACACACTCTCTCTCTCTCGCCACTAAGGATCATACTACCCTTTTTGTACTCTTAAAAGCTAACAATCTTCCATAAAAAATTTTCATAAGCAACTTATTTTATGGATTTCAAATCACTAAACCCTTAAAAATCCACTTGAAAGATGATCTCAACATTGTACCTTCCAAATTTCATGACCTAAATTTTCAAAACACGGAGATATACTCACTTTACGAGAAGGAATTACGTCGAATAGTTTGTATGCATCCTCAGTCCAGCTAGGGATTAATTCATAACTCAAACATTACTCATCATCAAAGGAAAAAATTAAAACCCATATTCATAGTGTTTTTTTATTATGGGTAAATAGTTTTGAAGGGACTATACCCTATGTACAAAAAGGCTCAAAAGCCAGATACCAAAAGAGGAAAAACCGACCCTAAAAATGTAAAACATCCAACATCAGGGGGCTCAATAGCCAGATAATACAATATAGTAACAAAACAGGATCAAGACAGACAGTGATCCGAATAAAAGCAGAAGAGACAAAATATGAACAAGAGATAACCACCACTAGTCTTCCTGACCAAAAACAACACCAAAAACACTAGTCAACAAAGCAACTTCACACCAGTAAATAGTAATAGAGCTCCACATCACTTGACATCTGGTCAATCTTGGCTTTAATCATTTGGAGCGAGATGAAGAATGCAATGGCGGTGGCCTGGGAAGGGTCTTTCAAATCCGCTGGGCAATTACAAGATCTCTGTTCTCCTTGGAGCCCCAAATATCCTCGGTAATACCGCTGAGACTGCAAATACTACACACATGCTACTCAATAAAATTGTAGATGCTTTTAAGAGCTGAGAGGATACAGTCATTATGCCCTTTTGCATTTCCAAGCCTGACATCCAGAGATAGAAGCTTCTTGAAAACTTCAGCAGTGATATCATCATCTTCATCATTTTGCAGTTTCCTTTTGCCCTTAGTTTTATCCATATCCCTAATAGCACTCTTTAGTTCCTGAATCTCCTTTTCCATCTTTCCAACTCTGACCAACAAGTCCTCATCTTTAGGCTCCTCCATCGGATTACTAATGTGCAGTAAATTCGTAGCAAGCTCCAGGTCTTTATGACTTCTAAGAACCCTCTGAGAAGCAGGGACCTTAGTTTTCATCTCTTTCCTTTTCCTGCTAGTGGTAGCAATGTCAAGTTTCCTATCGGGAAGGGGAGGGATGGAGGCAGGGGGAGGAGCAGAATCCGAGCGGGGGCAGGTGGCGGTGGCGGTGAATAAGAAGTATTAACCCTTGATGAAGGGGAACAACCCTAGTGTGGTTTTGCACTTCTAGAATAGATTTCTCCAGAGAATTCAACAAGTAATGAGGAAAGTTGATGGTGAGGTTTCTACGGAAGTGATTAAGGAAGATCAAGTGCTTTTGGGGAATAGTGACAAATCTCCCCTCCAGAGTAACGTACCTTACCACCATCCTTGTGATCTCAGCAAAAGGCTCTGGAACAGAAGAAAGTTTGATGTCATCATCACAAACTCTAGATTCTCCCCCTCATCAAGAAACTTCTTAGCCTCCACCTCTCTGTCCACGTGCTTGTTGAAGAATTTGGTTCCGTCTAGACTGAGCCCGGTGACCTAGGCAATAAGCTCCTTAGAAATCTCAACCTTGATATTACTGTACTCAACCACGCGATTCCTCCATCCCTGAGAAAATTTAATTGAGAGATCCTGATCAAAACCTTGGACTTTTTCAATAAAGTTTGTGAGACCCCCTTTTGTAAATAGTTCCAAAGAACTGTATCATCTTTCCATGCTGGATTATGGGTGGGCTCTGTCTTGCAAGGTGGTCCCCCCATTTTTCCTGTGATATTACCTCTTCCCGCAACGGTAAAAATTTGAAAACTATACGAATCATCCTCAGCTCTGCTTTTGAAGCCCTCCCATATTCATAATGTTATTATCCTCTTATGGTCCAAATTTCAAATCATTTGGAGTTAAATGAAAAAAATATGATGATTGTCCCGAGGCGATTAAAACTCGCGCATAGTACTAGCAAAAGCTTACTAAAATAAAGAACTTTAATTCAAACTTGATCACTTCTTCAATAAACAATCTTATAAAAGATTCATGTAACTTATCTATATACCCTCAAAGGAAATACCATACATATCTTAACCATAAATCTCAAAGAAATCATGATCAAAGCAAGAATTCATACCAAAAACCAAAGCATCTCTATATTCATGTACTATATGTTCTTACAAAAATCAATCATTTCCTTCACTCATTCACATCCTCCACCATGAGGAATGAATCACTCACTAACCCATATTCCTGCATATATTTGTGTTTCTTCTCTCAAATAACTCTTTGATTTCATGATTAACCCTTCTTGATTCATAACTAACCTTCCCACACTAAATTAAGCATTCTAATGACTCACCTTCACACTTAAGAATCTTTTACATACCCTATGACTCAACAAGACACTTTTAACTCCTAAACAACCTCTAGAACTCTTAAAATGCTTTGGAAATTTCAAATTCCCTTTTTGAGGGAAATTACAAAAGAAGGGTAATTCAAACTTCTAACCTTCATTGCTTTCTTGAAGTGACTCATATGATCCCACTAGAACCTCTAAAGCTTCCCAAAAACTCACATTGACTTCATGGAAAATAAATTTTACAATTGAGGGTCTTCTTATGGATGTTCCTACATTAATTACCTTTTCTAGCTCTACTAGCTCAATGAATAGATAATTAGCTACCCATTAAAACTTAAAAGTCTTTCCAATGGTCCATGTACTTCTCTTTCTTCGCACAAATTTTAAAGTTATTTTATCACTTTTAATAGGTGTTTGATCTGCTTTGTGTAGAAATATCTTGATTTGGTGGATGTCATCAACATCAATGGGATTGTTGTTTATTCTCTTCCTTTTCAAAGAATTGAGAGTAGGGTTTCTAGTTGAAGTTGGTATTTGATTATTGGAAATGTCTTCTCTTTATTATAGATGTTTATTTATATTACCTTTTTTAGTACATATACTTTATGTTGTCTATCTCTACATGCCTTTGCACATAACATGGTTAACCATTTTTCTCTTTATGTTGAGTGACACATAGTGAAATCCCTCATCAAAAAATGGGGGCATGTTATGGACTTATTTATAAGTTTGCACAAATTATAGATAAGATTATACAAATTAAGACAAATAAGGGGCATTTCTCATAATTTATATCAAATTTATTCGAGAGATCAAAATAGAGTTATTCATAGTGCAAATCATATTTTCTCACATGTTACAAAAATTTAATATCATAGTTATATGTGGAGAAAAATTTTAGAACAATTTATTTACTTATCACAAAGTTTCAATGATCGTATCATACCCCAGATTCGATATATGGCTCCCTCAATAGCTCAAGACTAATATATCTCTCCTTTAGTAATTCAAGAATAATAAATGGATACTTTAGTAGCTCAAGACTAATATTTGGCTCCCTTAGTAGTGTAGAAACCTAAATTTGGCATACAATATTATTACGTACCACTTTTAGAAATATGTGTGTGTGTGCACTCGCACGCGCGCGCAGTGTGTGTGTGTGTGTGTGCGCATGCAGCGTGCATGTGCATTGCGTGTGCGTGTGTGTGTGTGCGTGTATGGGTCTTAGAGAATTAAATAAACATATAATGACATAAGTCTTTATTTGGTTTATTATTATTTGGCTTGATTTAATGACATATTTTATCTAATTTGGTTTTGATTACTTGATTTCAAGTTTTCACGAGAGATATTTGGATTTTTCATTTATTGTTTGTTCATTTTTGGGTCTCTGAGACAAAAGCGCGATTTTAGACAAAACCATCTAACGTCTTATCACAGATTGATAATTTTGTCTAGGATTACTTTTGGGTCCTTTTTCTTGATAGTCCATTTTTAATGCTTATTTACTTTCATTTAATATCATTTGAATTTTTATTTACATGTTGGTAAAATAATTTTACATGGGGAAAATTATTGGTTTCCACCAATGGTCACGGGGCTAAACCCCTCCTTGTGTATGGGGAGGATCCCATTATTGAATGTAAACTAAATAAGAAATGTGGGTGGTCGTTAGGCCGAGGATCACACAAGAACACTCCATTAAACTGTTGCAAGGTAGGAGATTATAGTGAATTAATGTAAAGGGGGTAAGAGAAATAAGGAGAGAGGGGATTAATCTTGTAAATATACACTAACAAAGTTTCACAAGCATTAACTAAAGTGGGTCCACATTTAATTAAAAGAACACAATAATGTAAGATATGAGCAAGATCGATAAACAAGAGACATAAAATTATAAAAATCTATAAATAAATTAAATAAGTTTACTTCTTAGTTATCAAGAGCATAATGCTCATAAAATTGGAAAGTAGAGAGAGTAGAGGAACATTGATAAAGAAATAGAAAAATTACAGCTTTTATTGCTTGATTTAGAAGTGGTAATCTCAACAACATACATTAAATCAAAAATTGCTAAAAAATATATGAATCTTCATGGAAAAATTCCAACTAATCCAATGAGACTATTTATAATCCTTAAAAATGAATTATTCAGCAAGTTTTACCCATACCTTCAATTTGGCCTCAAGTTGTGTGTCGGTGGTGAGTGGCGGGAAGATTTTACAACCACCACAAACTAAACCATCATATGGATTATTTAAGATAATTAAAAATAACCATACTTGAGATTTTTAATAGTCTTCCAACTCTTCCTAAATTGTATAAAACCTTTCGATCAAGTTTATCTTTGTAAGAGGACTCTTGAGCCACATTGTCGGGTAGTTTTCCATATTTTAATTTTCCTAGAATATTTCCTTGATCATTCCACCATGAAGTAGGCTTTGTTAGCTTTCGATTCTGGGAGATGATATTTCAACACTTCACGAGGATCCTAAAACCTTTCAGGAAAGGTGACTAGTTGTTTTAGAATGTGTGTTTGCGATACCTTGCCCAAAAGACCTAGTTTTGCATACCTTGTTCTGAAAAAAATTATCCACATAATCTTCCTAAATTACCGTAGATAGCTTCAATTCTCTCCCATATAACTCCTAGATGATTTGTATTTTCCTTGAATGCTTCTAGAGGGTGATCAACGATGTAGAAAAAAGGCCAAAAATAGCCCTTTTGGTGATTTAGGAGCATTGTTCTTTCTTATGTCTCAGTAGCTTGAAGAACCAATCTACGTAAACTTCCCTACATATTAAACGAAATTGAACATAATCCTAGCATGCTCCTTTCAACCATAATGAGGGTGACATGGTTGAAATGATGGCTAGATGAAAGGTTTACATTGACTAAGAAAGGGAATTTCAAGTGTCGTCTTGGTTGTCATGACCAAAATTTTAAATCTTTCATGCTAGAAATTTTGCATGACAAAAAAATGGCTCTAGCTCAAGGAAATTAGACCATAGGTGGAAATAGAGAACCTCAGTTATCTCATGGGTGAGAAGACCAATGCCTTGTCAAATTGGTTAATAGAGTCACTACACCAAACAACAAGAAAAGCTAAAAACACTACGAACAATACCAACACACAAGAAGGAAGGAAAAACAAGACGGGAAAGGAAACACACAACAAAGGGAAATATGAGGAAACAACCTAAATCACCTATGTTACATGTGGGGGACAACCCACTTTCACTGTAGCACCAATTCAAACTGAATTCTTACCTATATGTTGGTATCACACAACGCCTATCTTCTACAAATCCATTGACGGATTCATTGAAATATGATCCTTTTCTAAATTTCTTGTGAAATATCACATGAATTTTATCATGATCGATGACCTAATTAGTCAGGTCATTATTTTTGTTGCTTTGAAACCTTCTTTCCATCTCTTCATTGATTCTCAAGTTCTTTCCAATTATTTATTTTCCTTTACTATTTTGAAGATTAATCTTGATCATATCCAGTTATTGTTTCCATCTTTGAGGCATGTGACATTTGATAGGTGTATATTCTTCATTTTTCATATACTTCATGATCACTATTTTCAAGAGTTGATTCTTGTAATATTTTTTTAAAGCTTCCACATTATCACTAGCCTCCTAATGTTCCATGTTTTCAAGTTGTTCCAAGTTGTCTTCTTTTGGGTGCACTAGCTCTTCCTTGACTCGTTACTCTTTATAGTGTGGTGTTTATATTGATTCATTATCTTAGAAAGATAACGAGCACAAGGTTGGGCATACAACATGGAAGTCATCATCTTCTCCATCTTGTCCATTTTGAGCTTCAAAATCCATTTTCATGGTGAAAGTACCTTTTCCTTGAGTGGATTTGACCTTGAAAGATGCAAGCATATTCTTATCCATACATTCCTTGTTGAGAATATTTTCATTTTAAAAAAATCATCCTTGGGATCAAGCACCATTCCATCTATCCATTTTTTTTAGAATGTCTCCATCTTTTGAAAGGGAATGAACACAAAATTGGGGCTGAAATATTTATATTATCATTTTCCCAATCTCGACCACCAAGAACTAGGGAGTCCATTTGATGAAGTCATCCTCTTCTTGAGTAGATTCAACTTCAAGAGGTCTAATCACCTTTTCATTCATGCATTCATTATTTGAAGAGTCACCCAATCCCAATGGGAAAGAGAAAACTTCATATTCACCATTATATTCATTGAACATATTTTCATGATGAACTTTGAGAACATGATTGGAAAATTTTGACTCACCTACCAAGAAGTTGTTTTCCATCATTTCACATTTGTGACCCATATTGCTCATCCCTTCAGGATTGATGTGTTGCAAGGAAAGACCTTCATGACCATCATCACCACTTAGTAGAGAAACTGCATTCATGCTCACATCTAATGGGAAGTACATGCTTTCAAATTCTAATTCCATCAATTCACCATGATGCTCTTTGACCAACTCTGTGATATTTGGATACTCATCCATCAACATGGGCGAGATCAATGTCTTCTCTTCTAAAGCTATGAAAAATTTGTAAATCCTTTAATCTTGGAATATGATATCCACTATTAGGTCATCGGTCTTTGAGCAGTGTATTTAATTTTCCTGATGGGAATGATTTTCTTCATCTTACCATTGACTAAGATGGTGGCATGTGACCATTCCATATGTATATCTCTGCCAATATCTTGATAGAATTTTCATCTCAAGTAACATACCATATGAGGTTTGCATGTCTGCTATAAGAATTATCATTGTGATCTTTTTGTCAGGAAAATCTACAAATGCTACTTGAGCATCCTTGACTTGGACAACCAACAGCACTTTTTCATTTCCATGGGGTAAAATTGGCCGGTGGTAGGAGATAGAGATATACCGAGAGCTTTAGCAAATTTTACAAGCATAATGTAGACAGAGGCACCAAAGTCAATGATGTAATTATTCATTTTATACCCATTGACCAACAATTCTATATAAAAATGTTATATCTTCCCAGAGGTGGAGGGTGTAGAAGCAAGGAAATTTTGAGAAAGAGTGGAATGAGGAATGGGATGTAGTTCTTTGAAAATGGTATTTTTAGAACATGAACTTGAACTACTTCCTTTGATAAACTAGACTAGCCTATCAAATTACTTGGGATGGGTTTTCAAGTACTTAGACTCATAAATTTAAAATTTGGCTTTCTTGTAATGGTCAATGATGTCAAAAGGTGGAGAAGTTATAAGCACATCAGAGACTATGGCAGCCTTGAAAAAGGTAGGATTTGCATTTTTAGGATCAATGGAAGTTGAAATTGATTTTTCAAGAGAAGATGAATGATACTTACGAAGAGGTAGAAGGAATTTGATTGAGGTGGTCTCGAGATTCCTCTTAGTTGATCCCATGGAAGTAGACATTGATAATACTCCTTTCATTTTTTTATTCATATATTCACCACTTGAGGATCTAAATATTTGGCTTAGGTAGTAGAAGAGGAGCCTTCTTTCTCTATTTTTGATAGTCGGTGAACACTTTGCACTGAGAGTTGTTGTCATGGAATCCTCAAAATTTGTATGAGGTGAGAATTCAAAATACCCAATCTTGGTGTATTCCTCTTCTTATTCCTATTTAATTTCTAATTCAATAATTTCTTCTCCTTCATCTTCATTAGTCCCATATATTACATTGATTGGTGGGGCTTCCAAGGCAATCCTTTGCGTTGTTCTTACAATTTTATTTATGTTCGGTTCTTATATGATGCATGTTGGGAAAATTCCTTCTTCAACATTGTCAAATCATTGGCCAAATTCTACAATAATGGATCATCTCTTTCATCTTTGGAACTCTAGGATTTATCCTTCATTGAAGGATTCTTGATCTTCCCGACATGATCAAGTCATCTTCCACTCCAATGGAAATTTCTTGAGCATTGTCAAATTGTTTGGTTGAACTCTTCGTAGTATGAAACTAACTTTAGGAAATTGGGCATTCATGAAGAACCTTTTTTGATTATCCATGATAGGATGAGTAGCGATGGGAATCTTATTGATTATCTTATTGAATTTTTTCCATAAAGTATCTCAGGGGCTCTTGCGATTCTTTCTTCATTTGGGTAAGTTGAGCAAGGAGGGCATGAGAATATTTTGTAGTCTTGAATCTTGCTTCAAAATTTCTTTTCATATCATCTCAATTAGTAATTAAGCGTGATGGAAAGTAGTAGAACCAGTCCACAATGGAATCTTGTAATGTTTCCATGAACAACCACACTACAAAATCTTCATGTTGTACACCAAGAATGCCACAAACTGTGATGAAAGTTGTAATATGGTCATCTGGTCATTGCTTTCCATCTCCATAGAATTTTAGAAAGTTCTATCTTGATCCTTTTGGAAGTCCATGCAGGGGAGGAGTCAAATCCAATGGACCAATGTTTTGTCCCCATGGAACAGATGAAGTAATTTCTTCCTCTTCTTCTTCTTCAGTTCTTCTTCTCTTTATTCTTCCTCGGTGGAATGAGGACTAGAGGTTCTATGTTTGGTTCTTCATTATGACCTTGAGAGGATTGTTTGGAACTTTCCTTCTTATTTGTACAATGTGAAGTCTGAAATCATCTCTTTGTTACTTCTCAAATGTGAGATCAATAACGGTGCTTGCATATTTAACTCGGGTGTACCTTCTTTATGTCGGTTTGTCTCGAGCACTAGAAAGGAACTATACTTAAAAACTACATATTTTTCAATAGGATTACAACAAGGCTATTGAGCATTCAAAAGTATCTTTTAGAATTTTTCATTTTTATGGATTTGTGAATATCTTATTTTTGTATTTTGAGATATATTTTATGGGTGCACAAAGGGTAGATCTTCCCGATAAATTTGCTAAAAACTATTAGTGAAATAATTTTTTTGGAGAAAATTATTGGTTTCCACCAATGGTCACGGGGCTAAGCCCCTCCTTCTTGTGTATGGGGAGGTTCCCATTATTGAATGCAAATTAAATAAGAAGCTGCGAGTGGTTTTTAGGCTAGATATCACACAAGAACACTCCACTAAACCGTGTGTCAAAGTGTTTTTACAATGAATAAGGGAGGATATTGTAGCGAAGAAAGGTAAAGGGGAGTAGGATAAATAAGGAGAGAGGGGGTTAATCTTGTAAATAATCACTAGCATAGTTTCACAAGAATTAACCAGAGTAGGTCCACATTCAATTAGAAGAACACAATAATGTAATCCATTAGCAAGACCAATAAATAAGAGACACAAAGTTCTAAAAATATATCAATCAAGGACATAAAGTTTAAGTTTTACCCATACCTTTAATCGGCCTCAAGATGTGCGTCGATAAGATGAGTGGCATGAAGAGTTAACAACCACCATGGAATGAACCATCATATGGATCATTAATATCATTAAAAATACCCTCACTTGATATTTTTAGGCTTCCCTGGAATTTTGAAACCTTTTGATCAAGTTTCGGTTTGTCGAGGAGGATTCTTGAGCTACATTACCGAATAGTTTTAAATATTTCAATCTTCCCAAAATATTTCCTTGATCATTCCAAAATGAAGTAAGATCTATTAGCTTTATGATTCCTAGAATATGATCTTCCAACACTTCATGAGCCTCCTAAAACCTTTCGAGACAAGGTGACTAGCTATTTTAGAACGTGCATTTCCCAATACCTTACCCAAAAGACCTGGTTTTGCATAACTTGTTCCCGAAAAAAAACTTATCCACAAAATATTCCTAAATTACCTCAAAAAAATTCACTTCTCTCCCATAGAAGAACCACTGATATAGGGTAGCTATCACAACTAGAAGTCTGACCGGGAATGAGGTGGCCCTAAAAATAAGAAAATAATAAGGCTACCACAAGAACAACATTCTTATGATGAAGAGGATTAGAATGATAAGGAAGTGAGGCCAGGATTACACCTAAAAGAATTTGAAAATATTAGGGTACTTGTAAAGGAAGCACAAGCCATTGAAGAAAGACAGAAAAAAAAATTGTAGAAGAAGAGGTTAATGCCTTAAAGGAACTAACAAAATTAACTATCAATTATGGGTTAATAGATAAGCTGAAACAATTCAACAAGTATTGGAATAAATAAGAGAGGACTCATCACGTCCACATAATTGAAGGGGGATACAATAAGAAGAAAAGAAACATATTTCGTACTCAGTGAACATGGCGCAAGTCCGCCATCTACTTAGAAGTGGACATTTTTGATACCACCATTACCAAAGTACTACTGGATCTTGGCGTGGATGTCAATATGATGTCTAAAACTACATGGGAGATGCTTGGAAGACCTACTTTGGAACCCACAAGATATTTCATCAGATTAGTGGATGGATCATCAAGACAACCACTGGGAGTACTAAAGAATGTAGTGGTGAATTTCATGGGAATTAAGAAGATGGTGAATTTTGAAGTGGTAGAGAATGTGGTCGAGAATCCTTCATACAACACTATCCTAGCCTTGGAATGGTTTGTAGATTGTAATGGAACATTAAGTTTTGAAGAAGAAGAAGTAACATTGAATTCGACAATATATGTGTTCATGTACCCTTGCATGCGAGGAATGAGTGTCGCATGGGTAGAGGAAGTATGGCACGATATAGAAGGGGAATATTTTGATGACATACAAGGGTGTATGCACTAAATAAATTTTCTAACATTGAGAAATAATTCAAACCAAACTTGGATGGTGAAATTTTAGTAAAATCCAAAGATATCTCGAAAGTTCAAGATAATGTGGTAGAAGCTTGGATACATGGGTTTCCAAAATCAAGAACGAGAAAATTGCACTATGCAAGAAGAATACCACCTAGAATTACTACGTTAGGAAAAATATAACACTACGGGTGACATTTTCGCACCCACGCCAAAGACGTGTTTGAAGAGGAGGAATACTATTCCACACAAGAAGAAGAAGATGATGATGATATTTTTATGCCAACACAAGATGGATTTTCTGCGGAAGAAGAAGAAGTAACATACTTCCAATCAAAATATTATACAAGATGAGCCATAAAGCATCTCATCAAACATTACCAAAATACTTGGGATTTGGAGATCTAGAAGGGTACATTAAGATCATGGAAATAATATTTCCTAATGAGAAGGAAAGGATGAAGGCATTGGATGATACCTAACTATAAATGCCACATGATTTGGTGGGAAACACATAAGCATAATGTAACTCACTAGAACTCAATCACAACATTTCTCAAAGCCAAATATATGGAGAGTGAAGGCTATTATGTCGTGATTCTTGAATACACCATAGAAACTGATCCACAAAATCACATTCAAATCATGAACAACACTTTGGCGACTATACTATGGGGAAACTTCTCCCTTGATATGGATTCAATTGTTTATATGGACCCTAGGGCCCATACCATGATCTTGGTATTCACATCAAGAAATTAGAAGGGATACTGGAGATTGGGATCAAATAGTTAAATAATTCTGCCATACCTTTAATTTTTGGGACGTGGATTTAAATGTCTTAAGAGAATTACAAAAGATTCAAACTTTCCTATTTTTGACACCAGATGAAGCAATAAAACAACATTCTAAAGAGAGAAGAGAATAGAACTTGAGATACTAATTCCAAGAAAATTTAACGAAGATTCCAGAAATGGATCGGTGTTTTAATGTAGAAAAACAAGAAAGAGAAGAGAAACCAGAGAATTTAAGATACAAGGTTATAGAAGATGAATGAATAGTAGTGGAGAAGAAAGATGAAGGAGAAAAGTACTATTACCAACCCTTGAAAATTAGGAATGAAAACATTGGGACAAATGGAGAGGAGAAGTTTTCCAAAATTGGGGACTATTGGTGGAGGAAGAAGTAGCTAAAGTGGTAGAATTACTACAAGAGTTCCAAGATATTTTTCCAAGGACTTAAAAGAGTTGAAGGGAATCAAAGAGGAGTTAGGGACAATGAAAATTCAAATAAAATATGGATTCAAGCCAATAAAGAAAAGACCATATAGATTGAATCCTAATTTGAAAGTGAAGGTGAAGTCAGAAATTGACAAAATGCTAAGTGTTAGGATTATCAAACCCATTGATGATTCAGAATGGATCAGTCCCATAGTGATCAAAATAATAAAACTTGAGAGATCCATGTGTGTGCGTAGACTATAGGGAGCTAAATAAAGCATGTGTACATGATCCATTTCCAACCCCTTTTATAGAAGAAGTATTGGAAAATGTGGTTGAAGAGAAGTATATTCATTCACATATGGTTTCTCTGGTTATTACCAAGTAAAAATTTCCCTAAGAGGACCAGCCCAAAACTACTTTTTCCATAGAATGGGGATCTTTTATGTATACAGTTATGCCATTTGGGCTTAAAATGCCCAACAATATTTAGTAGGATCATGATTAATGCATTCAAAGATTTCATTCATGATTTCCTAGAATTCTATCTTGATGACTGGATAGTTTATGGACTATTGAAGAACCACATACAAGTGTTAAGATTGATGTTTCAAATATGCAGAGCATTGCAAATATCATTGAATTTGAAGAAATGTGTTTTCTTGACTCCCTTTGGCACACTATTAGGACACATAATTTGTAAGGAAGGTCTATTAATTGATCCATTAAAAATTCTATGATTGTTAATCTACCACTTTGCCAAAACACAAAAATAAGTAAGGACAATCCTTGGGTACATGGGTTATCATAGAAATTTTATCAAACTATGCAGAGATAAGTGCCCCACTAGAAGAACTATTGAAGAAGAGGAAAAATAAACAAATCTCTTGGTCTAAAGAATGTGCGGATGCATTTGAGATTTTAAAAGATAAAATTTTACATGCACCCATTTTGATTTTTCTTGAAGGTACCCTTCCATGTTCATGTGGATGCATCTAGGATAGAAATTTGATGTATTAACTCATCCTAGAGATAAGATGGATCATCCTATAGCATGTTTGCTAGTAGGAAGTTGGCCAAGGTAGAAATAAACTATACAACAACACAAAGGGAAGCACTAAGCATGGTCTATCCCTGATGAAATACTAGACAATATTTATTAGCCACCTCATTTGTATTTTATACTAGACCATGAGCCCTTAAAATATCTATTGAATATATTATTTTTGCAGGGGAGAATATGTAGATGGTGTTGTTTTGGGAATTCTATTTTATTGTGGTATTAAACCTAGAAAACTTAATAATGGCCCAAATTATTTGTCAAGAATTAAAAATGGAGAAGATGAGGGGCCTATAGATGATGATTTTCTTGGTGCTCATCTATTTAGAATTGAATCAATACCCAAGGAATTTGATGAAATTGCATACTATTGCATACAAGAGAGTTTCCAAGCAATTATACCAAGCAATAGAAAAGGAATTTGCTAAGTAGAGCATTTCCATTTACATTGATTCAAGGGAAGTTTTATAAAAGGGACAATATGATGTCCTTAGAAGAGTAGCTCTGGAGAACGAGATGAAGAATATCTTAAGTGAAGCACATGAAGGGATATCAGGCGGTCATAATGGAGGAGAGCAAACAATAAGAAAAGTAATGATGGCTAGTATGGTGGCCTACACTTTTAAGGATGCACATAAACATGCTAGGTCATGTGACATATGTCAGAGAGTAGGGAAACTAAATGCAAGGGATGAGATGCCACTAAGACCTATTTTGGCTTTATATCCATTCGAAAAATGGGCCATTGATTTCATAAGACCTATCAAATCCAGCCTGCCAAACATTCTCAAGGCAAGATTTATCATAACATGGAAAAAATACTTAACAAGATGGGAGAAAATTGGTCCCCACAAAATATTATACTATAAAAACAACTACCATATTCATATATGAGAACATTATTACAAGGTTTGGGTGTCCCTTGAGCATTACTAGTGACCAAGGAAAACACTTTGTAAATGCAACTATTCAAGAACTATTGAGCGGGTTTATGATCAATCATAATAGAAGTACTCCATACCATCCCCAAGTGAATGGAATAGCAAAGGCATTCAACAAGGTACTCGAGAAGGTATTAACAAAAATTTCTCTTCTACAAATGGAAGACTAGGATTTAAAGATACCCATTCTATGGGCGTACCACACAACCTATAAAAGGCTACAAAATACTCACCATTTAGATTAGTCTATGGATTAGAAGCCACGGTCCCATAGAGTTTGTGCTTCCAAGTTTGATGATTGCAGTGGCATTCAAGATGACTGAAGATGATTCACTCCATGAAAGGCTAATAGAATTAGAAAAACTAGATGAGAAGAGGTTCATAGCCACATATAACCAAACCCGGAGAAAAGAAGATAGAAGGTGTGGCATGACCACCACATAAAGAGGAAATAGTTTGATATTGGAGATCAAGTACTTTTGTATGATATCAAGTATAAGCATCTAGGAAATTTGAAGGTAAGATGGCTAGGACCATATATCATCAAAGAGATATTGCCTTCCGGAGCAGTATAACTACAAACCTTAGAATTGAAAGAAATCCCGGGATATGTGAATGGGGCAAGATTGAAAAATATACGTAACTTAAAACGAATCAAAAAATAATAATAATAAATAAATACCGACCTACTTTAAAATTGTCGATTCAAGCGGGTAGGTCGAGGGTAGGATGAAACCCACAAGGGAATCTCTACCCTTAGAAAAAGAAAGATGAGGAGAAAAAAGAAACCATGGAGGATGGATACAAGCTTAAATAAAAATAACACCTTTGGACTATCTAAAAAATAAGTAATTCGGTGGATAGGAGAAGGGTGGGATGAAAACCTGTAAGGGCATCCTTACTCTTAAAAGTATGAAAAAATAGAACAAAGGAAATATCCATGGAGGAAGAATACCCACATAATAAAGAGAGGATAGAACTACGGAGGGAGCATACCCACGTAATAAAGAAAAATAAAAAGTAAAAAAAAGACAAAGAAAAAGAAAATAGAAAAACTACACAATTAAGAGAAGAAGAATAAAACCACCATATGAAGAAAAAAAAAAACCACTAATGGAAGTAGAAAGCAAACCCACGGAAAAGAGAGATTGAAGAAATCCATAGAATAATTAAAATAGGGAAGGACCGAGAAAGAAGGAATAGGAAAAACCACGGAAGGAAGAAGAGGAGTAAACCACGAAACAAGGAAAAAAGAACCACAAAATGAATAAAGATTAAAAAACTGTGGCACAAAGGAAGGTGAAGTCACGTAAAAACCTATGTACAAAAACTGTTGTGTAACAAGGAAACCCACAAAATAAAGCAGAAAACATGAAACAAAACAAAATATGACCCTCAAGGAAACAATAAATGTGGTAGGTGGACATAAAATCTATATAAAGGGATCAATTACAAAAAGCTAAGGCATTACAAACATAAGAAGAGATAATAAAAACATCAAGGGTGACAAAGCAAGCTAGGGAAAAACTAGGGAAAATTAAGAAGAAGACATGGATACTCAATTGAAGTCACACACATACAAGAGCTTCCAACACTGAAATTTTAGAAGCACTCCATGAAAGAAAATACGCACAATCCAGAGGGGGAATTTTCACACATTCCTTTCAAATTTACATGTACATGTGACCTCCAAAGGTATATCCATTCCCCTATTATGAAATACGATCATTCCAAACTTGAGGTAGACAGGGCATTATTATTCATTACAAATTCGGAGACCCGGCAAGAGGAGTATAAGAAGAATGCAAAAGTAATTGGGGAATTAAAACTCGATGCAGAGCAAAATTTTCTATTTTCCTAGGGAAGACAGGGTGATCAAAGTTCTCCTTAGCCATCTACACAATCAAATTCTCTATCTTAATAAACCATACCAAATCAACACTAAAGTGATGGCTAGGGTTAACGTGTTATGGGACAAAGGGCGATCTTCTCTAATAAAGAAAAAGGTCCTAATGAAGGATATGATGAGGTGATGGGCATCACGACATGCAAATGAGGCATCAAAATCTCCAATATTCCAAATGCCACTTTGAGGTATGTTATCAAAGCCATCTGTTTGAAAATCTATCATACTAATAGGGAGGATGGCGGCACTCATGGGGTGAGTGCCCAAATTACACTAGATATGGTTATGACCCACCACTGAATATAACCTAGCAAAATTACTAGCGACATAATTTCATGAGAATGTAAGGCGGATTAAAGAAGGTAAACACACATTTTGTTATGGGTCAATATTATTATGTAGGTGATGTACTTCACAAGAACACTCCCTCAAATAGAAGGACTAGTTGATTGGAAGATGGATACTCCTATAGCTGAGAAAATTTGGGAGCATATGAGAATAATGGATGCAATTACACAAATAACCTCACTTATTAGATGGACAGATAAAATTAGGGAGATAGTTGCAAACTAGTCAAGAATATAGACAAGTTGTGGAAAAATATGAGCATGAGGTTATGTTCATTACGGATATTGACTATACATTTATCAAGCCATTAGTTCCTGCATCGACCTAATACCACCATTTCCCTATGAAGCTTAGATGAAGCTAGTGGCCACATTCATTCAAGCACTACAAGCATACCTAGTTGATCATCAGAAACCTACCCTCCCTAGTTTTGATGACATTATTGAGGAAAATTTTGAAGAATATCAACAAAATATCCAGGACAGATGGGAAAATCATAATCAAGTATGGGACTTCCCAAGACATACAAAAGAAATAAAGACCTTAGTACTGTAAAACCTATCACCAAAGGGAAAAAATGTTAGCATAAAAAGCAAAGTTGAAAGAAACCACGGCCAACAAAGGAAAAGAGGAAGCAGATATGAGGAAATATAAGAGGTTTCTGAGTCGATGAAGAGGAAAATCCATATACTCCTTCACCAATACATACAGAGGAGAAATTAGAACCCGAGATCCCAGAAGAAGTGGAACCAATGGAGGAGACAGGACTCACTAGACAAGCATGTAGTTATTAACAAAATGCTTAACTCCTAGTGGAATTTCAAGGTTGCACAAGAATATGCCACTAGTACAAGAGGAGAAAAAATGGCCATAGCAGAAGCTATAGTGTATTACTTGGATAAATATGCCTTTGTACTTGAAGATATAGCTCATTTTCTCACACCAACACTAGAAAAAGAAGTTCAAGAACAAATAGATGCAAAACATACACACCACTTGGCCACACTCCAACAAGAAAGAACTACTTTAAAACAAAAAAAAAAACTAAAAGGGAGTTACACAGGATAAAATAAGTGGAGGAATTGATTGGATTATTATTAAACAAATAAATGAGAGAGAAGAACAAAAGAAGGAGAAAGAAAAACAAAAAGAAACAAAAACAAAAGAACTGAAGAAAAGGAGCGAGAAAGAGCAAGAATAGCTAGAAGAAGATAAGAGACAGAAAGAACAAAAAGACAAACAAGAAAAGAGGAGTTAGAAAGGAAGAAGAAAGAAGAAATAATAAGAAAGAAGAAAGAAGAGAGCAGGACAAGAAGCAAAAACAAGAAAGGGAACAAGCAGAAGAGAGAGAAGAAAGAAGAGGAAGAAAAAAGATAAAAGGTGGAGAAGGAAAAGAAGGAGAGAGAAAAAGAGAACAAGAAGAAAAAACTAGAAAGGAAAAAGAATAAAGAGAAAAGAAAATCAAAGAAGAAGAAGACAAGAAGAAGGACAAGAAAAGAGGAGGAGAAAGAGAAACAAGAAAAGAAAAGAAGGATAAAGAAGAAGCAAGAGTTAAAAATAGAAAAAGAAAAAGGAACAGGAAAGAAAAGAAAACAAGAAAGGAAAGGAAAGAGAAACAAGAACAAGAGAAGAAGGAAAAGGAGGAGGAAGATAAGAAGAAAGAAATAGAACTTAAATAGAAAAACACAATACCATCACCCTAGTCAATAGAAACATCTTGAGCATGATACCAGTTCAAGTACCCAGAGATTCATTGGCTAGAATCAAATATACATTGCAACAAAGGAAGAAGGAACAATCCATTTAGTTGCAATAAGGGTAGTAGAAACAACTACAGAAGGATATAAGTGAATTTAGATAAACTCACTCCCCTACAAAAGACTACATGTAGCCAAGTCCTGGAATATAGTGCTAAACATGATTGGATGCAAAGATACGTAGAGATAGAAGAATAAATATAAAATATGTTTCATCCATCCAAACCGTAAAGCCCCATATCAACATTCAATCCAATCTACAAATAGAAGTAAACAGAGAAAGCAATTGAACAAATACTCAAAGAAGACATAGTTCAATCAGAAATAGAAAAGAAGAAGATACACGAGGATGTTGTGGAAGAATATAAGCAACAAATTTTGAAGCCACAATAGGTGGAAAATCAACAATGAAGGAAAGAGATACAAACCACAGTCACTAAGTTAGAATCAGAGCTACAAAATTTTGCGGCCTACTACACCTATACAATAGGGTGGCCTAGTGAAACTCAACAAGAGAAATCAAAGCTTGATCAATTGGAACAACAAATAAACATACAATCTGCTACATATGATATCAGCACAGATAAAGATGGAGCTCAAAGAACAAAGCTTGTTGAACTCACGAAACATATCAAAACAAGTAGAAGACATGGACTAAAAAGATCACAGAAATGCAAGAATGCAGCCATATGATGGACAGAGCAATAATCAGAATGCAACAAGAGGTTACAATCACTCACCAGAGATGGCATCCAATTTAAGCAAAGTCGTCACCCTCAGACATCCTTCTATTGATCCAAGAGAATGCACAACTATAAGAATGGGTAAACCAAATCAACATTCATCTTGATTTATGGTATAATTTTGAGAAAAATATAACCCCACAGATTACAAATTATATTCCTCAAGCACCACCGTAAAGGAAAGAACGAGGTGTCCTAAAAACTCAAATCGAGAAAGTCAGCGAAGGAACCATTCCTTGCACTTTGATGTCTAAGTTTGTGGGGAGGTTGATGCCTCTACAGGTTAGCATCCCATAAATCCAGTCAGGAAATTTGAGTGAGGGAATCCTTCCCTATGCCAAACGTCTAAGTTCTAGTAGCTGATTCCCACATAAGATAGTTTTGAAGAAAAAATTTAGAGGAAAGTACAGGGGCCTTCAACAATTGTTGTCTCAAGGACGAGACAAGGTTTAAGAGGGGGATAATGTTGACAGGGGTATTCATCAATTTTTCATAATCCACGGAGATAGATATAAAGCCACCAAAGTCCTGGAGATAGCCATGAAGAGATAGAGCTAACCGCATGAAGGATAGAAGATAGTTGTGAATAAAGAATGGTTCCGCGTATAAAGGAAAAAACCCTTTGAACACTGAAAGAAGCCACAATAAAATAAGAAGTCCATGATAAACTAAGTAAATTCATGATATAGGAGAAAGCCTCGAAGACTAGGAAAAGCTACATAACTTTGGAAAGAGTCATGGAAGCCGACGTAAAGCCACAAAATGAAGACAAATCAAATAGAAGCCGACAAAGGCACAAGTCAAAATAAGTGTCTTTTGAAATCAATTGTAGTTTTTGTATTTATTGTAACTAATGTATTATATAAGTGGGAATCTGATAAATCTTTTTGTGAGTTCCAACTTGAGAGATTTTGTACGAGAGTTAGAAGACATAAGATAGAATGTGAAGAATGGATGATGTAATCGTTATTGATAAATAAATAAAGACTAGAGTTTTGAGATGAAATATATTACTTGCTTCCATTTATATTTATATTCTTAGATTAGATGTGGTGTATTTCCTGAGTACATCCTTAACTAAGGTCGAATATTCTTAAGCCTCACAAGTCTATCAAGGTTTAGGTCAACATCTTGTTAGTTTAGATTAAATTTCATTAGATTAGTTGTGTTTTTTTTTTAAGATTCATTGAAAATAAAGAAAAAAATAGTTAGCTTGCATTAATATTCTTATTTTTTAGTTCATATTCATATCCTTTTTGTGAGCTAATCCCATATTTGGGATTAGCTTCAGATTTGCTCTATCCTAATTGTGCATGATTACATCTAGGTTTAGGCATGTTATCATTACATCCACATTATTTATTTTAAATATATTAATTGTATTAGATCGCCTCTTTTCTCTAAAATTTATCTCATTCCGAGGTTCACTCCAGATCTATAATTTTAGGACTAATTTAATTCATTTGCATTCAAATTCAGAGATCTTTAATTCACATCATTGCATTTAGAAAATACATATAAATATAAAACTACAAAAATACTTGTTTTTCATTATTGCATTACCATAAAGTAGATATGGAATTTCATTCAACTTTAACTTCTAGGAAAGAATATATCTACTTTCATCACTCTTTTGCATCATGTTTAAATACTTAAATATCATTTAGTTACAACACTAGGTTGTTTTCAATTTGGTGTTTATAGTCATCCAAAGTCACTTGAAAATATCAAATACAAATATGCATTCATATATAGAATAGGCATTGTCTTTGGAATCATTGCATGTATGGTTAATCTATATTAGTTAGTAAAAGTATATCATTTAAACTAACTAGGTAGATTCATATTTTGATTTGTTAATTAGACATAAAATCAAAAAAACATAACTCCATTCACACCAAAATTCATTCATACACAACATATAACACTTTCACAATCATAACATCACCATTTGTACACTCAAAACACCTCCAACCTATTGAAAACAAAGTGTAGATCTATCAAACAACAACCTACTAGTTTTTCAAAAATAAATACTTTACATCTCCTATGTTAATCTCATTCAATCAAACCATATCCATATGTCTAACGTATTAGTCATGTCATCTCCACAACCACATATCGGGTTATATCTCACACTACATTTCTATTGTAGCTAGTGTTATACCAAAGAGAGTCCCTCACACCCTTGGATGAATTTATATAACTAAGTATTTCCTAGCAGCGTAGGATAATTGCCATATGTTCCTGCTCATTTAGAGCCTAAGAACATTAAAGAATACATTCTCACTAAATTTATTCATGAAGTCTTCTAATGCATAATTTCTTGTGAATTGATGATAAAATAGTTATGTGCTCTTGACAATCAAGTACCAACACCACCACTAATACTCCCACCCTTTTGTCTTTTTAGGAGACCTCAATAGACCTTGTGGATTTGATTCATAACGTGTCCTTAGATCTAGCCTCATTTCCTCATTCTTCCATCCTCTACACGGCCATACTTGGCACAAGTGAACTAGCAAGGAACCATCGATTCTCACTTGTTCCTCAACTAGGTCTCCCTCTATTCACCATCAACCACAAGATCGAGGTTTAGCCATCATTGAATCTAACAATTGTGTAATTTGCATGTGTATTTAGTTTGTTTCCCTAGATGAACACTTTAGAGAAACATCGTCTTAGGTGTGAAACCAACAGGTAAACAACATCTAAAAAATAACATAAAAAGAGAACATGCCTTTTTATAACAAGGGGTGTTGGTGATAGAATGATACTACATCATGGAATTTGTATCCTATAATGACATTTGAATCAAGTATGGTATTAACTTGAAATTGTGTAATCTAAATTTCATATACGAGGAGCCAAGGATAGATAAAATGAAAATTTAATTGACCATGATTCATAATGGAAGATCTAACATAAAAAAATAGAATTGATCTTTCATTATATTAAGAGGAAATCCCTTGTTCAAAGGACTATTTTGAATTGAAACAATCTTATAACCGCATTTGGTCATATTGAATGCTCGGTCTTATGAACATTATTTGGCCGATAAGCCAATATATGATGCACATGTTGTTATAATTATTTCTTGATTTCATCATTCAATTAAATTACTTAATTGTAATTTTCATTTTTTCTTTAGTTTTGTATGGTTAAGGGTGGAAAAGATGAGTATTTGATGTTGTAGTAGAAATAGTGGATGAATTGTTCAAAGTAATTTCTTATTTAAGTGCAAAAAAATAAAAACATTTTAAATATTATAACTACCACACAAATTATGATGGACAAGAATGATTACTTTTTATATAACACTAAGACTCTAAACACCACAAGAATTATGGTATTCTAGTGAACAAGAATGATTTGGTATTCACAACCTCTAAAAAAATTTA